>CDMC01000019.1:34023-385355 GCA_001511075.1 Aspergillus calidoustus | reverse complement strand
GACTCTTCTAAAAGGCTCTATAGCCCTGCGCGCATCTTGTTAAGATATCTAGTAATCTACTTTAGCTATATAACATGTATGGTAGCTAGCCTCTCTAAATAACTCTCGCGTTGAAATATCTATTATTTTAATACCTTAAACCACTACAGGGAGCTTCTCCAAGGCTTTAAAGCTTATATATCTATAGTGGTCATGCCACCGCTTCATATCCCCTTTCAAAACAACTAGTTTTAAGGATGACTGGACTAGGAAGATAGCAAGGTCGCGTGAGTAGTTAGTTTTAATATACTAGAGGTGGTTAATATATTAAAGGTTATAGAATATCTTGCCTTCACGTTAATATATAACGTCATGCTTAAGGTCTAGGAACACGCCCACCTTCTATATTACACTAGCAGAGACGATATTAGTATAGAAACTAGGGATATAGTAGATATTATTAATTAACATCTCCTTCCCCTTTAGGCTAGTGGGTTGAATCATGACTATTCTAATGCCTTGGACATCTATACTAGTATTCCCTAACTTAACATATTCCTCGTGAGGCGTATAGTTATTAAACTAGTTAAGATTATTACACATACTTATTTAGCCCCCTATATTAACTATCTAGGAGTCTTCCTTCTATATATTAACTATAGAGGTTAACATTACTATATTAGTAAGAATACTAAACATGACCTTATCATGGTTAATGCTTGTGGAGTTATTAGATAACTAGTAGTTACTAAGGTAGTGCTTTAAGATTTAACCTTTAAAGCTATTTACCTTGATTTCCTTTATTACACGATTAATAACTTTAGGATCTAGTTAGTAGTCTATTAGACGACCTTTAGCATCCTTATTAACGTGCTAATAGTCCTTATAGAAATAGTTCTTGTTATATATATATTTTAAAGGTTTCTAGTAGGAGTTTTAACTATTTAGTTAACCTCTAGAAGGTTGTTAACTATTAGATTAACCCTTAAAGGTCCTATACATAGTATTATGTGCTTCTAGAGTATTCTAGGTAGTTAGATATTATTAAAATCCTATTATAAGCTTGAAGAGGTTAGCCCTGTATCCCATATTTATTATATCTTTAAGATAATGATCTGTAAAGCCAGGAAACTAATACTTTATTCTATCTAGGAAGTCTTTCTCTGCTTACTAGATATCCTAGTAGTCCCTATAAAGCTTTATTATTAAACCTGTAGCTACTTCGAACTTGGTAATCTAATTATCTATAGGTCTAGTATTAACCTTGCTATCCTTCGTGGTGTTATATTAAATTAACGCGCTAATCTTCTATTCTTCTAGTAATAGAGTAAAGTCGTCCTTAAGCTTCTTTAATAAGTTATATAGGTTAGTTGAAGAATATAAGCTATGTGAATCCTTAAGTAGATGACTAATTAATAATATAATCTAGTTATATATAATAGCTCGCCCTTTCTAGAAGAGGATATATTAACTATTCTCTACATTAAATATTATTGCTCAATGATTATATTATTGCGTTGATTTATTTAAAGCAGGTGCCTTAGGGATAGCAGGCTGTTAAGGCACCTTAGGTTTTAGTATGATATTAGGATTAATGTATTCCCATATTCCTATAAGAATTATAGATGTCTATATAGCTTTATACTACAACTACTAGTCGTCCTTGCTATTCAAGACGACTGAGACCTTGACGGCTTGGCTATAAAGTAAAGTATTCTCTATATTAATAGACTAGAGCTACACTAGTTCAGGGAAAGTTTCACGTGTAATTAGCGAGGTCGGAATAGCTTCATAATAAGCCTATTTAGGTAATAAGGGTCCGGAGGTGGGTTATAGGTAATAATAAAGAAGAATATTCCTAGTAACCCAGGCTTATAACTGTCGTCCGGGCTGTTGATCTAGGTCGAGGATCTGAAGAAGGTTGAGAGGTCTGTTATTCTGAATAACTAGGGAAACAGCACTATTTAAGCACAGGAATCGACTAAACTAAATAAGGAAATAGGGGCTATCTAATATTACTACTCCAATCGCTGTATCTCGTGAGTCCTGAGAGGAGTGTTCGATGGAATGGTGAGAGGAATGCTTGCGCGGGGTCCGGAGCCAGGGGCTCCGGCCGACACTTCTTATCCACAACCATGTCTTCATGCCCGCAGAATGCCAGACGATGACTACTAGTATGGTTGCTCATGCTCATCCGTAGACAACAAAACAGCCACGGCGCAAAGGCTGAAGCCACGGAATTTTGCGACATAAAGACCGACAATAAATTCTGTTCGTAAGAAAAGACATAATCGCTTCATTAAATAATACATACAAGAACCCAAACCTACGATATAACGAAAACCGAGACCGACACTCTAACCCAGCCTACCCACCTTCGCAGCCAACTCCCTCTCCAACCCGCCGGCAACACAAGACGCCATATCCGATTTCCGTCCAAGATACTTCAACGCACAAATACAAAACTCGCAATTCTGCCGAAAGCACTCTGCCAGCGCGCCCTGTGTCCCGTCATCACTCCCCCCGGCAGAAGTCCCCAGGCATTCTAGCGAGATATACGCTGCTTTCGCGAATGAATGAATGAGCACGACTGTCCACGGCTCAACAAGAAACGCAACTTCGTTGAGACTATCGTGGAAATATCGATGCATTGTGCTATTCTGTCCGTGGAGCGATGAGCGCGCGAGGGCTCCGACGGCGAGGGCGTTGTCGATTCGGAGTGTAGCGATGAGATCGTTCGCAATGCGGGCCTCGCGCTCGGATTCGAGCCCGAGGTGACTTCGATCTATACTCTCCAGAACATCGGCAAGCAGCATCGCAGCGAGATGCCAGTGTCCGTCCAGAATCACGTACCAGGATTGGATGCGATGCGGGAGAGACTCGTGGTTCGCAACGCAGTCGAGCATGAAAGTCTGATAGGTGCACGTCCAGTGGTGGTAGACAAGGAGTGTCTTCTGGATCACTTGTTCGAGGCGGGCGGGTGACGTGCCGCGGTAGATGAGGGTTTGGAGTTGGGTGACGCGGCGGTAGAGGAGGACTTTGACGGGGGTTGCTTCAGAGAGGACGGAGGCTGCTTCTTCGTAGGAGCAGGGCCAGCGCGGTTGTTGCGTTTGGAGGTGTGGATGTGTTGTGGAGAGCGGGATCGGTTCCTGGCGCTTCGGGGGGTTCAGGAAGAAGTCGCCCCAGACGTCGTTCTTGGCCGGAGCGTTGTGGTCTGGGACTTCCCAGTAGTTGAGATTGACACGGTGGTCAGTGGAAGGGGAGGGCGAGGCGGAGGCGATCTGGCTGTCCTCGTCCGAGACGACGAGCGGGCGTTGGTACATGGCCGCGCTGAGGGTGTCGAACATGATTCCGAGCCAGAAGAGGAGGCTGAGCGTGCTGCGGTGGTCTTGGCTTGCGAGGATTGGGTCGAGCTGTTGGCTCTCTGGTGTTGGTACTTTGAGGACTTCGGTCAGCGTCGATGAGATTGATCCACGTCTAAGATCTGACACGGCTGGAGCAGCCTCGCGCTGGAGCCTCGCAAACTTGTGGCGGAACGTATACAGTTGCCGGTTTGCGTTCTCCAGGAATACCGGCGCACCGTCATTTTCCAAAAGCTGCCCAAGCTTGGCGGGTTGAGTCTCGTCCAGCGGACTCTGCGTGAGAGAGAAGATGATATTCGCAAATATCACTCTGAACGAGGGAATCCCCGTTGAATGCTGCAGCGCATGCTTTGCCTCATTCCAGATGTTCTTCCGGATGGACCGTTCATCGTACGCGATATCAGCGGGAACCGATAATCCCATCCCCCTTTGTGCGTGCTGCGTCCACTGTGATGCAAAGGCTACGATGGCCAGGTGCAGCGCCCGCGCCGCAGTCTTATCCTCCTCTGCACTCAATGCCCTCCCTCGTATCGACGAGGCCGCGCGATCTAACCGGCACACCCGGATACACATTCGATTCGACCAGCTGGGTCCCCACTCTTTTCTCTGGTGGAACGGCACCAATGCGCTCATTGGGTCGGCGTACGGACAATTATGTTCGGTTAGCCAGCACGAAAGCGCGTTCTCCATGCTGTCGTGGTATATTCGGATCAGGTTTCGTGTCATTGTCGAGCGACCGACTCGGTTTGCCGCCTTGTCCGACGCAACGCATAGATCCCACTGGAATTTCCGCTTCTTGGCGATGTGGTCGGTGGAGGTGTCGTCGGAGGAGCCGTCGTCTAGTTCCTGGATGATTTCAACATCATACGGATTCATGCTCACGTTGTCCTGGGGCACAAAGAGCTGTGGTGCAAATGGACTAAGCGACTTTTCTGAGTGCGGCATTGTCGTGGTCCAGCCTTCTGTTGGAATCCCCATGTCCCACGCAATCGCATCGTTCCCTCCACCCACAGTATGCGGCGCCTGCCCATGCAACGCCGATGCAGCGTAGTTCGACGGCGACGTGAACGCAAACATCTCACCCAGACTCGCTGGGTCCAGCTCCGATGACCGCAATCCCTCATCGAGGAGGGTATTCCACGAACTTATACTCGGCATCGTCATGGTCGGAATATCCCCACTATCCGGGGTCGGAGGGGCCGCTACAGAGGTAGCGACCGAGGCAGGGATAGCCGTTGGAGCAGCTGAAGTGGATGTGGATGTAGACGCGGCCTTTGCTTTTGAGCGTGCATTCCCAGCGACACCACGGGTATCTGCGCGCCGCGACGAGACGAAATTGAAGGTGCATTTCTTCTTCCATCGCTTGCAATTCGAGCACGTGTAGCCGATCTCGTCGCGAATTTCCTAGACGACATTAGCATCTCAAACATGTCGAGGTGGATTCGATCCGACAGGGATGTATGGCATGATTACTCCTGTCTCGGAGCCGCAACCCCAACCCAGAAGACACTTACAGGCGCATCACAACCCCTCTTCCCCTTGCGACACGGATCGCAGCTATGGTTCTGGCGACGACGCGAGTCTCCCATCTCATCAATATATGTTCCTGTTTTATGAGCAAATATCGATTAATAGGCTATGACAGCCCTGGATGTAACAGCCGGGCGGGAGTTCAGGTTGTGGACGGCGGGAGCGGGATTTGTCGCGGTGGGCGAAATCCTGGGGAAAGTCGTCCATTGGGCTCTGCGGGGGTTGGGCTCACATGACTTCCATGTCTCGAGCGCCCTGGAAGGCTGATTGGACGGTCCAGCTGGGTTCCTGCTTACTCCGACTCCGGCCACGGTGAGCGAGGTCGAGGGCGAGCGGGGTTGGGGGCCAATGACCACTGGGCGTGGGATACGAGGAGTGGGGGCCGGATGCACTGCGGGCGTAGCGTGAACTATCGTGACGGAATAATATATGAATACATGGTTGGATTGCTTATTTGGTCAAGTGTGATTTGCTGATCCAGAGTTTTACTTTGGGGTATAGACTCTCTATAAGAACCGGTTTTCCTTGAACTTATAATCTTTAATCCAATGAATAGATGATGACTTATACTGTCTGCATACTGCGTAGAAACTAATAGATCGGAAAGCAGCGAATAACTAAAGCATACAGAACATTCAAGAGACCAAGCCGAACAAGAGAGAAAGCCAATCTACTCCTTCGCCTTCGACAACTGCACGCGCACAGTTTTGACCTCGGTGTAGTTCTCCAGAGCGTACGCGCCCAATTCACGCCCAATGCCTGATTCCTTGAAGCCGCCAAAGGGCATCTGGTAGTGCAGGGTGTTGTAGTTGTTGACCCAGACAGTTCTACTCACATTGTTAGTAAACCGAGCTGGAGAAGCTGGGGGTTTGGGAACTGCGCAACTTACCCAGCCTTGATCGCATTGGAGACGCGAATGGCCGTGTTGATGTTGGTTGTGTGCACAGCGGCAGCGAGGCCTAGATGAAGTCAGCGTCAGCGATCGCTCATTCGAATACCCTAGAAAAGAAGCTCAAAGGAAAGAAGATTGCCTGGACTCACCATAATTCGTCTTATTCGCCAACTGAATCGCCTCCTCCTCACTGCTAACCTTTTGCACCGTACAAACCGGCCCAAACACCTCCTCCTTGACAATCGTCATGTCCTCATGGACATCCGCGAAAATCGTCGGCTGGATATAATACCCTTCACCACCATGCCGATCGCCGCCAGTGATGACCTTGGCCCCTGCCTCCTTGGCCCCCGAGATATAGCTCATGATCCGGTCATACTGCAGCTGGCTGACCTGCGGGCCCTGGAAGGTTTCCGGGTCAAATGGGTCTCCAACCTTGTTCTGCTCTGCGCGCTCCTTGAAGAGAGCGATGAATTTGTCGTAGATGGCCTCGTGGACCAGGATCCGTGATCCCGCGCAGCAGCATTGCCCGTGGTTGAAGAAGATGCCCAGATTCACCCACCCAACCGCCTCTTCGAGGTCTGCGTCGGGGAGGATGATATTCGGGCTCTTCCCGCCAAGTTCCAAGGTCACCTTCTTCAGGTTGCTGTTCGCCGCCGCTCGCAAGATCTGCCTGCCCACAAGCGTCGACCCCGTAAACGCCACCTTGTCCACATCCATATGGCTCGCGAGCGCCGCCCCGGCCGTGCGCCCAAATCCATTCACGATATTCACCACGCCCGCCGGGAACCCAACCTCTTTAATCAACTTCGCCATATACAGCGCCGACAGCGGCGTCTGCTCCGCGGTCTTCATCACAATCGTATTCCCCGTGGCCAGTGCAGGCCCGATCTTCCACGCAAACATCAACAGCGGGAAATTCCAGGGGATAATCTGCCCACACACACCAACAGGCTCATGCCTCGTGTACGTCAGACTATCCGGATCCGTATCGATCGTCTGCCCGTAGATCTTATCCGCCCACCCGCCGTAATACCGGATGCACCCGGCCGAGGCGCTGACATCGCCCTTGGCCATTGTCACGCCTTTCCCGTTATCGAGGGCCTCGATGGCCGCGACGATTTCAATGTCGCGTTCCAGGGCATCCGCGAGGTCCGTGAGGAGTTTTCCGCGCGCGCTCGGCGTGATGCTTGCCCAGGGGCCTTCGAGGGCGGCGCGGGCGGCGCGGACGGCGATGTCGATGTCCCGTGCGTTGCCTTCGTGGACGGCGACGATGGGTTTTTCATTGTGCGGGTTTATCGTTTCGAAGGTTTGGTTGTCGACTCCGGGGACGAATTCGTTGTTGATGAACCTGGGATAGTGTGTTAGATTGGTTTGGGGCAGGGTGAATGCAGGGTTGGGGAGGTGGAGAGGACGGGACATACAATCCAAGAGGCTGTTCATAGGTCACCGTGGGTGTCTTGATAGTCTGGAAGAGAGCCATGGCTGCGATACCACAAGGAATGAGATAAGTAAGAAGATCAGAGTATAGTCGACAATTGTCTTTCCAGAAACACTCCCATCCTGGCGAGGGATCACCCTCCCCTTATAGTATACTCCTCAAGTCGCCAATCTCCGCGGAATCCAATGCGGGCAAAGGACACCTCCGAGGTTCGCGACTCGAGGAACCCCGGTCCGATGTTTCCCGTTGGCATGCGGCCAAAAGAAGTCATTCCTGCCTAGTTGCGTGGACGAATGTCCAGGTGAGGTGTTGAGGTGTGGAATGTCGTGCGGCTCCGCATCCTCTTCCCCGTGCGCTTGCGCCCCGCGTTCTGTTCTCCGCGTCCCCGCTTTTCGGGGGTCCTTTGGCCCGATTGCAAGTCAAACTGCACAGGGTTTGGGGTCGGTGCGGTTCCGATGAAGATAAAACATTGATCGTCTAGGTGTGGGGTGGTTCATGCGGATGCGGATGCGGATGCGAACTATGGAGTGGACTATGGAGTATGTATGGGGTGCGGGGATGCGGACCTCCCTCGAAGCTACCATCGTTGCGTTTTTGTCTTTTGTCTGGAGGGGCTATACTGTGGACTGGCTTGGTTGTCACGCCTTTTGGGCCTGTGGTAAGCGACAGCAGGAGTCAACTCTCTCTGTCTCTCTCTCTTTTTCTTTCCTCCTTTTTTTTCCTAAACTTTGTATTACAGTATGGCCCTCGTCGTACTCCAGCTTGTCGCTTGTTGCATCGGAATCGGTTCACCTGGTGCGCCATATCCTTTTACGATCCATTCGTAGTAGTTGTAATGAACCTATGATTTTGGCATAATCCTAGTTGTAAAGTATAGAATCATCTTTCCAACCGTCCAGATATGCAAATGTCGTTTTCCCTGCTTGTAGCCTGGAGAATGCACAAATTGCTGAGGTCCCTCCCTCGGTGACTGATACACCGAACCTGAAGTCCCCACCAACTATCGCTTGAATGTAGGATCGCATCTCCTCAGGTACTTGTATAGTAACAGAAGACAGAGCAAGTCCCCCGTAGAGACAATGTCTCGTCTTGTGCCAAGTCTCATGAAAGCAGCGGAATCGGACTGTTCCCAACCCCGGAGATGGGTTGCTTCGAACTGCGCAAGAGGCACTTCTACAAAGAGTCACCGAGGATGTTTAGAAAAAAGTAGTTTCTTGGAAATCATCATCAATTGTGCTATCTGATTCGACCCTTGTATATACAGTTTGCGGGCCAATCCTGAACCAAACCAAACATCATACTTCATCTCATATACCAGCCAGGTACTCCGAATCAATCGTCTATTCGGGCATCTCGAGGACGTAGCGACCAGCGATCTTTCCTTGCTCTACCCATCGTTAGTACTCGATCCAACAAACCAAGGAAGAAAAGAAGAAACTCACCCATAAGCTCATAAATCTTCGGAAGATCCGACAGCGGCGCCGTCTTGAAGGGCGCCTTGATCAGGCCACGAGCAAAGAAATCAAGAGCCTCAACGCCGTCCTGGCGGTTACCGACGTAGCTTCCCTTGATGTTGATCATGCGAACAACGGTGTTGAAAACGGGCGCCTTGAGGTTTGCATCAGGAGGCAACCCAATCGCAATGATTGTTCCGCGCGAGCGCACATATTCAGTCGCCTGCTGGAAGGGCTTCTCGGAGACCGCGAGGAGGATCACAGCATGCGCGCCGAGCCCGTCAGGCGTCGCGGCCCTGACATCTGCAACGAGGTCCTTGGACTTGGTGAAGTCGACATACGTCTCCGTGCCGAGCGCCTCGCACATGGCCCTCTTCTCGTCGCCCCCGTCAACCGCCACAACCCGGATCCCCATGGCCTTTGCATACTGCTGCGCAAGCGACCCCAGACCACCGCCAGCGCCCACGATCGCCACAGTTTGCCCAGGACGCACGCCGGCTTCCTTCAGGCCCTTGTACACGGTGATACCAGCGCAGAGCACGGGAGCCGCTGCATCGAGCGGGACATTGTCCGGGATCTTACTCGCATGGCTGGCCTTGCCCAGCGCATACTGCTGGAATGTGCCGTCGACAGTATACCCGCTGAGGGCAGCATGCGCACAGAGCGGATCGTCCGCCTGCCGGCAGAACTCGCAGTCGCCACAGGATCCATTCAGCCACTTGAGGCCCGCGCGGTCGCCGATCTCGAAGTCGTGGACCAGCTCGCCCTTGGCGACGACGATTCCGGCGCCCTCGTGCCCGCCCACGAGCGGCATCTTCACGGGGAGCGGCCAGTGGCCCATCATTGCGTGCAGGTCGGTGTGGCAGACGCCCGAGTATTTGATCTTGACGAGGATTTGGTCGGGGCCCGGCTTGGGGACGGGGATTTGTTTGTAGACGAGGGGGCCGCCGACCTGTTCGGCGACTTGGGCCCACTGCTTATCGGGAATGGACATTTTGGTTGGTTGGTTGGTTGGAAAAAGATAGATTGGATGTGGAGTTGGTTTGTTTGATTGATTGCTTGCCTTGGCTGGATTGGAGATTGCGTTGGTGATGGCGATGAGAACCTTGGAGGTCCATCCCCATATTTATACCTGCTCGACTGCTCGCAATGAGGGGAGAATCCAGCCATCGCATCCGGGGTAAAGGAGCAAGGAAACCCAACTACGGGGCCCCGCTCGAATCTCCATTCTGTCGAGACTCTCGAGCGGACCATCGATGAGGAGGCGACACCTTGCCCCGGCCGTTCACCGAGACCAGATGGAGACTCGAGTCTCCATTCGGTCTCTCCAAACGAGCCACGAAAAACAACGGGGAATGTGGATGGGTGTGCGGATGCGATGCGATGCCCCGCACGCGCCTCCCGTGCGGCCCCCAAACTTGCCAGACGTGTGAATGGGCCCATACGAGCGACCCATGCGGCTCCGCATGCATCTTGGCCCTGTACCGGCGATGCGGACGCCGATCGAGATGCCGATGTGGAGTCGTAGCTTTGAGACCGGGGGAGCTCCGAGATCGCTTTACGAAGGATTTGTTTGGCTTCATCTTTTTTTTTTCTTTTTCTTCCTTTGCTGGGTTCGTTGGGGACGCGCGACAGGATGGACCTAGGCTGACGAGCGTGCTCTCATCTCGGTCGATCGGAAGTTGTTACGCAGTTTCTACAGGTTTGCAGCTTTGGATAGAGTTTTGTTGCGCTTGAGGGGACACTGCCATGGTGCTGGACGGATGCGATTTGTTACAGGCGGAGCGAGCGGAATGGAGGGATTACGCGGATTGTAGAAGGAGTACTCGTAGTTGTTTCTAGGAGAACAGTTGCATTTGGCACTCGGAGGAAAACCTGTGGACACGCTACTCAAAGGGTATAGACACGCAAAGCTAAATCTAACAGGAAAAATGACGGTAAACAGCAACTAGTTCACACCATGGTTTCAGAAAATATCCTCAACGATCCTCAACGTAATCGAACCTCGCACTCCGTGGGCGGAAAAAAGGTACTCGACCAGCCCGTACTGATACTGAATCCATTCGACTTGCTCTCGTGGTCATCGAAGGCCGGCATGCTGAGAAAGGATGGAGGTTTAGTCGTGTCGTAGGCCAGTAATTCGGCGAGAATATCCTCGAAGACGTCCTCCTCCGGACTCCGAGGTTCGTCTAATCTGGCTTGTTGCTGTTGACCAGATTGGATAGCTTGCTGATTGTTGCGCACGGTTTGCAAACATGGAGACGAGCAAGTCGATTGCTCCCTGAGCAGTCTCGCCACCACATTACCCTCCGCCGCAAGACTCGGCTGCGCATGAAGCAGACCTGGGTCAATACACTCGGGCGAACTGCCTTCGGAGGCCTCGCCAGTATCCTCGCGACTCCTCCTCCGTCTTGTCGGCTGGTATTCCGAGTCGCGCAAATATTTGAACTGCTTGTGATTCCCATCGATGCACGTCTGCTGCTTTCCGCGCTTCGTACATTGCTCGCAGGGGCGTTGGTTATCTATCTACTTTATTAGATAACGATACCAAAAAGGTAAAGGAGAGAGGTTTAAAGCTGGAAGTGTGCATACCGCATGTCCTATGTCCACGCTGGCAATTCATGCACGAGCGCCGCGCCTTGCGACGCGGACGCGTCTTCTCAAACGTACTCGACATTGTTGCTGTAACCGGGGAGTTTGTATACTGCGTGGTCCAGGCTGAGAGGTAAGGATCGTTCATCCTTGATGCGAATGAAATGACGCCGGTACAATCTTGGGGTGAGTAGTCTCGTAGAGAAAGCGATATCAAACTTGAGGTTGGAATTGCACGCGAGTTATATTATCTAATTTCCCCAGAATGCTCGTCATGGTCTTTTCGAACGACCATGTCTCATCCCTTTGCCCACAGGGTTCCTGGCGCGTGAGGCTGACGAGATCGGGTCCGCATGGTTCGAACCTCAATCTCTGCAACCTCCTTTCCAGGTCATTACGATATGATACGAGCGAACACACAGCAGGGCTCTCGAGCACGTCGATCCTCCACCCCGTCAACACTAGCACAAATCAAGAGTGTACGGTGTGGGGTAGATCTCATCCCGTGCGGCTCCGCATCACATCGGGTCCGCATGGCCCGACCCAAAGGCCAGCTAGCTCGACAAGTCAGAAAAGGAGACCGATCTTCATGCATGGGGCATATATGGTATGGATCTTGCCGATCAGACGGAGGTTCGGGGGGTAGGCTTAGCTGCATCCTAGTACCAGAGCGTCTAGTCAACGGATCCACCGTTTGTTCTCGTCGTCGAGATCGAGCTACGCTACCATGGGACCGGGGGACCCCGGAGCCAGAGCCAGAGCCAGGGAGCTTTCCCCGCCTTTTTTCTGGGCTTTAGATCTGGAGACTGTAGACTGTAGAACTGGAGGAAACCTGGGGAGGAATACGCCATGCCCGCTTCTCCGCATCGGGCAAGGGCTAGGGGGTGTTTGCTGTTAGGGGTTGTCTGCAAGCTTCCTTTCTGCCGCGCCAATCATACAGGCTGGTCTGGGGAAGCTTGCTCGTTTTGTTTTTTATAAGAAAGTCCGTCCCCTGTCTCATTTAACTAAGACGTGTGTCCCCCTATCTATCTTGCTCCTTGGTTTTGTTACACTCCATCTTCTTCTGTTCAATCTTGATACCATCCAAACCCTCCAGAGCTCAAGGCACCATGTCCGACATTAGTCAGAACGGCGAGACCAAAGGCGCTGCCGATGGCAGAGGCAATACCTACCATCTCTCCCACGTCCCTACATCGGTCACCCTGACGGCCGAGCAGTTCGAGAGGCTGTATCTGACCCCCATGACGCGCCAACAGCCCGCGCTGGCCAAGTCTGTGGGAAATCCGACGCCATTGTACGTTTATACCAACCTCGTTCTGTTTTTGTCCTATTGGAAGCACGGGTCTAACGTTTTTGTGCGTGTTTAGGGCCCTCGGCGGCTTTGTGATCACCACGACACCCCTTTCCTGCTGCCTCATGGCCTGGCGAGGCGCGAGTGGGAATGGAGTTGCGTTCATGTAAGACCTGGATGATACAATCGCTCACTAATTGCTCGGTACTAACTTATTGGGCGACGAAGTGGTCCCATCGTCTTCCTCGGCGGTCTCCTCCTGCTCATCACGAGTATCCTCGAGTTCATCCTTGGAAATACCTTCCCCTGTGTTGTTTTTGGCACCATCGGTATGTTGCCTGTGAAAGAGTAATTGCGACAACGCGTTCATGGCTGACGCTGGTATCTGAACAGGTGGATTCTGGTTCGCCTTCGCCGCTACGATGATTCCCTCGTTCAACGCCGCCGGTTCGTCTTCCTGATACTTTGACCATGGAAGCATCCTCTCACATAACATATTACAGCCCCCTACTCCTCGTCCTCCGATACAGCAGCCGGTCTTGCGAGCGCCAGTTTCATGAATACATATGGTACTTTGTTCCTCCCCCCTCCTTTCTCACCCAACACAACCCCCTCACGCCCTCTCTGGCCCCGCTTCGCCTCGAAATGCAATTGCAATCCTAACCCATCTTGTTTTGTAGCATTCCTCTTCATAACAATGGCCATCCTCATGCTCATCTTCCTCATCTGCGCCACACGCACAAACCTCGTCTACACATTCATCTTCCTCACCCTCCTCCTCGTTTTCCTCTTTCTCTCCGCGGGATACTGGCGCCTTGGCGAGGGGGATGCGGTGGTGGGGGATCGGTGTGTCAAGGTACGTCGTGCCCTCTCTCCTTCTCCTAGCTAGATTCGGATGCGTGCGCCAGAGATGGAAGGGGAAAACATAAAAAGTAAGAAGGGGCTAATGTGCTCTTCTGTGTGCAGGGCGCCGGCGCATGTCTTTTCGTCGCGAGTCTCCTGGGTTTCTACCTCCTCATCGCACAGCTGTTCGAAGCCGTGGGGTTGCCGATTACGCTTCCTGTTGGGGACTTGGATCGGTTCTGGACGCGAGGGCAGAGGAAGTGAGTAGTCTTACATCATAACCTTCCCTTGTTTGGGTGGGATTGCATGCTGACTGACGTTCACAGGAGCGATGGGGCTGAGGATGCGGAGTTGACTACGGCTTAGCTTGACCACCAAACAGGCTTCGAGGTGTAGTTGAGTGGAGCCTATGCAAATGGACATCGATGAAATGGGAGTGTTCATAAGGTTGTAAAGATGGCGCAGGGGGGTACGATTCTACAGCCGAGGTAGCTGTGGACTAGGAGTTGGCACAGAGCCTCTGCAGTTGGGCGAAAGGGTTTGATCCGGGGAAATCCATGGGAGGCAGGGCAGCCTGGAGGGGTATGGGCTATCGTTATAAAATTTAATCATCATCCTTTCATTAGCTAGCCTGGTGCGGTACAAATTGATACCATGCACTTTTTTTTCTTTCTTGCCCTTGCTGATGGCCTTACAGGGCAGCTTCTTTACACTAAACCCAAGGGGAGATATCATCTAGGTCATTCCACTTTCAGTAATTTGGTTCTCGCTCTTTTGCTTCTTGGTTCGCAGCTACCACGTCAACTGGCTGAGGACGCAAATAGGACATGGAAAGACTGAAATTCAAACAAGCAGATTCTCAAACAAAGGAAGTCTAGCCAAGGAAAAAATCGGTACGCTCATTCGCTCACCATACGCCGCCGCCCTTCCCTATTGTTTGCACCCTGGCCAACGGAGATTCCCCGATCATCTCTTCTCCCTCCTCCCAATAAACGCCCACTCAAGCTGGCGTGCCCTGCCCACTCTGACTTTTCTCCCTCGCCTCCCTCCTCCCCTCCCTCCAAACCACAACCCCAACACACCCCGTACTCAGCGCACAAAGCCCCGCGAGAACCGTCATCCACCAGCCATACCCGATCCCCCCCGCGGCAATCGGCGAAACCACCGTCCCGACCGCCGCCAGCAGATTCCTCACGAGGTTCAAATCCGCAACCACCGACGCGCCCCCGCCGGCCGGCACCACATCCACCAGGAACGGCATCACCGTCGCCGTGACAAGCATGAGGCCCAGCCCGAAGAGGAACGCGCCGACCAGCGGCGCCACCCAGAACACGTGCCGCTCCACCAGCCATCCGTACAGCAGGAGCCCGAGCGGGACGAATCCGACCCCGTACCAAACGGTGTGCAGGCGGGCGATGGCGTGCGTGGCGCCGTGGTGTGTGGCTGCGTAGCGGCGCAGCGCGGCGTCGCTGAGCTTGCCACCGGCGAAGCTGCCGATTGCGTAGCCGAGGCAGTTGCTGATGTAGCACAGGCCGACTTCGATTGCGGAGAAGTTGTAGGGGGGCGCCATGTAGGCGTAGGGGAGGGTTGTGTTGAAGCAGTAGAGCGATGCGAAGCAGATGCTCACGTAGGCGATGCACAGGGCGATCGAGGGGACGAGCAGGTATTGGAGTTTGGGGAGCGGGGCGAGCATGTCGCGGCGCAGGCGCTGGGGCCATGTGGTCTGGCGCTCTGTGTCGATTGCATCCGGTGTTTGAGCTTGGGATACGCGTGTTTCCGGGAGGGATACTGCGGTGATGAGTGCTGTTGCGCCTGTGAATAGCGCCATAAAGTACAGCGTGCACCGCCAGCCGAGCCACACCTGGAGCGCGCCGCCGATGATGGGGGCAACCAGGGGCCCGATGAGGGTGCCTAGGTAGAACCAGCCGAGGGCAGAGCCGCGCTCCGTCGGGATGAAGACGTCGCTAATCACGCCGGCGCCTACGCTCTGCGCCGACGAGCAGCAAAGGGCTTCCACGAAGCGGAACCCAATGACGAGGGAGACGGAGTCGGCGACTGCGCAGACGACAGCGGCGATCGCAGAGAGGACAAAGCTAACAAGGAGGATCGGGCGGCGGCCGTATTCCTGGCTTAGGGAGCTCCACCAGAGAGGGGCGATGGCGAGGCCGATGAGGAAGACGGTTGTCGTGAGGGCGACGCGGGTTTCGGAGGTGTGGAAGTGGTCGACGAGGGTGGTGAAGGATGGGAAGAGGATGGAGGATGCAAACGGGGCTGTGAAGGCGGATAAAGTGATGATGGCGACGATGGTGTGTTTCTCGAGAGGCGAGTGTGAGAGGGGATCCTCGCGGCGTTTGAGCAGGCAGATGCGGTCGAGCCATGTCTGCGAGGGCTTGAAGGGCGATTCTTTGATGTCGGTCATTGTGTACTTGGGCTTTGATTGTGATTACATGGTAACGCTGTGGCCCTTGAGTCTTATTTATCCATCTCTACTCTATACAACCTCACAGTTGACTCGGATCAAGTCAGGGTTTGTGATGCGTATCGGCCAGGCAGCTCTTGACGGCATCGCAATTCCGAGATGGATCAAGAATCGTGGCTTACCGAACACCCCGCCACACTGTATTCTGTGGCGAACCAAGATAAACGACGCAAGGTGTGGCCTGAAATGGGTAAAGCAGCATAAACAAGCTACAGCCCTATGCTTACTGGATCTTATCGAGGGCTCACATAATCAACCACCGACGTACTCCGCAGGCTGGATTGGACAAGAACCGCGCCCGATTGCATGGAGACTCGGCTGTCATGCTTGTGAATCAGGAACGCCTTGCTTGGAATTGGATATGCCCTCAAGTAAGAATTACTGTGATAGAGAACTTGACGAGAATGAGGGCTCTTCGGAACCCGATGCCACAAATATCACTCCCAACACCATCAACGAACGCACCAATCCTTTTGAGAAAGCCAATGTGATTGGTGTCTCGGCTTTGACTCGAGCTCATTCGTGATCTGACGAGACTGTAGAGTCCGCGGTTCTTGGGTAGAAAGGAACCTCAACGACTTCATTCCCAGCAGCCGAGCAACAGGAACCCTGGCATAAACACCACAATACAGCCAGGACCTGGTCATGACCATGTCAGTATCCAAGTCTCTTGCTCCAGACAGCTCTCACCTCGAACACAAGCCGTCGCCAGAATAGGCCGAATCGGCTCCTGCTCTCACTCTTGCTTCTCCTTCTCCTCTTCCAACTTAATCGACATAATCCTTATCATCTCATTCAGGCCGCAAAGCATTTCCTCAACACTTTCCACCATCATATTCCTAGACTCCTCATCCTGCTCTCAAAAAATGCCTCCACTTTTCCGCAAATCCGCCAACTGAGTCTGGGTTGAGGCGACGCGTCTCTCAGCCTTGCTCAACTCAAGTCGGACAACGTCCAGCGGGACCCGATATTGTGGCTCGAGCAACAGCCGTACAATCTTAACCTTTCCCGCGGATGCAGCAGACGCCAGCGGCGACTTGTCGATTGGTGTCGTATCCCAAACGGCTGGTCCTGCTATATCGAGCAAGGTCCTCACGACAGCCGCATGGCCTTTTTCCGCGGCTTCACACAGGGGTGTTTTGCCTTGGTTCTCCACCGGCTCGATCTCGATTCTGGGGTGCGCGAGGAGGAGCTTCACCAGTTCTATCTGGCCGCTTGAGGCGGCGTAGTGGAGAGGAGTCCTCCCGGACATGTCTTGCGCATTCGCATCAAAGACCGGATGCGCCAGGAGTGCTGCCATGATGGCTGGATCGAGGTCATTGTCATCCGGCAGCGCCTGGAGGAAATGCGAGGTACGCCGGACTGCCTGTGGGCTTAGAGCGCGCACCGCGTCGAAGCGTGGATGGTCTAGAATCGCGCGGACGTGCCCGATTTTGTTTGAGCTAATTGCAGCCTTCAGGACAAGCGGCGGTGCGTGCTGTCCCGGCTGTTCTTCCTGGGGTGCGGTGTTGATCTCCGCATCTTCAAAGGAGAGGAGGTACCGAAGAACATCCTCGCTCCTCCCAAACTGCGCGGCGCGATATAAAGTTCCGCCAGCAAGCATCCAGTTCTTCTCGTCGCCCGAGTTCATCTCCATCTCCATGACCGTCTTGGCGATGGCCAGGCTCCCGCCTCTGATGACGACGCGACACATGGTGCGCGGGGGAATCTCCAACTTATTCCAAGTCCGACCAGAACGAGCCAATATCGCATGGAAGATTGTGTCTCGTCCCGTGGCAGCAGCGAGGACCAACGGGGTGACAACAGGCCCCAGCTCCGGATTTCCGATTTTTTTACAATCCATGTTCTCGCGCGAGAGGAACTCGTGCACGACGTCTTCGTATCCTCGTTCGACCGCATAGTGTATCGGCGCGCGATCCGTCGGGTCCTTGATCTCGGTTCGAAGGCCCTCCGGTTGAGCAGTAAACAAGGCTTTCACGACACCTGCCTGTCCGGCACACGCAGCCCGGTACAATGGCGTGACCCCATCATTGTTCACGACATCGCAATCCACCCCATTGTTGATCAACCACTCGACAGCCCCGGTATGTCCAGCAAGAGCTGCAAAGTGCACCGCATTGTCCCCATTTCCGACCGTAAGCGTGTGAAGATCGGCTCCTTGGGACGCTAGGAACCGAAGCACATCCACACGCCCGGCGACTGCGGCAGCCATGACGGGCGGGTAGAGCCAGCGATCGCTTGGATCGGAGTTTAAGTCGGTGCCCAGAGAAAGAATCCGTTCGAGGTCAGAAATCCGACCGAGGTATGCGGCGGCCATTAACGCGGCGATGCGCCATTGTTGTTTTTCGTCGTTGAGGGGTCCGAACATGTCGATGCCGTGGTCCTGGCCGGGTTGTAGGGTGTCGAGAACGAGGTTGGGGCCGATAATGGTCGTGAGAGTTGAAACCAGTGCTTCTGTGTAGACATCTCGTAATCTTGTCGCCTCTTGTTGTAGAGGGGGCGACAACTCGCTCGTAGTGAGAAAATCCGCACTCAATGCTGCCCCATCGGCAATCGTTCGAACAACCGAGCATACATCATCTCCATCTCGACTCACAGTTGCGGTCGCAGTCCGAAGAACCAAATGTCGCAGTAATCGCTCCACAAATGCGACCGTGGATGGTCTCGCGGCGCCGCGCCTCAACGGGAGCTCCCGATCCAGCTTCCCCGCTCGGAGCGCAGCGAGGACGTGGTCGATGACGAGATCATCAAACGTGCCTGGTACAAGTCAATCTTTTCGCCTGCGAAGGGAGACGACAAAGAGGAGAACATAAACTCACGACTAACAAGCCTCAAACGCAAAAACCACCGCACATGTTCCTTGCATGTGGCGCGCTCGCGGTCGTTGTCCCATCCAAGCCGGCCCCAGCGCCAGGAGGGGGTGACGAGGGAGAGGATGTCGGAGAGTAATTCCGTGGGTAGAGTAGGAGGGGACATTTGAGATTGCAAGATGGAGAAGATGATAATATGCAAGAGATAGATCTGAAGAGGGCTGCAGATGAGGCGTTCATCTCCAGGCGACGAGTGCGCCAAGCCTGCAGTGTGGCTCTCACTTGAGTTGGAGGCTCAGAGACACAACAGTGCGAGAATAAGCAGGCATCATTACGAGTATCAATCTTACAGAGCATCTCGATAAAGGGCAAGAGTTGGTCTAGCCAAGAGTGGGGAGATTTTGTGATGAAAGGGGATGACGGGCTCAGGTGGCCATTTGCTCTTTCCCAGATCCTTTTCTACTCACGACGCCTCGATCGTTATCTTGACTTCGTTTCGATTCGAGTAAATATTCCGGATGGTATACCACAGCCCGGTGCTGGGCAGACTTCGGATATATATATTTCACAGGATGGTCGCTCAGCTTCATTTGTTCCCCAAATTCTGGCCAGATAAACACCAAGACTGAATTACTAAAACTTCTTGTAGTAATGTACAAAATCATCCGAAAGTGAGTTCTGCAGTCTACCAACTCTTAGATAGCTCAGAATGGATAACGTAGGATAGGAATATATTAATTGTCGATAGCAATGTATCTCTCATCCGTGCTCTTCTCTCATGAGAACTCTATTGATCAACAGGGAAGCGCTCGACAAAGCGGAACGTCGTCAGACCCTCCTGGACACTGTCAACGAAAGCCCCGTCAACACTCTCAGACACATAAACACCCTTGCCCTCAGTGTCAATGCCAGCGCTCTCGAAAGCGGCCGATCCAGATCCAACTGCGGCGACAGGCTTTCCGAAGCGGAAGGCGTCGGTGAGGATTTCCGAGGGGCGGCCGGCGGGGTACAGGGTCGAGGTGGCGGTCACCGTGTTGGTGAAGAGGTCCTCGGTACCGGGAGCAACGACGACGGCGTCGAATTGAATGGCGTCGGAGGCGGAGTAGGTCTGGTCCACCCCGTCGGCGAGACGCTCAGCAACGACGACAACGTCAACTCCTTGGCCATCGAGCTCGGCAGCGAGAGCAGTGGCAGCGCTGAAGGACTGCTCGGCATTGACCGAGGCGAGAACGCCGACCTTCAACCCGGCGAGGCTCTTGAGCTGCAGACCAAAGGTACCGACATCGGCGGTCGTGTTGTCGTGGTAGTAAGTGGTGTCGGGCTCAGGCACCTCGACACCGATGGCGCGAGCGACACGGCTAGCAAGGTCATGTGAGATGCGGTTCAGCTGGATGATCACGTTGTTCTTGACGACGTCGCTCTTGACGTTGGCGTTCTCGAACCGCATGGCGTTGACAATAAACTGCTGCTCAGCGGGGATCAGAGAGTTGAAGAACAAACGAGGCTGCGACCAGACATCGTCAAAGGTCGAGCTAAGCGCACGGACAAAGTTGCCATTAGCCGATCGATCAGGAGCTGTGAAGAAGCCGCGGCCATCAGTTTGGTTGGCCTGTTTGGGAGATCCGCTGTTCAGGGTATTGGGTGAGTACGCGTTCGGGTTCAGCGGGATGAACATCTGACCGGCACCGTCGCGGTTGTTGTTGTGGATGGAAACGCGAGGCTGGTTGATTGGGAGCTGTTCAAAGTTGGGGCCACCGTTGCGGTTGAGTTGTGTGTCGAGGTACGAGAAAAGACGACCTTGGAGGAGCGGATCCTCGGTGAAGTCAACACCACGGACGATGTGGCCCGGTTGGAACTGCATTGTTAGCATGGCATGGATACAATTTTAAAGTGTGACATACCATGATCTGCTCAGTCTCGGCAAAGTAGTTGCGAGGGTTGCGGTTAAGTGTCATCTTGCCCAACGGGGTCAAGGGGACGAGCTCTTCAGGGACAATCTTGGTAGGGTCGAAGAGGTCGAATCCGAAGCGCAGCTGGTCTTCCTCATCCATGATTTGCACCGCAAGCTGTTTCGTCAGTACAATCCGTCCAATTCGGTGAAATTCGACGTACCTCCCACTCAGGATAACGCCCAGCCTCGATCGACTCAAAAAGGTCCTGGCGCATGTAGTCGGGGTTCTTGCCGGAAATCTGCTGCGCCTCTTCCCAGACCAAACTAGCCTTACCCTGCAGGGTCTTCCAGTGAAACTTGACAAGCTTCGACTCCCCGTCATCAGTAACAAAGCGGAAAGTGTGCACACCGAATCCATCCACGTGGCGAAACGAGCGTGGGATACCGTGACCCGACATGGCCCAGAGCAGGGTATGCAGGGTGCTCGGCTGCTGGCTGAAAAAGTCCCAGGCGGCATCGTGCGCTGTCGCAGCTTGCGGAATCTCACTATCGCCACGGGGTTTGACGGCGTGGATCAGGTCGGGGAAGCGGATGGCGTCCTGGATGAAGAAGACGGGAATGTTGTTGCCGACGATGTCGAAGTTGCCCTCGTCGGTGTAGAATCGGGTCGCGAAGCCGTGGACGTCCCGGGCGAGGTCGGAGCTACCGCGGCTACCGGCGACGGTGGAGAAGCGGACGAAGACGGGGGTTTCTTTGCCTTCACCGTGGAGGAAGGACGCGGCGGTGATGTTGGAGAAGTCGCCGTACGAGGTGAATACACCGTGGGCACCTGCACCGCGAGCATGGACAGCCCGCTCGGGGACCTATCGTTGTCAGCGAGAAATATTGGACCTCTTGGAGAGTGGACGCACTCGCTCATGGTCAAACCTCTGAATCTTCTGACGGAAGATAAAGTCCTCCAGCAAAGTCGAACCTCGCTCGCCGGCCTTGAGACTGTTCTGATCCTCGATGGGTCCGCCAACGTCAGAGGTCATGTAGGCATCCTCGTCATTGAGGTAGTACTGCGAAAGAAACTCCTCCGTAGCCTCGGTTGCATCCTGGTGGCCCGTGTCGCGACGATCCAGCTCGCCAGTCATATAAGGGCATACTGCATTGGCAGCGCCAATGAGGCCAAACAGGCCGAGGGCACGCATGGCGAAAGACAAAGAAAGGAAATAAGAATAGGGGGGATGAGGGATTAAGAATGTTTAAATCTGCTGGAGGATGGAGCTTGCATTCCTGCCGGCTGCAGCAGCAACGGGGAGCTCCGGAGTTATTTATACGCAGGCCTGTCGATCAGCAGCAGCATCGTCTGGGTTTTGGGACAAGCCTGCAGGAACACTGGACGCCGAACCTGAACAGGCAGGAGGGAGCCAGCCCCCAGGGCCAGGCGGTGTCGCTTATTTCAGCAACATGGTCTGGAAGGAGCAAACGGGGAGGTTCCCATACGTCAGAACCCGACGGGAAGCAGCAAGGGCTCGGGGGCTTGTCTCCGTGCGGTATAACGGGCGGACGCCCAGGCAGTCGATCGCTCTTGGCCGTGCGTAATTGTGGGCTGATGAGTGGTTGGCGCGGAGGCAGAGGCTGGCAAAGCGTGTGCGTATGTTGTATAAGAGCAGAGGGCGAGGCCAGAGTGCTTGGTAATCCAGTCATCCCCGATTTCTGGCACTTGTTGGGGCTCCACTGGCCTCATCTTGGCACCCGCGCTGTGACGAGTCTGCAGACAGACAAAGAATTGGTGTGACTATTGGTGTGACGGGGTGACTGTGCTAAGCCTGCATTCCTCCAAACTGACAGACGACGATCAATTGGGCTTGAGGCGTCCCATTGTTGAGGACTCCAATCATTCCGACTAAATATAGCTACACACATCCAAGCCCCCGGCTGAGCTCGAGCATGTCGACTCCAAAGTCGTCAGGCAACCGAGATGAAGGAATCCATCATCATCGTCGCTTCTCACAGCTGACGGAACATTCTTCATCTTTCCGAGACTGATCGACCGGAGATGGAGTTGCGCCAATGATGTTGTTGCTTGACAATCGTCTCCATAACAACATTGCGGGGTTGGTTGTGATACAAACTGGGCCTCTTGGTCCTGAAATTAGTCAAACTGCAGAACTCGACTCTTCGACTTACACATCGCTCGGCACCGCTGAAGAATTCTTAACCGTGGTTCAGGCCCAGTGGTGGAGCGGAGGATGATTTACGTTCCGACGCTACCGGCCTACAGAGCGCCACAACACTTTATCAAGAGTTACTCCGGGAGTCCGGGGGGAAGGTTCAATGTATTCAATATTGGAGCTTTGACCGACACTTAGGTCACGTTGTACAGTATTATAGACAAACAGTTTGTCTCGCTATGGAATTGCGACTCGCTTGATTCGCCGTTGGGCGCGTCCCGAGTTTGGTCCGAGGATCACCCATTCCGCCACGGTCGCGCCCACATCTTCATCCCCATCCCTGAGCGCCTGGTTTCCTGAGATCACAAGAGTCGCGTACCGCGCAACCGGGACCTGTTCATCGAGCTGAATTGTCGTCGTGTTTCCAACTGGGATCCTGATTTCATTCAAATCGGTCGACTCCTCGTCGTAGGGCCGGGACTGCTCGATGTTTGTGAGGGCCGCCACAATCCGTGCGTTCGGCCCCGGGGAAGCCACCGAAACATGGCCCAGCAACGGCTCGTCGTGGAAAATCACCGTCGCGTTGGTGGGCGGCGCCTGAGCCCATTCGAAATGGAAGCCCGATGCGATGGTTTGCGCTCGATCCATCGTTACTCCCAGGTTGATTGTCACGGAGCTGCTGTTGGATGATGTCGGCTGCCAGCGTGTGGAGGTGGCGCCATCCACAACCGAGATCGGGAATTGGCCTCGCTCAAACTCATCAGGCGACGAGACTGGGCTGCATTGCGCCAAGTTTCCTTCAATCGTGTTGATTGTTCCGATCTGTCGGTTGGGGACTGTAAGGGGGCCACGAGTGGGCAGGCGGTGCAGGGTTGCATTCCCGGCCAGACCGACATAAACAGGGATGGAAGCGTTCGCGAAACGTTGATCAGCCGTATCCAAGGGCGGGGCATTTGCAGCACGCTGAATCACGGTGTGCGTATAGTTCGATTGAGCCGAGATCGGCCAGCCGCGCCAGTAGAACGTACGATACTTCACATAAGGGATCTGTGGCGGAAGGTTGGGTTCGATGTGGATGGCGTCGTCAGGAAGGAATCGGAGGCCCAGGTAGCCGAACAGAACGACTTGGTTGGCGCCGCCATGGCCGGTTAGGAACGGATAAGCCGGATGAGTCCCGCCGTTGATGCTCGCGTTGTCTAGCATCTGCTCCGAGAGTTGGAAGAAGGGTGCCCTCGCGTACGGAGCGTACGAATACTGCTGATAGGTAAATGCAGAGCAGCCAGAGGGAGAGACAGCTCCCGCGACGATGGAGAAGATGGCCCAGGTCATCGCCGGGCCATCCGCAGACTGTCGGTTCGCGTAATAATCGAGATCGGTGAGAGCATTTTCTGCGGTATAGTTGTCGTAGACCAAGGGATAAGTGACAAGCACAACGTCAGCCTGCTTCACTGCCGCGCTTCCGTTCATCGTGGTATACTCTATTGTCACACCTTGCTCTTGGAGCACGAGAACATTGTCCGAGATCTCGCTCCATGTGTCATTCGGTTCGACGCCGAATTGTTCGCGGAAAGTGTTGGCGTACTCCAGCGTCTCGGAAATCATCGGCATCGTAAAGCCACCGGCGTCGATATGATTGGCGTATTCGTCCTATTCTGTTAGTAGAGACATCAAAAGGATGCGAGGCAAGCTTACAGGATCCGTCATATTCGTCAATGTCCACGAACTTCCATTGCGCTCCACAATGCTGCCATACAACGTTGCGACGGCATCGTAGATAGGAAAGTGCTTCTCCCGAAAAGTCTCGGTATCTCCGCTTGCTACCCACTGGTAGATCAAGGATAGGCCAATGTCGCCGTTCAGGTGGTACTGGTAGTCCCAGCAGGCGCCGGTGCCAGTACAGTTGCCGAAGCGACCACTAGTCCAGGGATATATCGCTGCATCAGGATCTATATATGTTTGATTCTTAGACCCGGTGTATGTCGTCTTGATATTCTCGCGGGCCTGAGGGAACATTTTGGTGCGGTAGTTTGTGACAACCTGAGCAGCTTCAGGATGAGATGCGACAAGCCCAGGCTGCATCCAGACATCTGCGTCCCAGAAGATCATACCCGCGTATGAATCGGAAACCAAGCCACCTACCGCGAAGCTGTGTTGGTTGAGAGGGGCCTCTGATGCAAGACGGATAGCGTTCTTCCCCACGGTGTTTTGCAACAAGTAGTAGGTATTCGTCACAGCGATGATTGCGGAGTTGATGATATTATCGTCGTCAGGTAGCCGACCCGTCGCAGGATTGATATACCGATCAACCGAGTCTTCGGGTAGGATACTCGCCCACTCTTCGACGTGCGACCGCAGAGATCGAGCATATCCATCTTGCAGGGCCTGAGACACCGCGCGCTTGGCCGTTTCCTGTGGGTCTGCGAAAGCATCAGTAGAAGCAGCACCCACGAATTTTGTGATCCGGACTGTTTCGTTGGCAACAAAGTTGACATTGACTGCTTGGGCAATGGACGACTCATTGCTGCTCACAAACTCTCTATCGGTCACGAGTCTTCGAGACGAAAGGTCGACATGCTTGGATCCAGTCACATTCGCGTAGAAGTACGCAGAAACGTCAGAGATTCCCCATGGGCGAACTGCTGAGAAGATGGCACCATCCTCCTCTCCAGATTCGATGAAATCCGTACGAACGGCGGAATACCCGTCCAAAACGTTGACGACTGACCCTTGGGTATTTTGCGAAGGGGTTATTTGCAAATCCACCACCGCGTGATTAACATGCAGTTTATTCGCGAAAAGCCGGTACTTGATTGCATAGGAGCCCTTGTTGCCCTTGGGTGTCCACGTATACGACCACGACAAGACGCCCGACTTGAAATCGTAGCTAGAGCTGAAGTCGCTGAGTGTTCTGTTATCCACTGTAGAATCAAGATAATCCTCGCCTCCGAGATCCAATATGAGACCACTCCAGTGAGGTACACCACTGATGACACTTTCTCCTCCATACTGGTTTATCCATGGGAAGTTTGACCCGTTGGTAGTCGCTTGAAGGTCGTAGAATCCAGCGATGGTAGCGAACGACTGTCGTCGGGAATACAACGGCCAACCGTTGATGACATCGCCAGCGACGGGCAGATCAAGCTCAAAGAACGGGCCGACGCTGGACACACTGATGCCGATGTATCCGTTGGCGACAGAGCCGCGGGATTGATAATGGCCTTGATCGAGAGTCTTGGTAGTAAGAATCCATCGGTCCTCATCCCACGTCACTCCCGGGAACATTGTTTCGTAGGTGTTATTGGAGGGGCCGGCATGTGCACTTCCGTGGTGTCGTACTCCATTTTCCACGCGCGCATCGTATTGACTCGGAAGGCTCGTCCCTCCGCTGGGGAACTGGACCAGTAGAGGTAGCCAGGAAGAAATAGACTAGTTCAGAACGAGTTCAGTATGCATCCAGACGTTGATGCAGACTTTGTACTCACCTTGAAGCGCATTTTGCGATCCCGTGCTGTGAGAAGTACCACAGGAGGTCTCGCCGGGCGGCTGGCAGGCAGCCGAATATAAATCACTGTGCGCACTGACAAAGTGACGACGAGGTTTCCATTATTCCACCTCCATCTCGTATCCAATATCAGCAAGGAAGATGAAGATCTCTCGGCGCTGACGGAGGCCCAGACGTCTTTCCCCCGCAAAGCTTGTGGAAACTGGGCAAGTGCACCCTGCCCGATGCGACCTCACCTGGCTGACCTTCCCAACTTTTCTTCAACCAGCGGGAGTTTTCCAAGCCACAGTCAAGGGCGAGCACGGTGATTGGGAGCAGGAAGTCTGGAAGAGCCACGCGGAACCACCCTTGTCCATCGTCATTTGGTTTTGGTGTTGGGGAGCCGATGACGTTGCATCCCGAGGCGTTTAGCCGACCGGAACCGGCGGGATCGTCATTCATGATTGAGCGAGCCAGCCTGCGAGCAGCAACGGTTGCGCCTATCGTGGGTCATAGAAAAGACTAGAAAACTTGAAAGTGGCATTCGTTCCACAATTAGTCAGATAGATCAGTGAAATTGATGGCCGGACTGACCCCGAGCTCCCCATGTTTGGCTCGCAAAGCCGATTGCGGAGCGCTGGAGAGTCGGGACCGACCGTGGCAGGGGACACGGGGAAATAAGAAAACTTACGGCATAACATAACTTGCCGGGGACAGGGCTTGCCGAAAGGATCTCAATCGCATTATTGTACGTGTCGCTGTCGGTTCCCAGAAAGCGTCTCAAAAGGCTTGAGGAAGGGGGAGAAGGAAGAGTGAGAGTCTGCGATGAGGGAGAATCGCGGCCTCAGGCAACTCAGGCAACTCAGGCAACAGGGGATGATGGATCACCAAAACACCAAACACCGAAACTCTTCTTTCCATCCAAACCTTTTTTGCAACCAAGGCAGCTTTAATCAAAACCATTGATTCACAATCATTCATCTCAGTCTACCTGCTCTTCGCTCACTATCGCTACAATTTCTATGTCGCTTGGCATCCTTAGTCGTCCACGGTTAACGAAGCGTGGGCAACCCCTCCTTATTTGTGGCCATTTTTCAGCCACGCTCTGGCAACTTCCAACACTGGGCGCTTCACCTTCACACCGATCAAGAGGACCTCATCTTTGAAGTCGACGGAGAACATCCTTCCTTCACCAAAGTTACCTCTCCTGCCAACCTACCGATTCCAACAGCCTTATCGAGTCGCTCTGGGTCGGGGAAATCGGAATACCGGACATTGCTACGTTGAAGCAAATCGTCGATGGAGCGAGGGTGGATAACGAGACACTTGAATGGGACTGTCAGGAATACGTGCTGAAAATTCTTGAAGCGTGTGAGCGGGAAGCGATCCTTGAGGAAGAGGATCTTGACTTCGCCGAGACGAAACAAATTCTCAAGAGCAGGAGTGGCCAATATTGTGAGATCCTGGCGTGACCTTGAAAAATGGCAGACACAAGACCAAGCAAACTTTCCGTGCGCTTCCAGCCTCGTACTGACGCCACTATTACTCAAAGGATCGACAATTCAAAACCATAGCAAATAGCTGACTCTACTGAGTAGCAGGTACAGGGTTCTCCGCACTCTCACGCTAGGTTGTCACGAGGTTCCTGTTTCACTGCTGGCATGATGTAATTTGTGGGGCATCGCATGACACTTCTCTTCTCGCCCGGGAGAGCTCAATCTGTATGTCCGTGCACGCTGGCGCAAATTCAAAAGGCGGGGATAGGGTACATCAATTGGTCTACCAGGCAATCCGTCGCCATGCTTCCTTTCTCAGCGCAACAGCCGTGTGCCGAGTTCTCTCCATGGCGGACTGATTCTCGATTGCCCTGCGCAGTAGGAAATGGAGGCACTCTTCTAGAGATCCCCAGGCCAAACACTTGAAGACTCCTGGCTCTGCAGATTGCCCCCGGCTCTGCCCCGCGGTGACATCACTTGCAAACTTCTGTGCCAATAGCTCGCAGCTCACCTCATCCGCCATACCCTGCAGTTGACCTAGTTCAACAGGAATTGTCGGGAGTTTGTTGTGCATCCGGTACCTCGCCAGCGAATAGGCTTTTCGGACGCTTTCCGCGTTATGCGTCGCCACGAACAAGCAAACATCTGGGAACATGTGCGGGGAAGCTGAGGCGCCTGTTGGAAACTGGCGCGTGAGCAGAGACTGTACAATGTGGTTATAGTTACTATCCGTGGCGGCCTTGTTGTCGTGGATTCTCGATCGATAATCATGGGCAATGTAGGCGCCTCGGACCAACTTGATTCCCAATGTCCATCCTTCGGCTTGTGCAAGTTTGAGATGGCGACTGACGTTCTCTGCTGACGATTTCAGGTACGCTTGGATCGTGTTGAAGACAACCACGTGCCCCCGTCGATTGAACTGCCTCATCAGATCAATGGTCCAGTTGTCGATGGCTGATTGGAAAACTTGCTGCTCTGCATCGATCCACAGGCGTGACCCCTGTGCTGCAGTGGCCGCACAGATCTCCTCGATGGCTTCCTGAATTCGGGGAGGTGGCATTTGATCCCCTCGTATGAGAGCTTCGACTGCAGTTGGGCCAGCCCCCGTGAATCTGTCTCGTTAGATCCCGCAGCTTTTCGACAGGGTGAACTCACTTGACGTTCATGTAGTCGCCTTGGCCAATCATCTTAAGAGTACGAAGGTTGCCGTCTTTCCACTCATCGACGGCACGGTCCCAAACTTCTTGCTTGGCGTTCGACGAGGCAGGCAAGTGTTTGGCATCGTCCATGTTCGCCACAGATTCCCGAGCATATCCTAGGATCACACCTTTG
The DNA here is from genome assembly GCA_001511075.1 of Aspergillus calidoustus. Taxonomy (NCBI): domain Eukaryota; kingdom Fungi; phylum Ascomycota; class Eurotiomycetes; order Eurotiales; family Aspergillaceae; genus Aspergillus; species Aspergillus calidoustus. The sequence continues at coordinate 356,323 of CDMC01000019.1, read as the reverse complement.
AAACCAAGAGCCTTCATTTTCTCGACCGAACGACGGACCTCAATCTCGTTTTCGCCGGCGCAAAAGTGATTATATATCGTCTTTCGCAAAAAATAGCGCATGACCGGGTTCTTCGACGGGTGAATGACCGAGGACTTGGAGTCAATCACGTACTTCAGCAGTCCCAAGGCGGGCTTCAGAAGCGGCGACGAGATCACTGATGTAAACAGCACCGAGTAGATCAGGCTCTTGGTTGGCAGGACCGCCAGTGGTGAGCCTTTGGCTGCCGGAGCCGGTAGTAGAAGGCCATGCTGCGTAGTCGACGAGCTGCACAGCCTGATTCCTGTGTAAAACAATGATGGGCGTGTCCGCCATACCATGTTGTGGTTCATTCCGTTGGCAGTGCTCACTTTACGAAGTTGGAGCAGGCGATGTTACGCTATTTATCTCCAAATGAGGGGTTCGCCCGCTAAGCCACCTACATATACGACTCTACCTGCAGTCCATACATCCATCACACGATAGTTGCGTTGGCCAGTTGCCTTGCCATGCATGGCTGAGACATATTTTGAAGTCCTTGCGCAAAGCACCGGTCCAGGTGCCGCCATAATATAGAAAGTTGATCCACGGTACCCCTCGGAGATCGTTGAGATATCTTATCTGTCGTCATTTATATATCTTTCGGCGCCGCTAATCTGCCACCCCTCACCACCAACGACCCCGCGCTTATCTTCCGCTCGACAACCCATCAAATCAGTGTTCTTTTCTCGTATGACATCATCACCAAGTTGAACTTCGTCAAGGAATCTTCTTCGTTACGACCGACAAGAGATATTTTCCATTCGGAAAAGCTCACCCATGAACTAATCGGTCTCCTGAGTCACCTGCGCGTCCTACTCGGCCGCTTGCTAGTCACGCTGGGCTCGACTGAAAGATCGCAGACGGCTTCGGTCTCCAACTTAGCCCATCGAGATTGGTTGGATCGTTATGGCCAGGCGCGGTTGACACGTACGATTAGCGATACGGCATCGCCTGCCCTACGGAGCGATTGTACCGACGAGCCCTGGAAAAAGATCTACGACCAAAGTACGGCCCAATCTTAAGCGCGGGTAAACACAGTGAGGATCCCCAAGAAGCCGGCTTTGTGCGACGTTAACTCGTCGCACAGTCTAAATCAGGGGATCACTCAAGAGCAATGTCAGCAGAAAATCAGCTCAGGGGTTTTGTACGGCCCCTGCAATGCTGGGACTAAGTTTTGCTGCCAATTCTAATAATACCTGACCTTCCTGCAGTGCATCTGTGAGTTGATCTTAGGAACCTATCGTGCTTCGCGGCTTTGTCTTTGCAAAACGCAGGCTAACCTCACCGAGCACTTGGACCCAACAGAGGAGGTTTCGCTCCCACTCTTTGCAGCTCGATCGGCTCTGAGAAGTCTTAAAACTAGGTCCAGGCTGACCACAACGCGCCGTTAGTTCCAGGGAGAAGGAGTCAAGGACAAAGAAAGGCTTGCTCAGCCCAATCAGATTACACCGAAAGACCAACTGAAGGTGTACCGTCGCTGCGTCGCGAGAGAATCCTTGTCATTTAAAAATAAGCACTCATTCCAATCAGCGTTGGCTTCCGTTTGTCGCGACTTTCCCAGGCGAACGACGAGTTTACACCCCCGCTTCTTCCCCAGGAACCATCCTCTCAATTCATGATCGCGAGGGTATGCCATCATGCTCGCTTTTCTGGTCGTTATCTTTTGGACCCTTGCGTCGGTCCGGGCAGGTATGTCGTTCACACCTCTTCAGGATCCGCCAGAATGCTGACACGAGAGCAGCGTTCGAGGACGATTTTGAGATCGTTTCGCCCACTCCAGGTCAGAATTTCTCCGCAGGTGACCCCATAACAGTGGCCTGGAACTATGGCAATGTGTATGACTGCCCAGTCACAATCCAGGTCGAGGTTCAACTGCCGGGATCCCTATTGAGCCCTGGTCCCATGGTTGTGGGTGCAAAAGCCCAAGGACTCGTGGTAGATTCCGGCGCGATGCCCCTTGTCAGCGCGAACGCGACAGCGACGATGAACATCCAGGTGTACACGACCCACGTCGTTACTGGAGATGTTTACAGTGACGGAACTGGCGTGTACAGTATTTTGGTCACCGAGGCGACTTCCACAACTTCCACTCCCGCCACTGTTGATCACACCGTGACTGAGACCCCTACACCAAATCCGACCAGCATCTCCTCCTCCGACAGCGGACCTACAGAGACGCCGGTGTATTATCCTCCAATGATAGGGGAAGGCAAAGGCGGCGATGATGAAGACTATATGCAAGATGATGGGGGTCTGTCGTCGGGCGCAAAGGCCGGAATAGGTGCTGGGGTTGCCGTCGGGACTGTGCTTCTCGTGGTTGGAGCAATCTTACTCCACCGGCGACAAAAGATGAGGAACTCGCCCAAGACGATACGCGAGATTACGAGCGGGCCTCGTCAGACAGAGCAATAGGGCGTGTGCCATCTTCTACGCCTCGTGGGTTCGGAAGTGACAGCGGAGGAGTACGAACTAGAATAATGATGATGCTCGAACTGGATACTCCAGGCCAGAGAGTTGACTATACTAGTGGCATCTGCCTGACTGATACTGCTTGGACTACCTCGGTTGCCGTTGCAGCCAGCTAATTAACAGAAAGAATGGATCTACTGTACTTTATCGTGGTCCTTGACATGTCACTCCTGACGGAGGTTCCCTTGCAAAACACGATATCCCCTCCACCATAGCGTCCGCGAGCAACCCTCTCACACCGTGTTTCTCGATCTGGTTCAGAGTTTTGATTATAGGCCCTTTTGGACAAGTAGCAGCAGCCTCTCTCATCTGCAGCAGGTGGTGTTGACGGCTCATGGGGGCCGCCAACCCGAGCAACATCCGATGCCCAATCGCGATTGTCTCCGCCTGGGTCAACCCGGCTTCAACACAGCCGTCAAACATCCCACTAAGAGCAATACTCATAACCGCCGGCCCGGCACCGGCCAACATGGCGCCCGCGTAGAAGGCGTCCCCAAATAGGAACTTGACCGCCCCGATTTGTTCAAAAATCCAAGTGACCATCGCCAAACTCTCCTCAGGAAGCGGCTCAGGGTTCTCAATGATAGTCATGGACAATCTCCACCCCGCCGCGAGATTCGGCAGCGCGCGCACCACCGTAGGTACCAGGTTCGTCGCATGCCCGTTTACCTGCACTCGATCATTTAGCGCATCAACTATCTCCTGCGGCGTCCTAGTCTGCAGCACACTGATCACCAGCTTCTTGGACAACTCAACGCGTATTCCCTCGGTGTTGAGAATACCATCTAGGCCGCAGGGCCGACAGGCGAGGATCGATCACTGTGCCAGACTCTCGGATGGCAGGCAGATTGTTTTCGCTTGTGTAGGTGGTGAGACGATGCCTATCTTCGTTGTGTAGCTGTCGCAACTTCTCAGCCGTTTCTCGTCTCCGCGTGGTTACGATGAAGTGCGTGAGCTTCTCATTGTCTTCGTCTGGTGGGGGACTCGTTGCGGCGAGGAGGCCGCTTAGAAGGGACTGGCCCATGTTGCCTGTGGAAGTCATTGTCAGAGGGGCATGTTTGAATTGGCAGAGCCATGGGGAGCTAAGATTGACGAGATACCGCAGCCGATGATCGCGAGGGTTTCGGACACGGGTGTCGAGGGGGGGTAAGGGCTACTATCTGCTGGAGGAACGGGGTCCCCCATTGCAGCTGTAAGTTGGGTTATAAACGATAATTCAAATGAGTGAAGGTTTGAATTGATGATGGTTGATGCACCGAACAATTCCAGCGAGTAGCCAGTCGTGACTTCAAGGAAGGTCGAGAAGGACTCGTCGAACAAGGAAGGTGCGATGCACCCCCGTCTCGGACCCTGGTGGCTCCCCATTCTACACTGTCCGGCAAGGAGTTGTTTGAACATCGTGTCTGCATTGTCTTTTCTTCCGTGCTGGATCCCGGCGAAGCTTCTGCCAGAGCCACAGTCGGCGGCTGACATTGTCAAGATTTTTAATGGTGAGATATCCCAGGCCCTTCTCCTACGCCTCCGGCAGCCGGACCTCTCCCAACTGATGCTGACTTTTCTTCCTTCGTGCTCAGGGTATGAAAGTGTTATCACGTATCCGCTCGATCCCGGATCCAGATCTTTTGGGCCAAGGATATATCCCTTCCGATCGCGTCGTCCCTATATACCTCTCCAGCCTAGACACGAGAGGATCGCCGGAGGATAACCTGACAAAAGAGTGTCCGCGACTCTCGCACATTCTACCAGAGCCATGCATTCTGGGGAGTTTCGGAGTTCCGAATTCCGCCATTTCATCACATTCTGCTGGTAACCATACTCTCCGGTTTCAGGTACAGACTATTCTCTTTACCACCTGCATTTTGTTCGGTTGCAGTGGTGGATAAATAATGCTGCTCGATGAGGACGATTTGAAACCAGCGTCGTTGGCACTGCGCCGGCTATGCAAGGCAACGGTCATGGTGGATCTATAAGAGGTTGCGCCCTTCAGTTGCTCCTTTCACTCCCCACCACCGGCTCATTCTAGACGCGACCAGGATACAGATAGAACCAAACCCCATGCCTGAGGAAAACCTCTTCCTTTGGCGTCCCCGCCTCCGAATACGTCACCAGGATACTACCCCGCCCTGTCAAAGCCAGCCTCCATGCATGTCTCGCCCAGTGCCTTGGGTGGCATGAACCTGGGCGACAACTGGGCAGCGATTGATGTGAACGGCACAAGTGATGAGCTAGCATTTAAGTTGCTCGAGACCTAGGGCCACTATGTAGTATGGTGACAGATGACATCTTCTTATCGGGCGCTGATGGGACGCGAACGGCGCTTGATTGGAAGGAATGAACCGATATTTCCAGACAGTGAGACAATTTATCTCTCCAAAACGACGCAATCGCTGCCATTAGGCTAATATGATTGATTACTACGGTACCACTTTTGGCACGGGGAACTTCTGAATGCGACACGGAGGGTTGACTTGGCGCTCCAAGCTTCGTCAAGCTTCCGGCACAAGCATCCGCCGCTCTCCTTGACTGCTCATGCCAAGTTGATCGAAGACTTGCCTCGGTCGGTAATAATTCCCCCGAGGATTCTAGTTTCTCCGGAGATAGGAAAGTATCCCTTGTTGTTAAGTACTAAGATCATCATTTGGGGGGTGAGCCTGATGGGAGCTAATGAGATGGCTTTTTAGATACTTTTAATGCCTGCGAAACCTGACCTTTCACCAGGATTTATGAGGTGGCGAAAGCTCGAGTCGGCGTGCCGGTTGCCTCGGTTTGCCAGGGAACGAAGCGGGTCTACTACTTCGCTACCCCAGGAGACCAATCCATCCTTGGGGGGCCAATGTCGGACATGCGGGGCTCGGAATCTCGCTTCCCCAGGAGCCAATTGACTCTTCCTGACTCAGGTAAGGCTTCACGTTTCGGGGATATTTTCACCGTCCTGTTGGCCTTCCTCTGTCCACCCACGTCCACACATGACCAGTCAAATTAGCCTGAATTAAAGTGGTCAGTGCCATGATTCCCCAGATGGGACGGTCAGAACGGGGTGGCTCCACGCAGCTGAGTAGCCCATATAATCTCCGCACTCCAGCCGTGGGCAAGACTCCCGAACCAACGCATTTCTCATCGAAGTTCCCCTCAGAATGGCTACCAACGCTGCGCAGACGGAGATTGCGCTGGAGAAGACGGCTGCCCACCATGTGGAGGACACGCTGGGCGCCGGGGCAATCGTCGAGGCGAAGCAGGCGACCGACGAGGAGCGCGAGCAAACGTTGTGGCAGGCGCTCCGAGACAATCGGAAGGCCGTCGGCTGGTCGGTCTTGATTTCCATGTCCATCATCATGGAGGGCTACGACACCATTCTGATGGGCAACTTCTTTGGCTACCCGACCTTTCAGAAGAAGTTTGGCCAGGATTACGGTGGTGATATTGGGTGGCAGGTGTCTGCTCCGTGGCAGACGGGGCTGAATATGGCCAGCACGGTTGGTTGCATTTTTGGTAAGGACCCAAACGCATGAGAAGCAGGGCAGCGCTGACACAATCCATTTACCAGGCGGCATCATCAATGGATACGCGGCATCGCGTTACGGCTACCGAAAGGTCATGTTCGTGGCCTTGTGTTTCTTGACGGCATTTATCTTCATTGTCTTCTTCGCACCTTCGGCTGCTGTGCTGCTCGTGGGTGAGATCCTCTGCGGTCTGTCATGGGGAGTCTTTGCAACAATCGGTCCCGCGTATGCTTCCGAGGTATGCCCGACCAATCTGCGCGGATACCTTACAACTTACGTGAACATGTGCTGGGCGATCGGCCAGCTTATCGCCATGGGCGTGCTGTATGGGCTACAGGACCGACCCGACGATTGGGGCTACCGCATCCCCTTTGGTCTCCAGTGGATATGGCCCCTGCCACTGATGGTGGTGTGCTGGCTGGCGCCCGAGAGCCCTTGGTACCTGGTCCGGAAAGATCGCTTGGAGGATGCCAAGCGCAGCATCCGCCGACTAGGCGGAAACAAGACGGAAGAGCAGGTCAACGGCCAGCTGGCGATGATGGTGCACACCATCAAGCTCGAAGCGGAGATCGAAGCAGGGACGACCTACCTTGACTGCTTCAAGGGCGTTGACCTCCGCCGCACGGAAATTTGCTGCGTCGCCTTCTTCGGCCAGATCCTCTCCGGCAGCAGCTTCGCCTATTCACCAACCTACTTCTTCGAACAGGCCGGCATGGACCCGGGCAAGGCTTTCCAGCTCGGCGTCGGGTGCACGGGCGTTGCCCTCGTCGGCGTCATCCTATCCTGGTGGCTCATCACATACTTCGGCCGCCGGACACTATACGTCGGGGGGTTGGCCATGCTATGCACATTCCTCATGCTCATCGGCATCATCAACGCATCGACAAACACAACAAGCGGCATGTGGGCCCAGGCCTCATTCTGCTTTCTCTGGCTCTTCGTTTACTCCATGACCGTCGGCCCAGTAACCTACTCGCTCGTCTCGGAGATCTCCTCGGTTCGTCTCCGCCCGCTCACCGTCTGCCTCGCGCGCACAGCGTACCAGGTCGTCAACGTCGTCTCGCAGGTCCTCGAGCCGTACTTTATGAACCCGACCGCGTGGAACGCCTCGGGGAAGACAGGCTTCTTCTGGGGTGGTACTGCGCTGATTGTGTTTGTCTGGGCGTACTTCCGTTTGCCGGAGCCCAAGGGCCGCACGTATGCTGAACTGGATATCCTGTTTGCGACTGGTGTCCCCGCGCGGAAATTTGCTTCTACGCCTGTTGATGTGTATGGGGTTGGGCCCTCGCCGTCCCAGGAGGGTCTTGTGCGTGGGGCGCCGGCTCCGGCGCAGGAGCAGGAGAAGCAGTGAAGAAATGGCATACGAATCGAGAGCGTTGAAAACCCCGTGGGGGGATTCAGCGAGGTTCCTCTGTGCTAGAGTAGATATGATATTGCTCTAGAATAATTCGGGCACGTCCTACCCTGTAGAATCCGGTGTTCTTCTAAATAGCAGTCATTACATACGACCACAGGGTGTGGAGAACAGGACTTCCCGTCAGTTTTTTTTCAATGACCTCGAAAGAATCGCTCAAGAGTTCAAGGAATATGAACAGCAGGTAGACAACTGGGCTATCCTGCCAATATGAGGTGCTGTATTCCGGACTGGAATGCCGGGTCGATCCTGATTTAGGCATGGCACACGTCACGTATATCCGACAGCTGAAACTGTGCCCGTTGTGCAATAAGCCTCTCAACGGCTTGCTGCTCTAGCAAACAGTGGGGATGAGTGGGATGGTGCCAAAATTAGCCTACCCTAATCATCGATGGATTAAATATGTGGATATTGGGGAGTGGTCGATGAGCGGATACGGCCCAAGCAAAGGACCAGAATCGAAATTCGATACGAATGCGATATAAGCTGGATGTTCGGGGCTTGATATAGCGAGATCCTAGGCGAAGACTGGAGCTAGAGTCGGCATTGGATTGAGTTCACTTCCCGGGCAGCCTGGTCTTCCAGACATCAACTTGGACGAGTACGGCAAAACACCCCGCCCAACCGATGATATCATGCCAGTCTACACACCTTTGGTCGTATGTAGAATTGAAGAAGCAATTTACGGTAATATCCAGCCAGCCTATTGCCGCTAACCATGACCGCATCTGAGGACTTCACATTATGAGGCCTTGCAACCAACCGTGGATGCTAAGCCCAACTTACTAGCTTGCACCCTGGCTGTAGTCAACAGCTGAACGAGGAAGCAAAGGCCAAGGTTGTCTTCCTATTACGAGCGATTTTGGTATGTCCGAGCATTCTGAACCGCGAATGTCTAGCATGAATCTCAGATAAGATGATCGCTGAGTTCTACCTCTACACACACTGCACCTCCAGGATCCGAGCGTAGGCTCCCAAGATTTTGCCGATCATTCGCACGACATTCCAATGAGCCTTTCCACTCAATATCGTCGCCCAAATCCTGACGACTCGACTGCACAAGGCATTGGAAGATGAGTCCATTTCACCCCCGGCTTCTGCCTCCGTCGCCATGTCGACAATATAGGTGTATAATCTCGCCTCTTCCTCGTCATCAACAGTCCCGTCGGAGACGTGGGGTTGTATGGCCATCAACCACTTGCTGATGACAAAGGCACACTCCAGAGCACATAGCGAATGCTGAAGCGACCAGGAGAATGCCTGATTATGTGCGACGATATTGACTCCAATCTTGACTGGGATACTTAGTGCATGAGCGGAGTAGAGCACTGCGCGGGTGAGTCTGCGGTTCCTCGCTAGAGGTGGGCTATGATACATTGACATCGCAATGTCTTGAGGATCGTGGGTGGTCAGAGCGCGGCACGGACCGAGGTCCACGTTGAGTCGGATGTAGGCCATTCGCAGTAGGGCGGTTGAGTTGAAGGATATGGGACCGAGTGGACTGCCTGGGCCTAGGAAAGCTTCGGGATCATGAGTCCAACCAAGCTGCCAATTCCTTAATGCTCGTTCAACTTCAGTCATGTCTGTAGGGGATAGCGTCTGATCTTCTTGCAGTTTGCCCTTTGCTACGGTTCTCAAAAAGTAGATGTGCTGAATCAGAGCAAGAATCAGCGTATAACTGCCCAACGAAGAACAGTGCTGTTGAGACTCTGCTCTTTGTGCTGAGAATAGCGAGGCGAAGATTGACTGGAAGTGAGGCTCGGCCTCATGTTTGCTTCGAGCTTGTTGCCATTCTTCATCGGTTGCTGCTTCCCAATCCTTTTCGCATGAAGGTAGATGAATTTTGATCTCTGAGTTGAGAATCGGAGGCGGGATGTCGTAAACGATTGTATGGAAATTGAGGAAACAAAAGATGATAGCCACGGTCCGTTTAAAGCCTTCCTCTTGTATCCAGATGTCCCATTTTGGGATTGTAGATGCTTGTGCCTCCAAAAGTTTCTCGGCTCTCAGGTAGATGACCAAAACGTTCTGTATCCCCACTGCTTCGTTAAATATAGCTTCTGAATTCCCCCAGGTTGCCACCGCCATAAGAAGAAGCAATGCCTGTGCAAGCGGAAGAGGGTCAAACGGATACATCTGTTCTCCTTCTAGATCTGGCTCTGATTGAAATGTTTCGCTAGAAGGGAGCACATTCCCCACAATCCCCGTCGGTCGCAGAGGCCTTGGCCGTGCTGTTTTGGCGCGGAAGATCATATTGTGCCGCTGCTCCTTGCGTTGACGAAGTCGCTCTTGGCAAATTGCAAAGGCTGTTCGAAACAGCATAGTAGCGTTGTTGTTATCAAATGCCGACACGGCACCAATGGTGGCCATCGATAAAATCAACTCGACTGGGCACTTCGCACTCGAAAATGTAGGGAGGTGTATAAATGGCAGATGGCGATGAAATCCTGCAAAGTAGGTCGCAATGTACCGGGTCATGGTATGGCGCGAAAGAAGAAACAACCCTTTGGGGGTGGTCGGCGCAAGGTTTTGAACCTCAATCAAGAGGTGGTCCCAGTCTCGTTGCGAAATCTTCTGCGGCTCTGTACTATCTTTCGTGATATGAAAAGGCTCCGATAAGGGCAATGTAGATGCGAAGCTATCGACTAATTGAGGCTCTAGAGCATATAGCCGATTTGATACAGAGGAGCTACTATTCGAGTTCTGCAATCGTGGCTGTAATCCGAGAGTAGGGAAGAGCGGAGATGGAGGCAGCGGCAAAAGATGTTGATCATTAATCAAGGACGATAGACCACTGTATGTTGGGGTTATACCTTCTATGAATAAATCGAAGTCACCAATACTGTGGGTCTGTTGAGCCGATACCATGTCCGGTGTAACTGGTGGTATAGGTGAGAGCATGGCAGGCTGGGATGCTCCAAAATCGAGTGAAACAGAGGGCACTGAAAATGGCAAGACCTCATGGCAAGATGATGCCGGGTCCGGGGAAAGGCCAGTTGTCACATCATGTAAAGCTCCTTGATTTGGTGTTCTTGATATGTCTCGACGCTCAGGAATGGTCCTGGATATGGATGAGCTCCTGTCACGACCAGCGTAGTCTGCCTCGCCATCGCAGTGAGGCACCACATCATGTTCATGAGTCAGGCGAATATGGCGAGCCAGAAGGTCTCTGTCGCTTGCTGTTAGCGGGACCCAATTGTCTGTGGTTATCAGCAGAGGAAAGCAGTTGATACCTTCGAGCAAAAGTGACGGGGCAAACTATGCACCGGAAAGGCCTCTCCTTGGTATCTGGAAATAAATCAGTTCCGTTGCATCCAAGCAGACAGTGAGACTCACGAAGTCTTTCATGCCGCTGTAAATGCTCCTTTCGATGAAAAGCCTTGGTACAGAAATGGCAGCAAAACGCCCTTTCGCCCGCTGAATGGCTCGTGTTAGGATGAGCACTCTGTACTTCCTCAATTGATTCTACCCTTGTCTGCTCGACTAGGTCTGGTCGTCTCCGTTTCCGTAGAGGCATGTTGAAAGCGGGTGCACAGACGCGAGTGTGGAGTTTGAGATAAGTCGTTCTCAGGAATTTGCCGTGTTAAATTAATACCCGTCACTTCACTTTTCGACGTAAGCCTAGGCGGTTCATGGTGCCGTTGGAGCTTCGGCCGCCTACTGCAACAGGAGGCCGGAACTTGTGTTGCTGGCTATATGATATCAAGGGATGAAGATACATGATCCTCTCGATCTACTCCGTCTGGAGTGGCGGAAGCGGATCTGTGTGCGGGGGATCAAGCACGTGACCTCGCCTCGCTCGCTGAGGGTGCCTCAGGCGCCTCCGTTCGTCAACATATGATGCTCCCAGAGGCAGCTGGGTAGCTTCAGACATGACCTCAAAATATTGGTATTTAACGAAATTTTATCAACCTAAACCAGACAGTTCTTTTTTTTTTTTTTTCACGGTGGATCTACATATAACCACTTGGCGGGAGTTGCAATAATTGAGCGCACAGGCTAAGGTGGATTCCAATGATGGATAGAACTACAATAAACTTCAGGCATAAACAGGTCGAGAAAGAATATAAAGTCAAGGGTGGCAATATATCAAGGCCGCAAGCCACGGGAGGATTGTAGCCTTGAACCCTTTGATCTGCTCGTGTTCAGGGGTATCAGCCTTCTTCCAGGCGTTTGGCAGACAGTAAAAGTAGTGGTTACTTTGTGGTCTTCTTCTGACTTATCAAGTCGAAACCGTGGCTGGTGGCGTTGACCTGGAGAAATAAATAAGAATCAGTTCCCATATAGAGAAAATCAAAAGACCCCATTGAGATGCGAAGACCACGCACCAATACGCCAATACTGAGACACTGTCTACGTAACTGAACAATTTTTCATATTCTAGACGTTTCTCTATCTCCTGCTTAAGCTGGCGGTTCGAATAAACTCCGCAACACAAATTCAGTCGTGAACTCGGCAAGGCAGAAAATTCAAATTTGCCGCTTAAAGCATTTAGCACGCGCTGATATCGTAGCAGCAGATTGCGGCGGAAGTCAAACGTTACATCGTCGATACTGGCAAGAACGAGGCTTGTTGAAGAGAAAACAAACTCGGCCAACGAATGTCCGTCAATGGGGACCACACCTTGCAGTGTGTCAGAGTGACTCCAGAAGGATGCCGCGGCGGCGCACACTGCGGCAAGCAATGATGCGGGGATCATGCCGTTCTGCAGTGCTTCTTCGAACGCCGAGCGCGGCTCAAGGATTGGTAACGTCGGATGAACAAATCGGTAGTACAGGTCGAGAAGATCGCTGCGATGGAGCGTAACGGTGTTCTCCACGTGGGCAGTATCGTAGGCGCCAATATGTGCGTCTAGAAGAGCATCGGGATAGATCTGTCCAGTAAGGCTACGTTAGCTCCACTGTGTTCGTCAGCGAAGCTAACGATGATAATTACGGATAACTACCTACCGTAAAGTACACAGAGTGAAACGGACTCTCACCGAGCTGCCAGACACGCCAATTTCCACTGCCAAAGCGATGGCCTCGATAGAACGGCAAATGCCGTAGCAGGTAAAGATCCTGGTCGCTACTTGCGCCTGAATAGAGACCGGTTTGCCTAGGCATTAGGGTTGTTTTGAATGCTGTGCTTGTGGGTTCATCATCGCCCGTGCCATTGCTTGGGACTAGTGATTGGAATGGGTGCCTCGGTAATGCAACAAGCTGTAGCGTCTGATTTCCAGCACGCGAGGGAGGAGATTGTCTCCCGGAGTTTAACGATCCATGGCCACTGAGGTAATTTTTACTCTGACGCTTTTTGGCCCGCGGCTGTGAGGTGTATGTGCAAGTAGTGCCTCTGTGCCGACACAGTGTGCATGTAAGCTGCCCTGGGGATTAGATGCAGCCGATTCGCCGCCGTCGACATGCGTCGCAACTATGTAAGCAGTTTTCATTAGTGAAAAGTCCGTCCACATGGCGATGAGGGCCCCTCATTGTCTAGTCACGGCTGCTGTTTCTTGGATCTGTAGGGGCGAGGATCACCTGGAGCGGCTGAAGGAGCTCCTTGGTCTGCGACCGACATTTGGTTGCACAGATGTGTGGGTAGATGGCTGGTGTTCTGGCCAAATGGCATGGGTCTCAGACTTCGATGGCCGCGGGGGAACTATGACAACGTATTTATATCCTGTTATTCTCCTGCGGGGCTATAGAATAAGATCTATAATCCGAGGTTGGCCCGCGGCCAACTCCGCCTGCGGGCGTCAAGAAATCAACCATGGAACAGGCTGCTGTACATCCTTAAAACCAATTCTTCTGAGACCAAGTCTTCAGCAGTGGTATGCAGCAGGAGGAAAAGACGGAACTCCCATGCCTTCTTTGACGACACTACAGCTACTACTCGGAGCATCGCCAATATCCTGAAATCTTTAGGGTGGAGCAAGATTTTGTGCAGTGTGACTTGCCGTTAGTACCTTTTTCTTGACCTTCTGAGAATGTTGAGGATTATCTCACAACTGCAGGTGTCCACTCCTCGAGCAGCGGTTCTCGGAGCTCAAAAAAGTATCATAAACCCCGCTGACAAACAGAGAGTCATCGAGTCGTATGGCCGTTTTGTACAGCTTCTCTCGGTCTCGGCTAACCGCATCGCGAAGCATGGGCCTGCCATTATCCCCGAGATCCCTTTTGCTGATATTGCTGCGAACAATGGGACGCTACCTGAAGACTTTGCTTCCCATGCCCGCGAGACAGGTGTCTTATTATTCGTGGCGTTGTTTCCGAAAAACAAGCAACAGCCTGGGAAAAAGAACTAAAAGATTATACCCGGAGACACCCAGAGGTAGCTGGCTTCCCCAAACATGATCCGCAAAACTTTAGCCTGTTTTGGACAAAGCCTCAGGTGGAGATTCGGAGCCATGAAAGTGTCCTCAAGGCGATGCACGCGGTTGGCCAGCTCTGGCATTTGAGTGATGAGGAGGCCATATTTGACCTTAGTAGCCAGGTAGCATACACGGTTCGCTTCAGAATCCGGCACCCTTCGAAGAGTGAGTTTAGTGCACCTCGTGCAAGATTATCCAAGCTAACGGCATTAGATGAGGAGTATACGCTCCGCACTCACCAGGATAGCGCTATCGAGCGCTGGGAAAATCCAATGTATCGCGCCTGCTATCAGAAGATCTTCCGGGGCCGCTGGGAGGAGTATGACGCGTGGAACGCTGATTGCCGATCGAATGCAAAGACTGATCTCTATGCGACTGGAGAATCCTGTTCGGTCTTTCGCTCCCTTCAGGGCTGGCTTAGTCTATCGCACACTGGAACCGGTGAAGGCAGCCTACGCCTGGTCCCGAACTTGAAACTGTCCACGTCATACTTGCTCCTTCGCCCCTACTTCATCCTGGAGGAACAGTTCGACTGCACAACTCCATTGTTTCCAGGAGCTCCGCCTGGAAGCCTGTAATTCTTTCCAACCGAATCCCTACATCCACATCTGGATCTGAAGCGTACGATGATTGGCATTCCGCCGGTCACCCCCGGGGACTATGTGTTCTGGCATTGTGATCTCATTCATAAAGTCGATAAATTGCATCCAGGAACGAGAGACTCATCTGTTAGTTACAACGCATGTGTGCCATTGTGCCTATACAAGGTTGAAAGCCTAGTCGGGCAGAGAAAGGCTTTTCTGGATGTTCTTCCGCCCAAAGACTTTGCAAAATACAATCATGGGGAGCTGGAGGCCGCACACGATGACCACGGCGCGCATGCGGAAAATATTTTGTCTTTGGAGGGTCGTCGAGCGATGGGGTTTGAGAAATCTGATTTCAACGAGGAGGGTATCACCATGGGTCAACGAAGAGCCAAGCAGTATGATAATGAGATGTTTGGCTTCAATTAAATATACGGTGTATGACATGCCTTCATTTCTTGATAGTCAGGGATCAGCGTACCCCATACACTTGCCCTATCTGTTCTGGAATTAGTTCTTTCGTCAGCTTGGGAATGTCTGCACCGTACCTAGTAATAGCTGGTTTGTTTCCTTCCGTAAGAATTACGCGTTCAGTGTCTGTAATCTCCACCAAAGTACTTGGCCCGCGGGCAACTTGATACGTCATGCGCCGCTGGTCCAGTGGGCCTTGAGGAGGCACAGCGTCTGGGTGATATCGAGGCTATCACTGAAGCCTCGCGGATGGGGCGGTCCGTGTATAAACGCCTGGGCTTCCATGAGGTTGCGGAGATCGAGTATGAAGTTGATGAGGAGTTCAATGATCAGAGCATACCTTCGAATGTCTTTCTGCGGACGAGGGCCCCGTCGTTCAATTGAACCGAGACACTGTGTCTACCTGACTTTTTGCTTTGTGTATCTACGGAGTAGACAGACCGTATACAAGCAGCAGGTAGGAGATAATCTAAGACCCACCGCATTATGTCAAGCCGCGACAGGCAATCCCGAATCTAAATACAGGTCTTTAACATTCTAAGCGCTCGCGTGTGGCAATATACCGGAAGCCAGCGAACTCCTTGCAATAGAAGCGGATGGCGTGGCAACAGGGCTTTCAAGCCCATAAAATGATCTTTTACTATACATCAACGATACCTAGTAGCCAGATGCATATCCCACTGAGGCAGTTTCGACCGCCCTTTTAAAGAGCTTACACCTACAATGAGTTCCTTACTAGGGCAGCCCCACAAAGATGTGTTAAAAATGCTCCATTACGTGGTCGATTAATTTGTAATTATCACGGAGAAGCAAAATGAGTCCCATCTGCATATTTAATCCTGGTAAAGTTGGGTGCTTTGTTACCCCTTCGCCACTACCCCTACAGTGCTCATACCCGTCATCTTGAACTTCTCCCTCCTACATTCTCGCTACAGCATGGGGCAATGCACGTGCGGTCCGGCCACGAATCCAGCTGTTCCCCTCAAGGGGCAGCCTCAGGGCTCCCTTAGCAAAAATGCTGGACGCGGTGCGCTCTACAGACTGGACAGCCTGACAGCGCCACCAGACAATGCCAACCCTGAAGCACCAAAGTCCGTAGCAGAACACGCAACAAACCAAGTTCACCTCGCCTCGAAGACAAAATGGCGCCTCCTTACTGCCTGCCTCATGAATTTTGGCAACGGCATGAACGACAGCGCCCCCGGCGCCCTGCTCCCTTACACCGAGGTCGACAATGAGATCGGATACGCCATCGTTTCACTCATCTTCATCGCCAACGCCGTCGGCTTCCTCCTCGCGGCTCCGTTGAACTACACCATCCAGACAGAACTGGGCCACTCGAAGAGCTATGCATTGTCCATGGGGCTGATTGCGGGAGGATACATAGTCATTGCAGCTCACCCGCCGTTTTCGGTTGTCGTGGCTGCGTTTCTTCTTCTGGGGCTTGGAATGGCACTCAGCATCGCCATGAATAATTTCTTTTGTGCAAATCTGGCGAACGCGACTACAGCACTGGGGTGCTTCTCCGGTGCTTATGGCATTGGTGGTGTTGTTTCGCCGTTGATTGCGACGGCGATGGTTTCGAGCGGGGTTCGCTGGAGTTTTTCCTACATTATACCTTATGGCCCTCTCCGCTGCGAACCTAGTCTTCTCGGCCTTCGCATTCGTTGATTACGAGGAGAACATGCCAGTAGTCTCCCAGCAACAGCAGCCCCTCGACTCTTCGACGACGACACCAACAAGCACCGACACCGACAACCCGTCCAGCAGCAGCCGGCTATCCCTCCTCAAAACCTCCCCCAAAATACGCACAACCCTCCTCGGCGCCCCCTTCATCTTCTCCTAGGACCCAGCCGAAGTCTCCATCTCCGGCTGGGTCGTCTCTTTCCTAATAACGTACCGCGACGGCAACCCTTCTCAAGTCGGCTACGTCAGCGCCGGCTTCTGGGCCGGCATAACTCTCGGCCGCTTCCTCCTCGTATACCCAGCAAACCGCATCGACAACAAACTCGCCGTAGCCCTCATGGTCGCCGGTGGCATCGCCTTCCAGCTCCTCACCTGGCTGGTGCCGAACATTATATGGGAAGCCGTGGCCGTCGGGATCCTGAGCCTTCTTCTGGGGCCGATGTTTCCGTGCTCGACGGCAGTCTTTGCGAGGCTGCTTCCGAGGAAGATCCAGCTGGTCAGTCTGAGCTTTATCAGTGCGTTGGGGAGCTCGGGCGGTGCCGTGTTTCCCTTCCTTACGGGACCTCTGGCGCAGAGTCGGTGGACGATGGTCTTGCATCCGGTCTGTTTGTGTCTGTATGGTGTTATGCTTATGGGTTGGATTGCGCTGCCGCGCGTTGGGAAGAGGTCGGAGTAGTCCAGGAAAAAGGGAATGGAGTACACAAAGGGATGGAACCCTACCTAAGGTTAAGTTAAAGTAGAGATGATTACCTGCATAGTCCGATAACACAACGAAGAAAAAAAAAGGGCAGACGTGTATGAAAACCTGAAGTTCTTCCCTTGAGTTTCAGCCGACAGGCGAGTCATCGCCACCGAAAATTGTGAACCCGGTTCGAAATTCGTTTCTGATATGGGCAGGTTCAATGTAAGAAGTTCACTGAGCCGCCCGCTGTCTAAAGAGAAGATACCACGCAGATGCACAAACTTGGTGCAAGCAGGCCGTGACTCGATAGTGGAGGCGATGATATCATACACCGCGCTTGGCATTTTGGGGCTTGTTGGGGAACCAACGGCAGTCCTGTATTTACGGAAAAAAGGGCCAGAAGCAAGGTAATTAACATATGACAAGAGAGTGGCTTTAGGCTAGAGTTGCATTTACAAGGCGATATTATACTACGTTAGATTATACCCCCATGAGTTATGAACCGGTGCCGGCGGAGCAGCTGATTGAGCGTGCCGAGGCAGACAACATATCGATTCTCTTTTAAAGAGGTGCAAGTCGTCAAATTCCATTTGGAGACTCCAAAGAGATGGAAGAGATCTTTACATTGTTGAAATGCTGTCTTATGTGATGTAGATATACTATGCGAGTTATGGCAGGTAAAGCAAAAATAAAAGCATTGGTAATTCATCAAAGTACAGAAAAACAAGAAACTTATTTCGCCCCTGGCAAGTACACGCTCATTTCGAACCCGTTAGTAAATGGCAGAGTCATGTTGCGGAATCCATTCTCGGGGTCTCGCAGATACGCAAGTAAATCTGCATAGCCCTTGGCACCCGAGATGGTGTTATCAGTGAGCACCACCGCGCCGTGTCGGAGGTAGGGCTGGACGGTCTTGAGAGTAGGGAGAGAGAGAGCAGACCAAACTACATTACACATTCTCTTTTAGCACGCGCAGGCACACAAGATATAAGTCAGAGGAGGGAACTTACTATCAAGAAGGAGCAGGTCAATCTGCGGCAAGCCTGTCTTGAGAGTTTCAAGCAGATCTCCCTCGCGAAGCTCAATCTGCTTTGTCACGACTTCACCACACTCGGCCCAGTACTTGCGCGCAACCGCAGCCTTCTCCGCCTCCTTCTCCGTCGCAACCACAACACCCGGCTTGCCCGTGGCAGCCTTTGTCTGGGCAACAGCGAGGGCGAGGTAGATCGTGCTAACCCCAAAGCTTGTTCCAGCCTCAACGACATTGGTGGCGCCCATCGCATTGATAAGCTGGTACAGAAACTGGCACTTATCCTCGTCGAGCGCGATGAACTTGTCCAGCATCAACCGGTCAAAGGCAGACTTGGAGTTTTGGCCGCCGACTTTGTCCTTCAGGTCGCCGAGGATTTCGGATGAGAAGACTTTGCCCTTGTTGGAGATGGCGGCCTCTTGTTCGAGGGAGATGCGGTGGAGTTTGGCCAGGAGCTGGAGGATATGCTCCGGGGCGTGAACTGGGGACGGGGTAGACATATCCGAGGAAGATAGAGGTTGGTTCAATAAAGCGATTTGCACGATACAGTATAGGAAAAGACTGGCCAGGTTTCTTTATACTGGCAGAGAGACGGGTTGTTATTCCGTGGAAAGTCTAAAGACGCCGGATGCATGTCGCTAGAAGGCGCACCCTACGGATCACTAAATCTTCAACCGGAGTTTGCACGCACCTCCGCACCTGGGTATGCATGTATCAATTTGATGGTTCTAGTGTCGAGCTGGCTTCCCCAAAATGCCAAGGATTCTTTACTTTAGCTTTACTGTACACCACCGGCAAGCGTGCCGAGCACCAATCTCCTATCAAGTGAGGCCTCACAGTACCCTTCAAAGCGCCCTAGCCATGACCAATAATATGTACTACTATGCAGCTCATCGAGAAGGATTAGACATCTACCCCTGATTTCCTTATAAGAGTAGCCTACGAGAATGTATTCTGTCGAGTCGGCTGAAAGAACTCCGCAAGGCAAGAAAGAGGTGAGGGTAGAAGCAGGAGCGGATTGGTCGGATAAATCTTCTCGTGTTGATTATACAATCTTGATCAGGTATCATTGATCTACATCAACATGAGGAGTGTCTTTCCATGAGTCGGGCAACTCAAGCTTTCGGTTCCCCAAACCGCCAAGACAGGTCCATGTCTTTCCCCATCAGTACCTATGAATGTGAAACTAGGCTCTTGGCAGGGCGTTTCCAACAGTGTTCCTACAAGCTATGTGGAACTGTATCTGTCTTTTCGATTCAGTTTCTACTCTATTCGACTTGAACCTGTTCCTTTATCCTCTCTATAGGCTACGATGCGTATACAATATATAGAGCTAGGTAGATATATCGTGGTTGACAGAAATGAATTCGAAGGCTTCCGCCTCCTACAAACAGCCACAGAGAAAGAAACTACCTACTATCCTTGATATTGACAGAGCGCCGAGTCTCTCTTAAGGAATTCAGCGAGGCCTTTAACGGTCAGATAGACACAGCATCTAAGATCAATCTAAAGTCCATCACATATATAAAGCTATAGGGTGTGAGAAAAAAAAATATTTCCATCATAATTCAAAGGCTGGACCTGCTTGACTACATCACAGAGGAGACCATGGAAAAGTGCTGCTCTTTCATATCTAAGAATCCTAGACCAAGTAGTTTAGTGGATATCCCGAGACTTTCTAACAACTCGTGGGCAGGCCAGGCCAATAAGCTACTTTAAGTTCTCCTAAAATAAATATCTGGCCATCTTGGACTGTTGCAGTATACCTGATTTCTTCTCTTTTATGATGTCATTCCTTGTATCAACCAACGGTGGTGATTAACAAGCTTATCAATGTGCGATCCTGGATGTGGGAGCTCCGGGTGGGCAGCCGGTAGGCCAATTTGTAAGCTGCCAATAATGGAAAGCTTAGCATATCCATGGATATGTTATCCAATTGCTACCATAGTTGCCAGGGCGTTGCTAACATCTATCTATCTATCTATAAAGGTCGGTGTTCTGCTTGTTATAAAATTCTGCTACCAGTACAAGCAAACTCCAGCTCCAAACGCCAAAATCTTCCTCTATCCACTCAAATTAATACCCAAACCATGACGCAAATG
The DNA here is from genome assembly GCA_001511075.1 of Aspergillus calidoustus. Classification (NCBI taxonomy): domain Eukaryota; kingdom Fungi; phylum Ascomycota; class Eurotiomycetes; order Eurotiales; family Aspergillaceae; genus Aspergillus; species Aspergillus calidoustus. The sequence goes on along the minus strand of CDMC01000019.1, from coordinate 335,973 downwards.
AAGGCTGTCCGACTTGTTCCTGCGGCCAATGACAAAGCCACCGCCGAAGTCCACGACGAGCCTCTACCGAGTCCCGGCCCCCGTGAAGTCCTGATCAAAGTCCACGCCGTCTCGCTAAACTACCGCGACACGGCCCTCTTGAGAGGCGAGTATCGCGCCAAGCACAAAAAGGACGTCATCCCCGTGTCCGATGGCGCTGGTGAGGTCGTTGCAGTTGGTAGCGAGGTGACACGAGTCCGCAAGGGCGACCGCGTCGCAGTCAGTTGCAGCGCAGACTGGATCGGCGGCCCATTTATCCCAGATTACCTGTCTAGCAGCGTCGGCTTCCAGATCGACGGGATGCTGGCTGAGCATGTGGTGTTCCGTGAGGACGCACTCGTGCTTCTCCCGGAGTATATCTCATACATCGAGGCTGCGTCGCTCCCTTGTGCGGCGGTGACGGCCTGGACGGCTCTGAATAAAATCGAGCCCCTGCAACCGGGTCAGACGGTGTTGGTCCAGGGTACCGGTGGCGTCTCGCTTTTTGCGTTGCAGTTTGCGAAACTCTTTGGCGCGCGTGTTCTCGCCATCACCTCGTCGGATGAAAAGGCCGCGAAGCTCAAGGAGCTGGGGGCCGAGGCCGTGGTCAATTATTCTACTTCCCCCGACTGGGATCGCGAGATCCTTGCCTTGACCAATGGAAAGGGCGTTGACAAGGTGCTGGATATCGCGGGGGACAAGACGATCGTCAAGTCTGCGGCCTCGGCCAAGGTTACTGGCGTGGTTGTGGTGATTGGGTTTGCGAGCGGGTTTGGTGGCGGGCTTCCGCCTATAGATATCCTTGCGAGAAGCCTCACGGTCACTGGATCGACTGTTGGGTCACGATTGGACTTTGAGGCAATGCTTGTAGCAATGGGGAGGCACAAGGTACGGCCTGTCATCGATCGGGTCTATCATTTTGCGGAATATCGTGAGGCGTATCGGAGGCTTGAGAGTGGACAACAGGTTGGCAAGGTTGTTATTCAACTCGTGGATTCGGAGGCCAAGTAGGCTTCTCGTGGTTTGGTTTGCTATCCAGTCCGGCTTTAATCTAACTCTACGTATTCTAAATGCGCTCCAGCACTCATTTTTCGTACCAACTGCATTGCCCGCTCATGATTTTGTCTGCGCGCAAGGCTGGCGATAGCTCTGAAATCCTAACACTTCAAGTTTACCTTGTTTTCGTTTCCAGCCTTCTTTTCGGGGTGCTGCATTTGTATCACGTTTCTGTAGAGGGAGCGCTTCTGTAGGGAGAGCTGACAAGAAATACAACACAGCTACCTCTGTACCTTCTGTGCACTACGATGGACCTGCACCCGTATCTCTCATCCATCGTGCCGGGTTAACCACCCCGCAGAAGAAATGATACCATATACCAAGAATTTTCATTTGAAAACAGGTTAAAAGGCAATTGGACTGTACTGTTCCAATATGAATGACAACATCGGACTTGGTCCACTCTGCTGCCCTCTCTTGGGCTGGTCGTCTCCGTCGATGTTGGGCTTAAAGTCCCTCAAAGCCTCCGCACTAACTGGCGAGTGAATATAGTATTTGAGATTGTTACTACGTTTTTGAAATCGCGGTAGTGTACTCCTTGTTGGCTTGTCTTGATTCAGAGTGCGTGGTCTCAGAATGGGATTCTGCGCATCCTGGCCAAAGCGGAGCTACGTTGGAATAAGTTATTCTATGTAGTTCGAATAAAATGCTAGTTAGGTATAGTTTTAATCTGGAACGCAAATAACTCAGCTGTGGTCCTCTAAGGCGGCAGCTTTACACTGCATGGTCTTTACACTGTTGGTTGGAAGCGTTTGGTTTGATGATTTATTTCATGCACTATAGCTAACATTTGTAAATGAAAGCTGCTGTTTCAGCCTCGTAATAACCAGTTTACCCTTGCAGGAGAGTCTTCAAAACCTCCGCAGGTGTCCGCTTCGGCGCAGCAATCTGCAGAACCTCCTTACTAGTCGTAGCAGCCGTCGTAAGCCCCTCCCACGACGTCTCCGGAGCCCGCTTAATCGAATAGATAACATTCCTCGACTGCCCGGTCGCCGCATACTGATGCTCATACATCATGTCAATAAACGAAACATCCTTGTAGCTCACATCCCTGACCGGCACACCAATGTACTCCTCCACCATCTCGACAATCTTCTTTCCGTTGGTATCCTCTGGCCCATTGAGGACGTACTTGGCCCCGTTGTGCACAGAGGTGTCCGCCTGCGCGAGGAGATGCGCCGCAACGACGCCAACCTCGTTGGAGTCGATAATCCCCACGGGTGCGTCCTCAGCGACGATTAGGCGGAGTGTACTTTGCTCGCCGGTCTTGCGGTACTGCTTGATAAGCTCCGCAGCGGGGACCAGTACAAACTGGGAAAATACGTTTGGCTGCAGCGACGTCCATTGCAGCTTGGCATACTCGGGCGAGGCCAAGAGGGCCTCGATGGCCCAGTGCTGGCGCGGGTAGTAGGCCGGACAATCCGGGCGGACATTCGCCGCCGTCGTCGAGATGCGCACGACGTATTCCACGCCGCCGGTGAGCGCGTTCAGGTGGAAGGTCGACTCTTCGGCGAATTGGTTGGGTGCATTGTGCGATGCGATGAATGCCCTGGTGACGTGGTGGCTGCGCAGCCAGTCGGCGGTGATTTCCACCCAGTTCTGCTCAATCACTTCGACACCGGGGAGCTTGGCGAGCTCGGTTGCGGCTGGACTCGTCCGGGAGCGGGTGAGGGCGAGAATGCGGTGTCCGGATAGAGGGTTGCCTGGTGCTTGAAGGAGTTTCGGCAGTGTTTGGACGACGGCTCGGCCAGTGTTGCCGGTGGCACCGACGATCAGGATGGAAGGGGTCATGGCTGCCTTGGAAAGTATAGGGAGATAGGGGTGTTAGATGGTAATGGAGTGTGTTGGTCACATAGCAGGGGATTTGCCGAATATATAACCGGTATCTGGTCTTAGTAATTCACGAGTTCATGCCAAAGACTACCGGCTCCCGCTGGTTGTTGCCCCCCGGCCTCCCACTGAACAAACCATGACGTTCTGATCTAAATGCGGAGCAGCTTAGAAGCGGTGGGAGGCCGGGCGGGAGACCGGGTGGGATGCCGGCGGAGGGCCGACGGGGTCACCCAGCAACCAACTCGCCACCAGGACATCTTCAGGCGACTTCAAGACCATCACTAATCTGATTCTACGAATAATAATGGAAGGCTTCGGCCGCGAAATCAATTTCCCTCAGAGTCCCTCGGGCGACCCCTTTGGAATCGGATACGACGCGTTCAAGTGCGAGTTTCCCGGCTGCAACGCCCGTTACCGGCGCAAGGAACATCTCCACCGCCATGAGGAGTCGAAACACGTGCAGCAGCAGAAGACGTTTGTCTGTTCTATTTGTGGTCGTGAGTTCGGGCGAAGGTGGGTATTCCTGTTCCGAGTTCATTCCCGTCCTTGGACTCATCCCCATCCTCTTCCCTCCCTCCCTCGTATATCATCCAGTCCACTCTGACCGTAGAAAACCTGGAATTAGTGATACGCTTCGACGCCATGCGCAAAGGCAGCATAACATAATCGAACCTCTAAATCGTGCACGGCGAGCCTGCGCCAGTTGCCAGGCAGGGAAGACTCGTTGTCAAGGAGGCGTGCCATGTGATGAGTGTCTTCGTCGCAATATCCCATGTTCTCTCCAAGACCAGCATGCTAGTCCTACTAGACAACAAGACCAACAAGCGCAATATCTCGGATCTCTGAATCCCCGCGCTTTGTCGTCTCCAGACCACGAACGAACACCGGGGCAGTCATATTGCTGGGAGCGGAGGCAGCAGTGCATCGATACGTATTTCGAGACATTCCACCCGCGCTGGCCCTTCATCCACAAAGCGACATTCAACATACACCGCGAAAAACCCTTGCTTCTAGAAGCAATGGTTGCCATCGGCCTGTGGGTGTCGGGCGAACAGTCTGCGCGGTGTGCAGCAGCTGAGCTCCATGAGAAACTCGACCTTGCTATTCGAGATCAGAGGGTATGTATGCCGGCATTCCCAATTCTATTCTGGAAGTACACGGTACCTGCAGTGCAGTGTTTTGCTGATGGATGCCCAATAGGAGAAGTGGGATGCCTCTGATGTAGAGGGTGCGTGCAGTCAGTGCATGTGGCCAATCCCAACATACCAGGCTATCCTATTACACATCATGTTCTCTGTTCTCATGAGAACCGATGGTCACGGTGCCATCACCCTCGACCTTAAAGTCTCGATTTCCACTGCTGATCTGCAGTTACTCCAATCACTTATCGGCAGCTGCCAAAGACTAGGCATGTTCTACTACCCGAACATCCTCGCCAAATACAATGAAGGCGACCTAGCCTCATTCGTCTGGGTGGGAATCGAGGAAGTCAAACGATTCAATGTAGCCCTGTACAAGTTTTGTGCGAGCCTAAGTACCCCCAGCTCTGATGGTCCGGGATACTGGCCATTGCTGCCGGCCAGCCAGCTCCAGTTTCCTTTACCCACCAATACGCCCCTGTGGAATGCGGTTGGGAAGGATGAGTGGGAGGCGAATGCGCCGGACGAGAATGAGTTTTGTGTGGCCGGGGCCGATGACTCCCGGCCACTGTGGATATCGAACTTTGCGGGGGTGTTAGATTCCCTCGGTTTGGGAATGTGAACACAAGCTACGGATACTCGTGAATTTAATCGGGCGCTGGTGTGGCGAATGGAATCCTGGCGGGGATACGTATACTGCACTCATCAGTCGTGGGCGTCAACTGTATAAACTCCAGTGGCATCGCTGTGCTGTCTCGGGTATTGCATCTCTTGAGACAGAGGCGCACTTAACACGATATAGTCTTGATTCGTGAACTAATTTAGGTAGGGAACCTTTCTCAGCATATAGTTCTGTCCTCCAGAGGGTGCCTATAATCTTGTCTTTAGGCAAAGTATGTAGCTAAATTCCTCAGCAGGTCTTCAGACTCGACTGGCTTTGCATCTCTATTACGAGCTCGAATTCTGCACTCCAGGAAGATAATCAAAGGGAATAGACAAAGCAACTGTCCCAAGCTAAGGGAAAAGACTTGGCTCCGTAAAAGTCTAGTTGGATCTAATACGGGAACGTGGTATGCCATGGCCGGAACTCATGCCGTAATATACATGCATCTTAGTGAAAGGTCCTATTTCAGAAACATGTATATAACCGCGCGCGCTCCGGATTCCCGAGTTATGCATGCAAGAAGCGGGGGCTTATTATAGATATCCTGGCAACAGCAAGTGTTCTGGAACATCAAGGCTTTGTTCAAACGATTCCGGCCGGTTGTTCGCAGAGAGCGCCAGCAGGCAACGAACGCGTGGCTGCAAGTGTCCTTATCGCGATCGCAATTGAAAGGAGAAAAAACGAAAAATACGCCTCATGTCTATCACGTCTTTGGAGAAGCACCGCCTTTTAGCTTATGCAAAATATGTGACCAAGCATTCAGAACCAGCCACTGCGCAAAGCAACACTAGCAAGAACCACATGAGACTTGAATGACTATCTATTCCCGTGGACTTATAAAGCATTACACATATTCTATGCACAATAAAGTAAACGGGATCTACAAATGCTAACGCGGCCCCCCAACATGCTCCTCCGTAACAACCCACGTCCTCGTCTCGCGGATGATGTTCGTCTGGCTCGACTGACTCTCATCATCACCCCGGTCCTCATCTACAGACTTCATTCTCTCCCCCATATGTCCATTCGCACCGCTCGCAGTAACCGTCGTCTCCGTCACCCCAAAGGGAACATTCATATTATCCAGCTCCAGAATCGACTCATCCCTCGTCCGCTGCGCAGAAGAAGTAAGGAACTTTGACCGTGACCTCGATCTCGACCTTGAATTCCCATACGAATTCCCATATGGATACCGTCCGTTATTACTACTCGACATCGTGTACCGCGTCATCCCGTCGAGTCTCATCCCCGTTGTTTGCAGCTGGCGGAGGACAGGGACGTATTGCGGTGTGCTTGCCGTTATCACGCTTAGGCAGAGGGCGAGCTGCGTTGCTATTGTGAGGGACCAGGTTGATGAAGTTGGGTCCGGAGTGTTGATTGTGGCGTGGATGAGGATTATGTGGGAGATCAGGGCAAAGGGGACACTATGAAGTAAAAGCGGGCCGGTCAGCCCCCAGCGTTTTGGGAAAGCTATAGCGTGTTTGAAGGGGAAGCTTTGACTCACAGGACCCTAAACAGAAAGACACAGGTGAGATTCGCCTTCTTCTTCCACGTCGTTTGCACCCGGACCATGACGATGACGGTCTGCGCGATGATGGCCAACTCGACGAGGATCATCGACATGCCGAGATACGTGAACCACGCTTTCTACACGATTGTTAGTTCAAGCGCCCTTCCGTTCTTGCTACCAGGCTCGGTCACGGGTGCGTGCAATACATACGCGATTAAAACAGCGATCATGAATGTAATCCCACTGCTGCGGGTGACATTGAAAGGCCGACCCGAAGATACCAGTTATTGCAACGACGGCGATTGCGACCTGCAGTGCTGTATAGATATAGTGGCTTTGGCGGGCGAGTTGTTTTACAAAGAAGAGGAAGGAGAGTTGCGAGAAAGCGATGCCGAGAATATAGAAGAAAGTGGAGGTGTATTGCGCCTGTTTGGTTTACGGATGTGATATTAGATACAGTCACTTGTTGAGCGGATTGCAGAGGTAAGACATGCCTTGAGGATACCGGCAACCTGACCATCACTCAATTGTTCGATATGCATTCCATATCCCTTTTCCACAGCGACAGAGACGGCGACGGATTGCGCGATGGATGCTAACTAGAAGCCGTCAATCAACACCCAGTTGTGAAGACGACTCTGCCTACATACCATAGCCATGAGGATATAGTAATCGTCCCGAAAAAAGGTGCTGAACTTCCACCACTTGGTCGCGAGCCGAATGAGTGTGCCGAGGATTAAGGTGACCATCAAGAATCGGGTCAGGACAATAACAGCCGGAGCCTCGCTGTCGGCGGGATACCGAGCCATTGTCGTGAATGTCGTACAAGTTCAGCTCCAGGCTGGAATGAAGATTATGCCCAGTGGAGCAGTACCGAAGCCATGGTACGCAAAGACAAAATATGAGAATGTCGTGCTGTCCGGGATCGTGAAAGGGGCGAGTCTCTCGCCCTGATGACACGACCACAGATAGAAGGACAATTGCCCGAGACCGAATATGACAGGTCTCGCAACGTAGCATGATTCGAAAACAAAAGGACAAGACGAATCAAGCACCATCCTTCATTCGGCACGGGCGCAATCCTTCGGGCAGCCAAGGACAGGGATCCGCCCGGCCAATGTCTTTGTTCTCTGCGGCGCAGCAGGTCTGCATAACAGGGGAGGTTGCGCCATGGGACGGTTTAATCAAGTATCCTGGGCTATGACTGGATGGCTTATTAGACCACGTCGACCAAATGCTACCTGAGGTCGGGGATGTCTGAAACTTTAATCGGTCTTTCACGTGAAGGCAGAAATGTATAGGAGTATCATGAGGAAACAGTCACGTTGACGCGATCCACTTAGAATCGGTGACGATATAAACAGCTGTAGAAAGACCCATCAGAGATCAACTTCAAGGCTGCACCCGGCTACCGAGCGATCCATTCGATGATTCTCCTGGTGGAACAGGATCGTCCATTCAAGCGTGCCAAAGTACCCACGGCAGACGAACCGGGATCAGCAAGACTCCACCAATGGGAAGGATCCTCGGCACAGGGGTTCAACGGCCGCGATGCGACGCTACAATCATAGCAGGCGCCGTTATCGTCCAGGAGATGCGGCACGGAACGAGCATCTCGTACGGGAATGGAAGGTCCATTTCGGCGAGCAAGCCGGATCGCAGCCACCACTATCAATCCATCCCGTTTCATCACAAGCAGCGACCAATGGCTCGATCATCCCTGGCACGCCCTTGACAGCAATCTCCGCATCGCTTCCAACTTGTCTCGCCCTCCAGACTCCCTCCTTTATAATCCCTGTCGGCGACCAAAATTCTGCGACCGCTGTCCCGCTTCTTTTTTGGCGGCCAGTTTTCGCTCGTTCACCTTCTCCTAGTTCTCATCAGTGAGTCGCAACGCGCAATGGCAGGACACGAGATCAAGAGTATCCACGCCGAACCCCATGAGCTTGAGAGCTCAAGCAGGGGCAAAGGCTACTCCGATGACCTCGCTCTGGCACGGCTGGGGAAAAAGCAAGTGCTCCGGGTATGTCAACAAGCAGCCGATGCGATGAAACAGCTCAACTGACACATGATGTGTCGATTTTCAGCGGAACTTTGGCATGATTTCGCTGTTGGGATTCAGCTGCACGATTCTGGTTACCTGGGAAGGTTTCGCATGGTAAGCGCTGCTCTCCATTTCAACCACGAGTGCATACGCATCATCGCTAACGGCTGCAGCTTGTTCCTTCAGCCGCTGACCAAGTTCGACACCTAAACTCCTCCATACCGAGGCACGCTGACATTTTGTAGTGGTGGTCCAGCCGGAGCTGTCTATGGCTTCCTCTTTGTCTGGCTTGGCACTGCCTGCGTTTTTGCTGTGCTATCCGAGTTGGCATCCATGTAAGTCAATATTCTGTGGTTGCTGAGTGCTTGCTAACACAGAACAGGGCTCCGACTTCTGGTGGACAGTACCATTGGGTTTCCATGCTGGCTCCTCCCTCTAGTGTCAAGTTCCTGAGTTACATCACCGGTATTTGACCTCTTCCGTCCTTCACTTGCTGCTTCTAATGTCTCCATAATTAGGATGGCTCACATTGATCGGATGGCAGGCGACATTCGCTACAGCTGCCTTTCTAACGGGTACCATGATCCAAGGTCTCGCTGTTCTCACTCACCCAGAGTACACTCCAGCGAACTGGCATCCAACCTTCTACTACTGGGCCGTGGTGGCCTTTGCCGTGGGGATTAATATCGTCGGCCGCAGCGTGCTTCCCAAATTCGAAGGCCTCATCCTCGTTGTCCACATTCTCGGCTTCTTTGCTGTTTTGATTCCCCTCGTTTCGCTGGCAGACGCGGGCTCGGCAAAGGATGTCTTTACGCAGTTTATCAATGAGGGTGGGTGGGATACCCAAGGCCTTTCTTTCTTCGTCGGCCTTATTGGGTGTGTTTTTGCGTTTGCGGGTGGTGACGCCGCTGTCCATGTGAGTTTCCACGCAAAACTAGCAAGAACATTGCACTGACTATATTAGATGTCGGAAGAAATCGAAAACGCGGTCGTGGTTGTTCCCCGCTCGATCCTCCTCAGCGTCTTGATCAATGGAATGCTGGGCTTCGGCATGAACCTTGCTCTACTCTTCTGTCTTGGTGACCTCCAGACAGCCCTCGAGTCTCCAACAGGCTATCCCTTCATGGAGGTCTTCCGATCGGGGACCGGCTCAGTTGGCGGTGCAGCGGCAATGACCTCCATTGTAATCACCGTCTGCATCACATCGACAACAGGCATGATGGCCGCAACATCCCGCCAGCTCTGGGCCTTTGCGCGCGACCGCGCGGTCCCAGGCTGGAAAATCTGGACATACGTTTCCCCCAGCACGGCAATCCCAACGTACGCAGTCGTCCTGACGACGATGATCGCCGCCCTCCTCGCCCTAATCCCCATCGGCTCCGCCGTGGCCTTCAACCAGCTCTGCGCAATGTCTATCTCCGGCCTCTACATCTCCTACATCCTCGTTGCCGCCCTCCTCCTCTGGCGCCGTCTGGATGGCAGCATCGGACTAACAGCCGACGCCGACGAGACGGTCAACACGATTGGGTCGCGACTGGTGTGGGGTCCATTCCGTGTCCCTGGCATATTTGGTGTCGTCGTTAACGTGTTTGCGATCATCTATGCGCTTATTGCGGTCTTTTTCAGCTTTTGGCCGAGCGTTACGCCTGTTACGGTGCAGACTATGAATTTTAGTATCGTCGGGACTGTTGGTGTTATTTCGCTGAGTGTGGTTTATTACTTTGTGCGCGCGAGGCATGTTTATTCGGGGCCGATTATTGAGACGGCGCCCTGAGCAGCCAAGGGTGGAAGACGTCTGTTCGGAATCATTGCATCCGGCTTGAAAGAGTTGGCAAAAGCACGGCATTTCTATATAGCTATCTGAACTCCTACCGCGTTGATCAGCTGCAGACTAGATCATATGTAAATATAACCAGCGCCCCTAGCCTTCCAGAATCGATCTACAATTCACCGTATATCACTTATTTTCCTCCTCAACCCGCATCGTGGGCTCAACAGTCTCTCCCTCCACAAACCGTCCGTGCGGAGGCCTCCACATAACCGTAACGTCAATCGGAAGCAGCGTCCTCTCAAAATGTCTCCACTCCTCCCACTCCTTCTCATCCATCCCGCGCTCCGGGGCAGGCTTCACGCTGTTTTCGACGATGGGTCTGAACCCAAAGGATTCGTACAAGGGTCGACCGTGCGCCGTCGCGTCGAGCCAGCATTCCAGCCCCCGTTCGTCGGCGACGCGGAGACCCCATTCCATGAACATTTTGCCGAGGCCGCGGCGCCGGTAGGAGGGGTGTGTGAAGGCGATGTGGAGGACTGGATATGGATACCCTGTTAGAATGGCAATGTGGGAAGATTACGAAGGGGAAGGGGAAGGGAGTGGAGGTATAGACGTACAAGCATGCCCCCTCCGGCCCATAACTTCCCTCGGCCGCTCAAACTGCGCCGCCGCAATACTCGCAAACTCCCGTCCAACACCCTCCGGATACCACTCCGCGACATGCTGCACCTCTTCGCCTTCGGGAAACGGACTCTGGTCGAAAAAATACCACTTTGCGGCCGCCGCGACGCGATTATTTTGCTGGGTATCGACAATCGTTATCCAGGTGACGTTCGGCTGTTCGCGGCGGTATTCTTCTAATTGCGCGCTCGTGCAGTTTGCTAGACTTGTTTCGCGGTCGTTGTTTAATATAGGGAAAAAGAGGCGCAGGATGCCTTGGTAGGGGGTTTCGAAGGAGTGCCAGAGGGCCGCGAATAAGTCTGGGAAGTCGGTGTCGTCTACGATGTGGATCTTGAAGCGTTGCGAGTCGGATTGCGTCTCTCGCGGGGACTTTTGGGGGACGATGTACGAGGCCCAGCTGGCTAGCAGGTCGCGCGCGTATTGGAATGCCATGATTATTATGACGGCTTTTTGTTCGGGGGCTTCGCTTTGCGCAATTGGGACGACGGGGATACGGTTGAATATATTAAGTCCCAGTCTTCGGCCCAAGACCGAGAATGGGCCATGTAGACTATGGAGTCCCGGGCATTTTTCTTGTCCCGCGCTTCTCGAGTCACGGAAACTCCTCTCTAAACCCCTACAAGTCTTCCAAGCTAGCTACCGACTAGTTTCACCCTCCAAGCAGGCATCACACCACTGGCGGGGCGAGCGGAGCAACACCCAGATGAGAAAGGTACGGCTCCCTCGCTAGGTAAGCTGCTAAAATAGCACGATGGTACCATGGGCTAGACCAAAGTACTGACGGGGATGCCATTCCTTCTGGCGGAGAGCGAGGAGCATTGAAGATCTCGAAGAGGCATGGCTTTATCGCTTGTTTTAATTGGATGTAACCTTGAGGCATCTAGACTCTCCTTCGTAAATGATGTTCATATTGACTCATGCGTGACTGTGTGGGATAACATTCACTTGGCACGGTTACTTGGCATCCTCTTCTCGGCTGGTGCCGAGAACTTTGGCATCCAGTTTCCCTCATGGATTAACTCTATTTATGATGTCGAGTACTTCTTAGCCTCTGTCATCGTTCTTGGGTTGAATCACCCTTTCAATGGCGTACATGGTGTGTGGAAAACCCCATACCAAGTCAACCCTCGAGGCTCAATTCTCGCAGACGTCTTTTGGGGGTGCCGACCATCCCCCTCCTCACTGATCTTGATGTGGGAATAGCTCGATATCCGTTATCCTAGTCGTGCCTTTTTCTATCAATTTAGCTTATTCTCCAAAGTTGGCTTGGGTCACATAAGCAATCCTCATCGCGCCAGACGCCCCCCATTGAGAATCGGGTTATTGTATTTGATACAGACGAGCCTGGCTTATGCGGGTGTGACATCATCGCTAGCTGTGCTTTCGGTAGGCGAATGATCTGTTTGCTCGGCGCCTAGCTCACAATTGAACTTGATGCTCCAACGTGTATTCGCAGTGAGTGCTCTAGCTAAAGTCACCCTCTACTTCTCGACCCGTCGACGCTCTTATACAACTATGAATGGCCCGGACAAATCCGCGCGATGGGGGTATCCAAGCGGTCAGTCACTCTCTATTACACATTCTTAATGAGTATCTAACCTTGATCTTGCTCTCTTTATGGTGTGCGGTCCTGGAGGGCACTTGATTTCGACCGTGATACCATCTGGAGAATGGCAGCATCTAAGTAACCATAGAGCTGGAAGGACAATGACTAGGGGAGTAGGTACCCAGGTAGTTGGCCGAAGGCTCGTTCTGATCATATACATTGACTCCCGACCAGAGAATCAACATGAGGATCAACATGAGGATCAATATGAGGATCAATATGAGACTAATCCTGGAACCCAGTCTCCGCCTAGTGGGTCAGTGGTCCCACCTAAAGGGACTCGTCTAGAGGTTGTCCCGTCATGGAGTCTATCTCCTACTTGAGCATCCGCACAAGCACGGCCGAGTAGCGAACCATCTCGAGCGGGACCTTCTGAGTATCAGTGTCCATTCCTCTCTGTGACACTTTACATATGCCGCACGACCGTCATTCCCATAATACCCTGGCAGCGAGGGCCCAGAGCGGTAAAGGCGATTAATTGCCGCGTGAACATCTGCTGTGCAAGGAATGATTATCCAGTATTTCTACGCCATGAGATACAGTAATACCCGCCGAGGCTAGAGAACACGTCGAGGGGAGCTGGCGTTGTGTATTCACACACCATCAGAATGTCATTGTTCTGTGCCTCGTCTTTGGCAGAGCTGGTGTTTCTCCGAGACTCTTAATATCATAAATAATCACGGTTACACTCTACCCCGTTTGGGCCGGGCGAGCTTCTATATAGGGCTGGTGTAGATACGACATGAGCACCTCCTAACAGCTCGAACAGACCGTGGAGTGAACTCCTTGAGATTATTGTAGCTGGTACAAGTGTATCACTTTCGGGGTCACGCGGCTGACACGTGGTTGGGGCGAGCGCCGCAATGTATCTAGTTACTCAATAGTTTAGTTAGTATGACTATGATCCTGGCCGTGCTTTGTTGTGCTGGAACTTACATTGTAAGCTTGTAAACATTGTGCCTCTCGTCAGGGCCTTTCCCTTGGTGGAGAAACTGCTTGGTTTCTGTTACATCCCCTAATCCCTGCTGTCCATAGATGGATCATTTTGAATCAGTGCGCGCATGGCTAGACGTAAGCCGTAAGGTTGATTTCCCACAAGCCGTAGAGCAACGCGCGTAGAAACATGCACCTTCTCACATTTCCCACATGGGATAAGGTGCGAAATATGCACTTTCCTACATAGGAGGTCATCCCTATTATACAACGTGTCTGATCAATAGTCGTGGCTGACAAATCAAGTTGCGCAGGGCTATATCCCCAGGCGTTGTAGCTGAATTCCCGGGGTGTAACTTGGCTGTTTTAGGGCTTACTTTTAGGGGGTATTTCTTCAGGTCCAGTGGAGACGATGCTATACTAATAGCGGGATGCCGTAGTATAGTTATGTAGTGATCGCCCAGTGCTGACAAACAGAAGCATTCTCTAGCTTAACTCGGCCAGGGTATGATGCACCGGCCTAGGGCTGAGTACGACGGAGAGTATTGGCAAACATTCTGATATTCCGCTCTACGCCGCGCTGCGCTGCGCTCCATAATGATCGGCTGCTCGGCTTCTTCAGTGTCAACGTGAGCTATCTCCAAGATGCTCAGAGTTGAGCTGTTGTCGTGGTCTATTTCAGCAATGGATCGTCGTGGCCATTCAATGGCGAACCCTAGTTTGCCGGATGGGACACCTCTCTTTAAGTATTCGAGGTGCAAGATTCTGAGCCCTCTTCCTGGCTCCCCTCTCAGCGACTCTCATACCCTCATTCTATAACTGACAAGGTCTTCTTGTCAAGAGGCGCTCTTCCGGGAGACGCTTTTGCACCGCTCTTACTCTATCTAAGGCAGTCAGCGTCGCATCCACGGTTAGTGTTGTGAGACATTGTGGCATGGAGCAGGAAGAAAACGGTCAAGGCTGGAGCCAAGTCGGCGCAAATCGCTGCATTAATAGGCTATTGAATAGTTACAGGGATGCCACGAGGCAAAAAAAAAAAAAAAAAAAAAAAAAAAGAGTTCGAGCTTACCAGTGGGGAGGAAAAGGTATAAATACCTTGCGGCCCATCTATCTCTGAGCTGATTCTCCCAGCACCCACAGCGTCGCTTCAGAAGGCAATCACGTCGTCAATCAGCAAAGCCAACTCTCCTCCTCTCTTACGCATCCAAGATGTTCTTCAGCAAGCCACTGCTCATCGCGCTCGACGCAGCCGTGACCTCCGCAACCCACGTCCACAACGAATTCGGGCACAACGCCTGGCTCCAGGATAGCACCGGCACCGAGGTCCAGCTGAACAACGGCCAGTCTGTCTCCGTTTGCGGAGGCTGGGCGTTTGTCTGGGTTGATGCGGCCCTTTGTCCTGGAAACCCGAACTCTGTGCAGTATACCTGGCCCTCGAATTAGGGTGGTATGATATTGTCCGAGTGCTAGATTTAGACGCGATGGGGAGAATGGAGGAGCTAGTTTACTGATTTGAGTCTACATGCAGATGTCTACTTCGTGGTGACGGTCGTCTTTACGAGGCTAGTGGTAGGTAGATTCCAGTGCAAATCTTTGATTACATCGTACTCTGGCTATGTTAATCTACGGAATATGCTCATCATATTCTTAGGTGGCCAAATCTCCAACGGTGTTCATCTTTGCTAGAGGAGACTGTCGACAAACCTCGAGGCAAAGGAGGAACAACAGCGCCGTGACAACGTTCGATAACTGAGGAGGAGGGGGTTGGCAGTTATATCGTGCTGGGAAGACGTGTATTCAAGGGACAATAGTGTAGTATGTCAGTCGCTCGCTTAGCTATCAGGCATATGAAGGTTCTACCTACACACTTAGACCTAGACATGGCCGAAGAATTCTTCTCACGTAGTTCTTAAAAATTCGAGCCCTGGCAAAACTCCTCCACGCGGGCGAATATGCTGCACGCTCTGAAGTCTTCCGGAGCATTCAGCCACTGATCCCTCCATATCCTCTCGCCGATCGATCCTCTGCAACTTATGGTTGTTAAGTGGAAGACCCATCTCTTCTATGATCAGTGGCGCGCGGAGGAAAGTATCATCCAAGTTCATTATAAGAGACGACCCAGTGATAGTGCCCTCCCACTCGGATCATCCTCCAATGACCCATAAATAGAGCGTGGTGCAAGGCAAGATGCTACCCGGATCCAATAGACTCACTTGGAGTTCAGCCTCTGATACCTCCATATCCTCTCTGCGATAAACTGTAGCTTCTCTCCGTTGAGCTGGAGATCCCTCTCTTCAGGCGTACGTGGCGGACGGAGGAACAGATGCTCGAAGCCAATAATCAGGGGCGAGCCAGTGATCATAACATTACCCCCCGTTTCCATTCTCGATAACACGACTCGCTGTACAATATGAGGGCGTTCGTCCGCGGCGGTGCGTTCCCACTTTTCAATGACAATTTCATCCATCCTCGAGTTAATAATGAGAATAAACACGGTCCTCACGGTATCCAGTGGTGGTGCCCGAAACCAGTATCGAAGGTCTGCCTGCAACTTGGGTCGTGGGTCCGATTCCGAGACAACGACTTCCAAAACCACACTGGGCCAGCGATTATCCCGTCCGGGGCCTATTTCCTCTGGCTGCCAGGCCATTGCGGGTTGCTTGGTGCCCATCTCCGCCGCGTGGTAGCCTTTCCCCATTGCTACGACCTCATAATCCATACCTATATCTTCAGCCGCGCGATCTACCATGCGGTCGAACGCCGTACCCGCGACCGAATGCGTCGTCGACTCTGGGGTAGCGACCAAGAGCCGATGGAAGAAGGGGTCGTACGCGAAAGCGCGAGAAAAGGGGCCGGACTCGGCTTCGAGAAAGGTCTCGTTGAAGACACGCTGCGTGACGCCGGTCAGCAGGAACCAGTGGTCGGTTTGGCGGTTGGGGTTGTGTTCTCGCTCGAAGATCTGGAGAAACTGCTTGGGACCGAAATATGCGTAGTGGGGGATGGCTTCGGACGGTGCGAGGTGGCCGAGGAAACCGCCGCTGGGGTCGTTGATGATAGCCTCCGTCTCGGAGTCTGCGAGGTCGTCGTTTACTGTCATGGTTCTTGATAAATGCTTATACAGTAGCCGCAGGGAGGAAGTGAAGGTGAAAGTGAAAGTGAAAGTTGGGCTGCGTGGTTCTTGAATGGGTCAGGATCGAGTCAGGAGGAACTAAATAGTGAAGAATAATGATTATCGACAATCATATTGAAGATCCGGCTCCTCACTGAAACCACTGAAGTCTTAAATCATCAAGTGTCCATGACATCAGTAGAAGTCTAATCGATAAACCCTCAGTGTCGTCTGATATATAGCGAAACCTTCTAGTCATACAATACCAGTAACTGCTCCCTATAATACTCGCGTGTTGTCTATATTGCGTATATGCGTGCCAACCTTTTATTCCATTGGTATTTCCATACAGTTTAACTCCCCAAGTCAGGGCTGACCCCTCCCCTCAGGCACAGCCCAACTCCAAATATTCAACCCAATCTTCGTCCCCTTTTGCACAGGCATCCCCGCATGCAGCGTCTCCATATACCCCGACCCATCACGCCTCACATTATCCCAGTAGATCGCATTCCCAGCCACAGGCAAAAAGGTCACCCCACCCAATTCCGCCGCCGCAGCCTCACAGTCTAGAAACCGACACCATTCCTCCGAGTCCGGCGTACCCGCCGCTGTACCAGGCGGCATACGCAGATTCGGGAAATGTGTCCCACCCCCCTCACAATCCCCGACACCCTGCAGAAAAACATTCACCGTCGAGATGCGGTCTGCGCCCGGCGCGCGCCCGAACCAGTCATAATGGTGCCGGAAGAACCCATTGGCGTCGTACCGCTGGACCGTGATGCGCTCAAGGGCCATTGCCGCCGGGTTCCATTCCTGGATGCGGCGCGTGCGCTGTTCGATGCAGCGGACGGTTGCGTCGCGGTCGAGGAGGGCTGTGCGGGACTTTCGGGCGCTTTGGTCGACGCCTGTGGTTCCGGCTTGGTAGACGGCTGCGGGGGTTAGGTGGGTTGAGCTGTTGTGGTGAGTGAGGGTGTTGGTTGTTGCTTTGTGAGGAGGTAGGATAGAGTAGGGTGGAGCGGGCTGACCTTTGCTGAATCAGATGCTCCGACTCATTGGCGCTGACGAAATTCTCGAGATAGATGACCAGCGGGTCTTGGCTGACGAGGTAGGCGTGGAGTGGCTGCTCGGGGCATTCGAGCGAGTCATCGGGCTGGATGAATTCGATGCCGCTGATGGGGTCCTCTGCTGCATCTTTGCGGTCTATCCAGGGGGATGGAACGGGCGCATACACTTCCTGGGCGCTACATTGCAGACCGTGTAGAATGAATAGCAATACTAGGTTTAGGAGTAGAGATATGAACATTCTCCGTGACAGGGAGTGGGAGTGGTGTATTCTTGTTGCTTTCTCGAGGCTTGGAACGGGATACCAAAGCGAAAGGTGAGAGCCGTAATGAAGCATTTGAAGTCACATTAGCATAAGATTGAAGTCATGAAAGTCTGTGTTGACTGGATACATCACCACCCATAACCTAACTTTGTTCCGCCCGCAATTGCCGTCTCTAATGATAAGCTCGAGTGCATCACGACTCTGCCAACAGTACCTGCCGAACATGGCCGAAACCGCAAGGTTGCATGGACAAGAGTGATGACCAGGTGATTGATGGCTATATAGAGTTTCGCAGCGAGCGGAACAGTGGCTGACGGGTGCGGGATACATAGCGCCGGGTGGTGATGCCTGTAAGAGTCATAGCGATACGACCCGCACAAGGGACGAGCCGAAAATGGACACTCAGATCTCCTCGCGGCTGTTCGGAAAAGAACCATGGGACGCTTATCTTGCTTTTGGAACCTTTTCTCGACCAGCAACCAGCTCATGGGCCAAATCAATTATTATTTTTGTACTCATCGATATTATTCTCCACCACACGGACTACTGATCATTCCAGTTGTTCATGCCTCACCCACCCACGAGACAGTATATACGACGTAACAATATGTGTTTACCATTCACTTGCAACTTCGAATAGACACTATATAACCCTTCCCACCGCGTCTTCTCTCAACTAGCAGGACAAGGGGATCGTCCCGTAACAGGCTGGAGGACCACAAGCGTATGGGGTCCCATCAGACCGGAAGAGAGGAATGGAGCCCAGACTGCGTCCATCGCAGACGGTTTGTGCGGCGGCCACTACCGCGGGGTCGATCGCTGGCGCTGGTGCTGGCGCAGGGGCCGGGGCCGGAGCGGGTGCCGGAGCCGGAGCCGGGGCTTGGGCTGGGGCAGGTGCAGGCGGAGGAGCAGGCGGCCGGGGGATGGGGATATTGGGTAGTGGGATCCAGGGCATTTGGGCCTGGGCGCAGACTGCGAGGCAGAGACAGGCAATGGCTTTGGTGACAAGCATGCTGGGCATATAGGAGGTTGACTGGGATATCGTTAGTGCTTGGGAGTCAATGGGGCACTGGGGGAACGCACTGGAGTGCGACTGCGACTGCTGAGAAGGGCTCGACCACTGGATGTTGCCTTTCAGGACTATTTCGGTGTCCCCTTTTTGAAGGGGCCTTTGCGATCTCTATATGCGGTAGAGTAGCTACGTAATTTCGGGCAGCCGAGCCTGCATGCATCCACGATACGACCCTAATGGCGGTTAGGGAGGGCATCATCGTTCACAGGCCAGTTCTAGACCGGCCTACCACCAAGTCGATTCATCTATTCGGTCATGAGTTTTGGCAGCCGTGCAGCACTGAGGTCATTGCTGCTCAGCTCCTGCAAGAGTCATGGCGTAATCCGCGAGTTTCCAGGACGAAGGTGTCACGGTAGTCTCGGGACCTTTTGATGCTTGCTATATCCCCGGCAGACTTGCTCTCTGCAGCCAGATACTGTGATCTTCTACACACAGCCTGCTTGAACCGCAACTACAATCATGATGGCCCGATCAATGCCTGGTTACTCTCTGTTGGTCTATCTTCTCTACTTTGTCTTGTTTCATGCTGTGTTTGCACAGGGACCTGCTTTTCCTCAGCCTGCATTCCCACAGCCGGCGTTTCCTCAGCCTGCATTGCGACAGCCAGCATTTCCGCAGCCTGCTGCTCCTCAACCTGCTTTTCCTCAGCCAGCCTTTCCTCAGCCTGGAGCTCTTCAGCCTGCATTCCCACAGCCAGCATTTCCGCAGCCTCCAGCTCCTCAGCCTGCTTTCCCTCAACCTGCAGCTCCTCAACCTGCATTCCCGCAGCCAGCCTTTCCTCAGCCAGCATTCCCTCAGCCAGCAGCACCCCAACCTGCATTCCCTCAACCAGCAGCGCCCCAACCGGCGACCCCGCAGCCCGCACCCGCCCAGCCAGGTGGTAGCGGCACCCCAGCCTCAGGCTCAGGCTCTACACCTTCTTACGAGGTAGTCGACACACCCAGCTGCCCCAAAAATCACGACAAAGTCTACGTCGCGCCCGACGGGAGCTGGTTCCGCCTGCAGTGCGACTTCCACGGCTGGTACGCGCCGGCAACGCACATCGAGGCAGCAAGCTACCACGAATGCCTCAACAAATGCAGCGAAGTCGAGGGCTGCGGCGCGATCGTGTGGGACCACTTGAACGGGAAGACGTGCTCGCTCATGTTTGGCGCCGGCGTCGTCTCGAAGGCCGGGGATACGCCATGCCCGAACCATGATTATGCGTACTTGATTGATCCGCCGACCGCGGAGCAGCAGGATGATATGATTATTCTCTGTTCGGGGCAGTGTCCGTGGGCGCAGGGGCAGCATCTGCCGACGGCGTTTGGGAGGGTGTTTCGAGCGACGTGTGGAATGCGCCATGGGACGGCGTACATTGCGCCGCCGCTTACCAAGGAGACGCTGAAGGAGTGTGTTGATGCCTGTGCGGCGGTGCTGGCGTGTCACAGTGTCGATTACCATGAGAGGAACCGGAGGTGCTACCTCTCCAACCACCAGGGCGAGCCGACGATTCCTGCCGCGGGCTTCAGCAGCGCGTATGATGTTGGATGTGCCGGCGGCTGCAGCGGAGCTGGGGGTGGATGCTGCGGGGGAACGAACATGAACAGCGGGGAGCCGTTGATCCCATACTGCCCTACGCGACCTGGGCGCATCTTCGAGGCGAACGGAGTTCGCTTCCGGATTATCTGCGACATGGCATATGTATCGTCAACGGTCAAGCCCATTCCGGGCGTGAAGGGGCCAGAGGAGTGCGCGTCTCTCTGTGCGGATGACTCGACGTGCCAGGGCGCCAACTGGCACTTTGCTCAGGAATACTGCTCGCATCACTTTGTGTATAGTGGGCAGCCGCCGCCGACTGCGAGTCCCGGGTTCGTTACGTTTAGGCCGCTGCAGGAGCGGAAGTGATTGGCGGTGAGAGGCTATACCTCCGCGTAATGGCTGTGGGAGATGATGACAGTCTCTTCTTTTGCTTAACTTCATACCTTCCTTATATAGGTGCTGTGGCTGAGGATGGATTGATGATATAGCAAGAGGAAATTACCATCCACCATTATTCCACTGAATACCTCCCTTTGTCCCTTGGTGGATATGTGGCAGCCCCTCGTTGGGAGATGCTGAAGGTTATGGTCCACATGCAGATTATTGTTCTTTCATGGTTATCCGGCTATATCTACCTAATGTCTTTCCGAATACATGCATTGATAATGGTCAGCTTTCTCTTCCGGCTCGCTTTTGTTCTCCAACAGGATAAGTCAAGGTGATTCGTGGGTTTCGCCTTTAATTTCCCCTAGCCTACTAGGTACCCTCCGACCTGAAACTATATTGACCGACGATTCTGTAGAGAGCGCCATCAGAATGTTAGGTCCAGAATCCAAGGCTATTCAATACCTAAATTCGTCCCATACCCTAATCTAACTATGCAATAGCCGATAGTCTCTACCCAAGAACACCATATCCTCCCCAAGATGCCAAGCATAGCAGGCCATGCCATGCCATATCATCTCTAAAGTCCAACCCAGTCACGAAGATTGCATTGTCAATCCTTCTTCTATCCCTCCCACCTCTTGAACCCCTCCACATGCAACCCAAAAAGATCCAACATCCTCCACACACTATGGTCCGGCAAATCCCCCACAGAATCCGGCCGTATATACTTCGCCAGAACAGGCGGGAAAGCAACAGCGCCCGCCTGCGTCACTGTCATCAAATTCTGCAAATGGATCGTACGAAGCGATATCTCGCGCACAGCAAGCGCAAGCCTCCTCCGCTCCTTGATAACAACATCCGCAGCAAGCGATTTCGAATCGTCGCAGATCCCCAAAGCAAGCGATGAGAGTGTCTTCACCCTACAGGGCCGGTGAAAATGTCAACCCCACGAGCCTACACAATCTCATCTGCGCGGAATCGATCCGCTGTGAGCCTGGTACAAGCGAGTTCTTGTTTGATGAGTATGGGTATACTCCGTTAATTCCGTATGCCGGACACGGGTGCCCAAGGGACCACTAGAAGGTTTTGAAGTGCTGCGGCTGCGACAACCTTAAGAAACAGGGCTGGCTGCTTGTTGAAGTAGCTTCTCTGGTTCTTCCAATTGCCTTGCTGTTGGCTCGCTTTGGGGTTCGTATCCGCCTGATGTCCAGGCGCTGGTCGAGCGGAGGTGGGAAACATATGGCTGCCTCATGAAAGAGAGCTTTCACTCCGTAGGCCTGATGCGGGAGGGCGCAGGTTATCGCCACTTGGTATTCCTCGCGGCTGTGCCGCAGCAGGGTAAGACTATCACCACCAGTCCAGGACAAGCCATGCTGACCATGACAACGTCACGAACATTTCAATACAATAAATGTTGCGCATCGAATGTCTTGTCGATGATCCGCTTTCTTCTACTTCGCAGGGGTGCTCCTGTTAAAGAAAACATGCAAAGTACCGCACCTGACCCTTGGTACCGATATGTCTTGGACCTTCCTCCTATTGCAAACTTACACGCTAAATCCTCACCTATATACACTACACCATTCCATCCATCCCGAAATAGGACTGCTCCATCAGATAAAGTGCCAGCGCTCCACAGTCTACATCTCCTTCTCGCCTTCCGCCCTCCTCCGCTGCTCAGAAAACCTCGACGTCTCACCCAACGGCAACCTAAACGGCAACGAATCCTGACAAAGATCATGACACAGCATATAGAATCCCGCAAGTGCCGAGACGAATCCGAAGGCCCCGGATGTCTTCGTCAGCGCTTCTCCCATGCGCGTGTTCCCGTCGGCGATTGTGAAGTGTGCGGCGCAGTTGAAGATGTAGGAGAGTTCGAGGGCGGAGTAGATTATTATGTTGGGGATGTTTCTGTTAGGGGATTATTGTTAGTGGCTGTCTTTCCTGCTTTGATGTGGGAAGGAAAGGTCCGGGTACTCACGTTGCAAGAGAAGCAAGAAAGAAGAAGAAATTCAGGATGGACCAGACTGTCCTATTATTGAGTCACGCTGTCATATGGTCTTGTGGAAAGGGTGGTAGACAAACCGAGCAAGTAAAACCCAAACGCATTATAGAATTCCGTCGTCTGTCCGCCGTATGCATTCGTGATGCCCATCGACGGCATGAGGAGGACTCCGTATCCGGCGTAATACAGGCCTAATATCGCGAAATATATCAACCCTCTGTGCATCGTCCTCCCCACGCCACGGGCGCGCAATTTCCGCTGGGAGGTATAAACTCACCAAAAGCAGCGAGAACCGTATACCCAAACGTGCCACCGCGAACCATCTCCCACTGTGCGGAAATCAGCAGGCCGAATCCAGCGAGGAGGCAGAGGTCCGCGATGAAAAGTGTCTGGTTCGAGACGCCGCGGAAGCCCATGTTTGAGAGGGAGAGGGTCATGAGTGTTGTTGCAAAGGCGCCGAATCCAAGGGGGTTCTGGAATTTTGCGAATGGATGTTAGCTGGGCGCTAAACGATTGTTGTTTGTCACAGGTTGCTGTCGCGGTCGCTGCTTACCGGGTTCGCGAGTCGTCTCCCGGTCGGGACCGGACAGGACCTGACAGCCTCGATATCAGATCTGAGCGTCTCGGCATCCTGGTTCTGATTCTGAGATTTTTCCATGGTAGCGAGATCGTGGTTGGTTGGTGATTATTCTCGAGAGGAATTGCAGAAGTGAAGAAAATTAGCAGAAGAGAACACGCGTGTCGAAGGTCTCAGCTGGGAGCGCCCGGGTGAAAGCTCTGCCTGGGTTCATCGTCAAAATTTTTGTGGAGATTCCTGTATACTGATCAGAAGAAATATTCGCGTAAGCGGCGACAGGCAGCGTCTTCTTGGGACCACTTGGCGAGGGTTGGCAATGGTTGGCAGTGAGACGAGGGTCTTCTAGTGAGGTTATATTGTTAATATACCTATCGGCTCTATTGCTTTCCGGTCATTCTGCCTACAGAACGCCGACAGTCCAAAGTATATAAGTTTTTATCATGGATATAGACCTGTTAAGGTTCAGTTGGATGCAAGGCACAACGGGGCCGATTCTCGGAGCCCATCGGCAGATGTGAGGCTTGGTCCCGGCGCCTGGTGGGGTTCCCGAGGAATTCCCACGAATAGGCCCCCAGTAAAGTAGTCTCTTTCTCTAACCGAGATGGTAGTGCAGATGTGGGCTCGCCATGAATAACGATTTATGCGTCTTGCATAGAGCAAAAGGGCTGGAGGTCCGGACTCGGCGGCTTTCCAACTCCCGCGAGATGCCGCGCTTAGAGAGGCAATGCAATATCCTCACCTAGGACCACATGACATACACTAAGAATAAGTTCAAATATCACACACAACCTTCGGGTTGGTTCTGTTCTCAGAGCACTCAGAAGCGACAGGTGCGTTGTACGTCTACTAGCTCAGATGCGGACGAAAATCCAGGGCAATTTCCAAGTTGGATTGTTGAGTGGCACTCCTGGAGTGCAGGTGGCGGACAGGCAGTGAACTCCCTGCATCTGAGAATAATGCATTTTTTTTTTCTAGTCATCTGCTTTCCCATGGTCATTCCTCGCTGTTTCAATGTCCTTCCCTGGATTAATCAAAGTGTCTAAATTTACCTACTGCAAGGGACTGGGAAGATTCGTCCATAATTGCACTGGTTGAATATATACTAGGAACTGGAATGCACGCCATGTCTTCGCCGTATTATTCTGCAGATGGGCTATGTCGATGTTGGTATGGGTCAATGGGGCCCTGCGGCGAGGAACGAGCTTAGAGACATCGGTAGTCGGTTTGCGGTTTTCGTGGGCTTTGTCTACCTCGACCCGTATGTTGACATATAATCTGTATATGTCTTGGCGTTAATATATTACGGTGCCCAATCCTCAAATGTTGGCAAATCCCTAGCTGCAGCATCTCAACGCCTAGGCTGGCCCGGCGTTCTCGCATAACAGGATCTGGTCGACTTCTGGTGCTCCCCATGTTAGTTCCACCGGATCATAATCCTGTCCCTGTAAACCGCGATATAATACGATGAGCTTAAACTTGGGAACGGACTCTGTGCTCTCAAAAGGCGTCTGAAACAAATCTGGTAGCTCCGGCGGTGATGAACAGGGGATAGTGTCGGCCAAAATTCTCCACTATATCAACTATATCTATCCGGCCCATATCAACCTGCCCCTCAAAAGTGGCGGAATACATACATAGTCCGCTGCTTTAATGGCGGGGCGATGCCTCTCTTTTCACACTCTTAAAGAATCTCGAAACTGGGGGTGTGTGATCCAGACTAAGTTTCTTATAGTATGGTGGCGCTTACTAGGTCCCTCTTGTATATATTTTAACATTCCCTTGTCAGATTGGAGAATTATAAGAGAGTAAATACAGTCGTGAAAAGACATATAATCTAAACCTAATGCCAGTTCTTGTTGCGCCATCTTGTATTTTTTTATATTGCTTTAGTTTTAGTACAATTTATACAAAACTATTAGGGAGGTAGATATCCAATCTTCATCTTGCATCTTTCTGGGCTTCGGTATTACAAGCTAGGTATCTTTAGAGCCACGATAGTTAAGTTTTTGATTTTTCTCCTATAGTTCAAGGGTTTAGGTTTGGGTAATTTATTTTCATCCCTAAGAGGTTGCAACAATACTTCTACTATAGCGCGGACTCCCTGCCTGGCAGGTATGCGGATCCAGTCTCCTGAGAGAACAGAATTCATGCTGGGCGGCCAAACAGTAAAGACCACGAAAGATAAAGCAGGGTGTATATATAGGTTGGCATTGGGCCACCCTGAAACCAAACCTAGTTGTAATACTATGTTTTCTGACGGATCTCCACGCGTCCACCACCCCGAATCACATACACACACATGGTAGACAGCAGGCTGCTCGCTGTGACTGAATGGGAGAAGACACCGCCATAAAACATCGCCGTCGCGTCACGTCCAATCGCTGCGCGCAGAACCTCTTCTCCCCCGGGGTGTCGCTCGACGAATTCGGTGATATCATAGACGAATCCAGCGATCGCAACCATGGCACGGCCACTTGCTGCCTGTTGCGTGTAATCCTCCCAATCGATCACCGGAACATAGTCAGAGGGCGAGCTCTTGGCTTCGATACGACCACCACCACGGTGCGGCTCTCGGCAGCTCTGGATAACCACATCACTGACGGTGTGCAGGTGAGTGGCGAGGCCCAGTGTGGCGAGTAGTCTGATGACCCACTTGGTCATATCCAAATCATACCGTCGGAATCCACAGCGGTAGTCCATAGGAAACTCGTGATGGAAATTATGATACCCTTCCCCCAATGCCAACAAGCCGACGAGGCGGTTGTCGCGAGCCGTGATCGTTCTGGAGAATGGCTGCTGCCCGGCCCAATGCGCAAGGGAATTCACTGTGAACGTGCAGTGAAATACAACAACCATGCGCCACAACCCAGCATACAAGAGTCCGCCCCAAAAATCCCCCCAGCCCATCCAGGACACCAGAGCCGGAACTACCAGACACATAGTGACCGACAAAGGGATGAAATAGCGGTCCTGCCACATGACCACGGCGTCGCTCTCGAGATCGGAGATGTCCACACCCCAGTGATTGGTGGGTGGTCGCACTAGTAACCAGCCGACGTGGGAATGCAACAGGCCTTTGCGCGCGTTATATGGATCGAGGTCCGTGTCAAGATACCGATGATGTGCCCGGTGGCCGGTGACCCACCACTTGATCGATCGCTGGGCATTTCCGGCGCCCACCGCCGCTAGAAAGACTCGGAGGGTGACGTGGGCGCGGAAGGATCTGTGCGCCCAGAGACGATGATATCCTAGAACTCGCCATTATCTGGTTATGGAATGTAGGATTGCGGCTGCGTTGGGAGAGCTCCTACCGAGTGTGATGCCAAAGCCGAGCGTCAATCCATATATCAGTGCCAATAGGAGGGTCGGGGTTTGAATCGGGACATATCGCACCCCGGTGAAGGCACAAAGCGGCGCGACAACCTGGCCCGGTAAGTGTGCCCACCAGATCTGTTTGTGCCAGTGCTCCATTCCAGAAGGGGACGGGATGCCTCCTGTCATCTTTGCAAGGGTGGGTTCTTTCATAGACTGCGCGTTTCCTCGCGTATGAGGAAGGATGTGAACCGGTGGGTAGAGTACTAAGGATAAACAAATGGGAATCCTTTCTTGTCCTTAGACCGACAAAGGCAATGTAACCAAGAAGAAACAAGGAGAAGCACAACAGCGTTGATCAACTAACTTGGCTCCAAAACTTGCTATCGCGAGATGGGGATTCAGTCCTCGTCAAGAAACTCCGTACTGGGTAACACTGTTCAAGGGTAATCTCTTGGAATTTCCACTAAAGCCTCTTTTTTACTTTATGTGTGATTGCTATTGCATAATAGAAGCGCGTGATAACCCTACATGTATCACTTTAGGAAGATAGTAGTATGGTACTATTGCAAGATCTGCGCCATAAGGTTAATTATGTGATTTGTATCACATGGGCTTGCATGATATGGGCGCGTGATAACCCGGCACGTATTACTCTGGCAATAAAACTTGTAAAATAGAGTCAGAAATTACAACTCATGGTGTGATTAAAAGATCGCCTACATCGATGGAAGACGCACAATGCTGCAGCTGATGTTAGGCTTCTAAGACACAATATAGATCATTCATGGAATAGGCCAGTAAAGAGACCAATGATTCTCGGAGCCCAAGACGCGCAGGACAGGATAGAAGGCCGGAGGAGACGCATAGCACAAGAAGAGGAAAACCCAGATGTATCCCAGTGCTCGTTCCACCGTCCAGGTCCATTCCGCCGACCGTCCACGCCGGCGCCGATAGCCGCGATAATACCGGACAACTATCGTCTCGAGCAGTATGGCTACCATGGTCTTGCAGAAAATCAGAAACAAAGGGAACGACGGGGCTCCAGTCATAGCCCAAAATGCGATGTCCATGGGGACATGAACCAGGCCCGAGAGCACAAAGACAATGCACAAGAAGGCGATATCGCACCGTTTGCCCCGGTTCACCGATACAAGTCGCAGAAGAGCGGTGGAAAAGTCGATTAGAGGCCGACGAATCAACCGGTGCCAAAATTTTCTGTGTGCCATGTTAGCAGTAGCCACGGTCGAATGGGGCCACCGGGGCCGCCTTACCCCCAGAAACCCCGTAGTGAGAATGCGTCGCGCAGGCTTCCAAACATCGGTTGCCAGTCTTCGGGTCGGTTGTCCCCAAGAGCTACTGCCGCTGTCAAGATCAGACAGTCGAATGTATCCACCGTGCAGTACACCATAATCCACACCCCGGCGGTGGCCACGATCCTTGCTTGCAGCTGCCGGAAAGTCAACCTAAGCAGAAGATACTCCGTGCCAGGACTCAAGACGTGGTCCCACTCAGGCGTGCTGACCCCGAACTCGCGGCGCCCCAGGAACCACATCACCTCTGGAATGAGGGCGTTCCGGGCGTATTGAGCGAATCGCTGTCGGAAAAACGCCGCTCGGTTGAGGGTTGCGTCCGTGTTGCGTGTGGGGGAAGCGGGGGAAGGAACACCCCGAGAGTCACGGATGACTTGAACAAAGATCCGGACCCACGCCGTCCATGAGAGCTTCATAAAACACGGTGGCACAGTGGCATCTGCGGCGGGATTGAACAGGAGGTAGTGGAACTGGACGAAGCACGTCCCCGGGAGGAGAGCTTGCACAAGGGCCTGTGCGAACACCCACGGAAACAGGTAGTATATGAGATATGCTTGACAACAGCCAAATGGGAGTAGCAAGGTGGCGCCAACCCGTCGTACATTAGACTTGGGAGCTGTCAATGCCGCAATCAGTATCGTGGCGATTAACTGCTGAGCCAGACATACGCCCGTCGCGACGATGAGAAGCCACGCGAACATATTTTTCCCTGCCTCCTTGTCGGTTGGGTCAAGGTGGTGGATTCTCCCTCTGTTTGCACAGCCATCAAAAAGGGCTCCTTTCTTAATTTTATGGTAGGCTGGACAATACGCCCTACTGGTATTAAAAGATCGATGCACATCGTATTGGATATAGTCCATTCCCGGCTGAGACAAAAGAAAGCAGACGAAAACAGGGTGGAGGACCGTGCATAACATAGGTTGTCCAAAAAAAGGGCTGATGGTCGTGATCATCGGACTCATCGCATGCAGGTTCCACTAGAACCGGTGCTGACTGCATGGAGGCAATGAGCGGCGACAAGTGGACGCAAAACTTATCCTAATTATGCCTATGAACCTAGCTCGGGGGATCATCATCTGTGACAGACCACAGGCGCGATCAATATTACCCCCAACTACTCTACATCTTGACTGAGCACACCAAAGGCCGCCGCGACAAATCTCTTCACCTTGCCACCAGTGTGCCACTCAACCAAATAACAATAACAATCCTATCAAAACACGATGAGGATGCCTGCGCTTTGGAGTCTACTGCTGACACCATTGATGATTGCTCCATTGCTAGCGATCTCCGACTCGGCTACCAGGATCCTGGACCAGTTCTCTACAGTCACGGCTGCGCTTGAAGCGAACCAGGCAACCATTGACCGGTACCAGGGAGGCCTGATACCAGCGGTCTCTGTGGGCAAGCAGAACTACGACACCTGGTGTGCGATGAGAGGTGCCAACAGCCACATTTACCACGGTGACAACCAGCTTAATGGAGAGGACTCTGATGACATCGTTCAACAGCTGGTTGCTCTGAGCCAGAAGGCGACTCGCCTCATGCAAACGTACAAAGACAAGGTATGGCTTCCAGGCGTGCAATTTCTGATATCTAGTTGTCTAATCATTCTGCTCTAGGAGCCGCTACTGCGTCGCGCACGGGTGAGCTTCGTGGTTCCCATCGTGATGCAGGCGCTCTATCGGGAAGCCGACGACATGCGGATCACAATCGCAGGCCAGGTCCCTGAAAGTCATAGTGCGTCGCTCCAGGAGATGAAAATTACCTTTGACTCTAGCTGGACTGACGCGTTTGACGCGTACACGATGAACCTGGCTAGCGATTCCGAGGACTACAAGCCCATATTTTCGCTCACGGAGCCCTTTTTCAAGTACTTTGTATAATAGTCTCCTGGTTGAGAGCTTCTGACCTTGGATTTTGGGATATGAACCCTCCCTTGGAACATTGCGATGAAAAGTAAGACTGGGGATGGATAACTGACAGGAGCATAACCGGCCCAATGAGATGAAGATACAGCATCACTGTTCTATAGAGAAATAGCTGAGCTATGCAGTGCTTCAGCTTGACGTAAACCTGGGTCTCTTCCATTTCTCGTTCTTCGGGGCCCCCGGGCACGGGGGTTGACCCCCGTACTACTAGGCTCCCCAGTGTGCCGATCCATAGTTAGATAAATAGACCAAGATGGACGGTTGCACTAGATGCCGGTTCTTCACGTTTGCTTCCAGTGAAACTCTTGATTGGGGAGTGGAGATTGGGGATACACCTGCAGCCATGTCACACCTTGCAATACCCCCAATAGCAGGGCTCAGAACTCTGGAGACTGCCCCGGCACTGCAGAGGCTCCGGAGTATTTGAGAAACTTTTTAGTGACGAAGTACCGATCCAGAAGAACACATTTTCAATCCCCGCCAGAGTTACTCCGAGCGCACTGCGAAGTGCAGTACTCCGGAAATTCGCGAATATCTAACCCTTTTTCCTGATGGCAGAGCAGTGCCGCGTGCGAAGTGCACACACCCACGAGGTCGCCATTCAACACGTTCATTCGCAATTTATATCATTTCGATCATGAGTCGACTACAAGAGCCAGAGATGACACGATCTAAGGTAGAGGCTTCACTAAAGTCCGCACAGTTTCCGAGCAAAGGAAAGCCCGGGGCCCTCGTCCGCTGGCTCTCAAGATGGTCGGCGAGAAGCTCATCCGGCGACAACCGCAGGATTCCATTACATTCAGAGGATGATGCGGTGCCTCATCTGAGAAATTGGCATATTCAGCGCTGGGTGCTCCTTCATGCATTCTTTCCCTTAGCTCTCCACCAGATATATGTCACGACCATGGGCACCAATCTGGGGTCGATCGCTGCCTTCATTTTTTATGGTATCTGTTTCACCGTGATCGGGGGCCACGAAATTTTCATCCTCAACCGCCTGGGCTATATCTATGGATATTTCGACGGGAAAAAGCATGTTCGAGACAGCGTGGCTCGGATTGGCGGCGCAAGGCCTATCGCGGCTCTCCTCTTAGCCTCGACGTTGCGGCCGATGCTGATTGTCTGGCTGCGGTACGATCATCGCACGAGTCCGGCCTCCATGAGCTGGACGTGGCTCCCTGTTGAAATTGGCCTTTATGCGCTAGTGTTCGACTTCTGGTTTTACTGCTACCACCGGATCATGCACGAGACCAGCCTATGGGCATACCACAAGACGCACCACCTCGCGAAGCACCCGTGTACTCTGCTCTCGCTTCATACTGGGATTATGGAATGGATCTATGAAACTGCCGGGCTTCCTACAGCCACACTCCTCAGCCTTAAATGCATGGGGCTACCGATGGGGTTCTATGAGTTTTGGGTATGCGAATTATACGTGCTGTGGTTTGAGCTGGGAGCCCACAGCGGGATTCGAATCAATGCCTCGCCACCCACCCCATTGTTCTGGCTGCTCAAGCTGTTCAATGTCGACAATTCGATTGAGGACCATGACCTCCATCACCGGGCCGGTTGGAAGCTAAGCTACAACTACGGCAAGCAGAGCCGGCTGTGGGATCGCCTCTTCGGCACTTCCCGCACGCGCATCGAGAGTGTGCCTGATAACATTGACTATTCTAACCCGGCGTCATTTCCGCTCTTTTGACAGGCGAAAAACACACGTTAGTCCCAGAGACATGAAGTGGAGCTGCGAGTACATAGTGTGAGAGAGCCTGCTCTGGAGAGCTCTGGAGAGCTCTGGAGAAAATAGGTGGTTTCTTCCCGTGTGGTTATATCTTGTTGTAATGCCAAACAGCCGACGATCAATGAGCTGCGTTTACGTGTCCCTCATCGATTGATTGACGTATTACTAGCTGCTAGTAGATAAACTACACAATGCCCTTGCTGCTCGTCTTCAACTGCTGAACCAGAACACGTGACATCCGTTCAACACGATCCTTGAAGATAGGCACAGGGCCCCTGCATGCTCGTTGTAGACCAAGGGTTCCCTGCGATTCCTTCAGCTGGGCTGAGCGACCACAGCCAAATGTGGATCGCACACAGTACCACTTGCAATTCTCGAAGAAAAAAGCCGACAAACTGCTGTGTTCGCCCATTTGTCGTTGACGGATCTGGCCCTGAAGCTCGCATGGCGTATACTCTCGCAGAAACAGAGCGGCTTCGTGGACCGTTGGCCGAAAAAACAAGTCCCCAGTGGCGTGCACTATGCCCACAGTCCCCATGGCCAGATGTTGCAGGCAGATGTTGGCTACCAGATCCACCGGTAATTCATCTATGTAGGCGTCCGGGGGGAGCTCGCGAGCCAGCCGTTCGATTCCGTATTCGCGGCTGCTGACGATCATCTGTAGTGCCGAATAAACTGGTGACACCATGTCAACCCCATAGGACGGGTATGGATCACAGATCGCGGGGCAAATCAGGGATGGGCGGACAACCAGGAGGGCAAAGGGCAGGGCGTCGGCTTGATCGAGAATGGCTCTCTCGGCCAGGTACTTGGAGAAGATATAAGGGTTGGGAAAGCGTTGGCTCAACGGCGAGGTTCCAGTCTCACGGATTGATCGGAGGTGGGCGTGCAAGTCTGCCTTTGTTTCGATATCCGGATGCAGGATGTATACCTCCTCCTGGATGAAGGTCTCCGGGACGAAGATGTTGACAAACGCACTCGAGATGTAGAGCAGAGTGTGGAGGAGCGGGAAGCTGCAGAGGAGGTCCAGCAACGAGAGAGACGCCAGACAATTTGTCTGGACCACCTGGGGTAGATTAGCAATAATGGAGGTCTCTGCTGCGGCGTGGAGGACCACCGTGACCTGATCCTTCAAGCGCTGAAGATCTGCGGGCCTCATCCCCCAGTCTGGACGACCCAGGTTTCCGATCACAAAGTGAATCTTGCCAGTGTCCAGGATCTCGTCACTCTGCTCTGGCATCAACTCCTCCAGCTTCGCAATGGCATATTCGACTGATTTGCGACAGATCACAAAGACCCGGCGCGTGGGCACTTGCACGGTGAGCTTGTAGAGCAGACATGAACCCAGAAAGCCCGTGCCGCCAGTGAGCAACACGGTCTGACCGCGATACCAGTCCATCTCATCCGCCATATTGAGGCTGGCCACCAGAGGAAAAAAACGTGAACGTGTCTCCAGAAAAGGGCAGTTTGCGGGGGACTAGTCGAAGGGCCTTCTTCTACGCTTGCAGAACCGGCTTTGCTGCTGTCCATGCACCTCCGGTATCATCTATTGGTTTTTGCTTTTGCTTACTGTTTGTCCGTCACGCTCGCTTGCGGGTGCTGAACAGGAATCACAGCCCCTCTCTGCATGCGTGATTCTGCAGCGCACACACCAATCATGATCTGAACAACAGGATCCTGGCCGCCGCATGCCAAGCGGGAGTGGAATTACTCCGGGTAGTTCATGCGCCCGAGTCACATCGCTCGAGCCCACATTCTCGATCAGCTGGGGGTACTGGTTTAGTCCTGATCTGGTACCAAGCTGTGCCGTACAGTATCGTTACCTACTGACTGGACAATCATAATTTAAACATATTTCAGAGAAAACAGGAGGGCAGAGAAGTGAGCTCCTCGCGGGCGCTCTAGGGTTCTTGATATTCTCTTTCCATTATCTTATCCTGTACTGAAAATGGGATCGAGCATTGACCCAACATCCGACAACGCCGGCACAAAAATGGGCAGCATTGACATCGACGAGCCCATTGCCATCGTCGGCATGGCCATGCGACTGCCAGGCCAGGTCCACACGGTCGAGGAGTTCTGGGATATGCTCGTCAGTCGGCGAGATGGCCGTTGCCTCGTGCCGCCGTCACGGTATCATGCCGAGAGTAGATTGGGGCCAACCAAGGGCCCGGTAAGCGGCCATTTTCTGCAAGAGGATCCTGCGTGTTTCGATGCACCCTTTTTCTCCATGTCTGCACAGGAGGCCGCACAGTTGGATCCCCAGCAACGCCTTCTGCTCGAGGTCGTCTGGGAGTCTTTGGAAAATGCCGGTGAAACGAACTGGAGAGGCGCCGCTGTCGGCGTCTACGTGGGAGTCTTTGGGGAAGATTGGCTGGAGCTGAGCTTGAAGAGCCAGCAGCGAACCAACCCATATCAGACTCTGGCGACCGGTGGCTTTGCGCTGTCAAATCGCATCTCATACGAGTTCGATCTCCGCGGTCCTTGGTAAGAGAGGCTTAGTGACTGCGTCAGGACTGGGCTAACCTTGTGAGGCAGCATGACCATCCAGACTGGCTGCTCAGCCACCATGGTTGGGCTGCACGAGGCCTGCCAGGCACTCAAGTTGCAGCACTGCTCCTCAGCCGTGGTGGCGGGCGCCAATTTGATCTGTACTCCAACCATGACTGAATCCCTGTCAGCGGCGGGCGTCCTGTCACCCGGCGGCAACTGTCAAACGTTTGACGCGGACGCCAGTGGGTATGCCCGCGGCGAGGCCATCAATGCAATCTACATCAAGCGATTGCGGGACGCGCTGAAGGCGGGGGATAACGTTCGCGCGGTGATTCGCTCCACCACCGTGAACTGTGATGGAAAGACCGTGGGCATGATGAGCCCATCCTCTGACGCACAGGAGGCACTCATTCGAAGCGCCTATCGACATGCTGGCCTGGCCGGTCAGTACCACCGGACGGGTCTATTCGAGTGCCATGGGACAGGAACCCTCGTTGGAGATTCTATGGAGACTGCGGCCATCGCCAAGGTGTTTGCGCCTGAAGGAGTGGTAATCAGTGGAGTACGCCGACCTCTAGGTATAACCCGCCCTAGAATTGGCTCAGGCGGTTAACGGGGACAATTTAGGTCAAGCCCAATGTCGGACACTCTGAGGGCGCCTCAGGACTCACCAGCATCATCAAAGCCGTGATGGCCCTTGAGCATCGCGCGATCCCTCCCAACATGCATTATCACCAGCGCAACCTGAGCATCCCATCCGCGTTGGAAATCCCAACGGAGCTCATGCCATGGCCCACCGATCGACTGCTCAGGGTGAGTATCAACTCGTTTGGGGTAGGGGGTACCAATGCACACGCCATCCTGGACTCTGCTGCTGGGTTTGTACCCCAGCAGGTGGTACGTAGCCTCTCAGATATCGAGTCACGGTTGCTGGTCGTCTCCGCCAAGAGCCCTGCGGCGCTGCAGCGCCGGATCCAGTCTACGACTGACTATGCGAACAGTCACCCCGACTTGCTAGCAGATCTCTCATGGACACTCGGAGTTCGTCGCGAGCATCTCCCATACCGTGGTTTTGCCCTCGCATCCCCATGCTACCCGCTGGAAACATCAGCATTCGAGACGTCTTCTCACCGCGCTCGGCCCCCTGTCGTTACCTTTGTCTTTACCGGACAAGGAGCCCAGTGGGCAGGGATGGGTAGGGCACTCTTGCAGACGAACCCTCCCTTCACCACGGCGATTGACGAGATGGATAAAGCCCTGCAACAACTGGGGGACCCCCCACAATGGTCATTGAGAGGTCGGTTCTTGCATTCTACACCCTTTGCTTCATCGCAGAATCTCACTGCCTGGTAGAGGAGCTCACCCGGGATCCGATGGACTCCCGCATCTCCGATGTCGAACTGGCGCAACCGCTCTGCACCGCCCTTCAGATCGGCCTTTGTAATGTCCTTGCCGATAAAGGCATTGTACCGGACTCCGTCATCGGCCACTCAAGTGGTGAGATGGCGGCCGCGTATGCTGCAGGTGCGCTCAGTGTCAGTGCTGCGATCGTCATTGCCTTCTATCGGGGTCGGCTTGCAGCCACCCAGGCTAATCTCGGCGCCATGGCGACTGTTAGCCTCAGCAAGGATCAGGTTCGGGAATACCTACAGCCCGGAGTGGTGATCGCCTGTTTCAATAGCCCCGGGAACGTTACCCTGTCGGGGGATAAAGACGCCATGCACGACGTCCTGGCCACAATCAAGGCCCGGTCTCCGGACACATTATGCAGGCGGCTGAAGAACCCAGTAGCCTACCATTCGCGTAAGTACTCGAGTGCCATGAGTGAGCTTCCGGATGTTCTTAGTCGGGTGCTAACGGGAATTACCCCCTGCAGCACATATGAATCGAATTGGAGCACAATATGAGCAGTCGATCATCCCTCATGTGTGCCCCGGTAAACAGATGCAGCCTATGTTTTCTAGCTTCACTGGAGATATTATCACGGACCCTGCTCAACTAAATGCGACCTACTGGAGGCGCAACCTCGAGTCTCCCGTTCTCTTCTCTGAAGCCGTGCAGAGCGCGTTTCGCGCCAACCCAGTTGACCACGTCTTTGTTGAAATCGGCCCTCATTCAGCTCTCTCAGCACCGCTACAGGAAATACTCAGAACAACGGATAGTCGTGTCCAGAGAGTGCTGACGTATATTCCCACTCTCATCCGCAATGATGACGATTGCCAATCGCTCCTCCTCACCACGATCGGTCGCCTGTTCAGCAGCGGCCTTCCTCTAGACATGGACCGCATCTTCGTGCGGGGCACAGTGCTCAGCGATCTACCGCGCTACCCTTGGCAGCATGACAAGCAGTATTGGCTGGAAAGCAGAGCCTGTCGCGAGTGGAGGCTCCGGTCCACGCCGGATCACGAACTGCTGGGCTCCCGCGTTCCCGAATCAACGCCTCTAGAACCCAGCTGGCGGAAGATCCTTCATCTCGACGACGTGCCCTGGCTCACGGACCATGTCATTGGTGGGGAGGTGACGTTCCCGGGTACGGGGTACATCGCGATGGCCGGAGAAGCGGTACACCAGCTACAGCCGGAATCGCACGGATATTCGATGAGGCACATCCAGTTCAAGGCCCCATTACTGCTCGACTACAACAAAGAGACGGAAGTTCTGACTCACTTTAACCCGATCGAAGTCGCGGATGGCGTTTCTTCCAGCTGGTATCGATTCACCATCACCGCATTCGATGGATCGGGGTGGACAGTCCACTGCCAGGGCCAAGTGCGCGCCGGACAGGAGCATCCACTCAAGCCCAGGGCCATTTATCCACATCCACGCATCTTATCTTCCGCCAAGTGGTACCGGACCGTTGAGAAAGTGGGGATGGAATGTGGCCCGTCTTTTCGGCAACTTCAGGACATCACTGCGGATCCAAGGCGGGCTGTAGCAGTGGCGACAATCATCGACGACCACGAACTACACACGAGCTGTGGCCGGTACCTCATGCACCCGACTTGCCTTGACCAATGTCTCCAGGCGATTGCGATCGCCACCACCTCGGGGCTTCTTTCCCCGATGACACAGGCACTGCTACCTGTCGCTATTGAGAGCCTCTCTCTCTCGGGGAGTGCGTCTCGCATACAGGTCGCCGCCAGCTCTCAGAACGGAACCCGAGGTCATTACGGTGAGGTAGCCGGAATGGCAGGAGAAGAAGCCATCCTGGCCATGGATGGTGTCCTCATGTTGAAAGTTGGGCGGCCGCCAGCCTCTTCCAGGCAGTCCCTCGGCCTTGTCTCACGAATGGAGTGGAAGCCAGACATCGATCTGCTGCGTCCAAGGCAGCTTCTTCCTATGCGGGCCGATTGTGACGAAGAGATGCAACTCCTGACGAAAGTGACTAATCTCCTTTCCAGTCTCTGTTTTCGGGCAATTGCCCAGCGGGTTGCTATCGCGCCTGGAAGCATGGTCGAGCTCGCCAATTGGAGAGAGTCTATCCTCCAGCACCATGAAAGAATCACAAGAGGAGCTGATCCCCTCCTGGGCCTGGCGGACTGGATCGTGTCGTCTGAATCTGATGTTCCTGTTATTCGAGCCATCCAAGATGTGTTCCGCGATGTGGCGGCTGTCATCGGCGAAGCCAAACATGCGACGTCCCAGGGCTGCCCAGAGTGGGATGCGTTTGACCCAGAAGGCCGGGAAGACTTTGTTCGCCGACTCATGAATAAGGTCTCGCCCCTAATGGGCGATTACTCGCCGCTGACAGAAAGTCTAGCCCTGGCCTTTGAGTATGGCATTGACTTTGCCAATGGAACGCGATCGCCCATCGAGATAGGGCAAACAGGTTTCATGCTAGAACAAGTCTACGGCATTGCTTGCCGCTTCGTGAACTGGAGTCCGTTTCTTACCCTGCTTTCTCACTCGAATCCGGGCCTGCGGATCCTCGAGATCGGGGCCGGCACCGGTTCAGCAACCCGGACAGCCTTGCAGAGCCTCAGATTGGAGTCTGGATCGCATATGTACTCACGCTACGTCTTCACTGATGTGTCAGATGGCTGTATCTCTGCTGCCCGGGAGAAATTCCAAAGGGAGGCCAAGATGGAGTTCCAGCTGCTGAACATCAGCAGTGATCCCGAGGAGCAAGGCTTTCGACCGCACGATTTCGATCTCATCATTGTGTCCTATGTGCGTCACTCACAAGATTGCCTATTATTTGTCTCTGACTATAGTCTAGGCTCTGCATGCTCTCCCTTCGTTACAAACGGCCTTACAGAATATTCGAAAACTCTTATGCTCTCAGGGCCGACTACTGCTTCATGAGCGCACAAAAGGTAAAAACAAGCCATCGGAAAAAAAAAAGGAACTTTCATTAGGATCCGGCTGACCATGCATCCCTCGTAGAAATGGTGTTTTTTGATCTCCTCATGGTAAGGCTTTCCTGCCCATGGCTTTCTATCGCAGGTGACGAGCATTCTGTCTGACACACTCGAAGAGTCCATTTGCTGAATCGTGGCTGAGCGAGGATATCAACGACCCCATCAGCCCCTTTGCATCTACAGACCTTTGGGATACCGAATTACGCACAGCTGGTTTTGCCGCGCCAGAGGCCATGGTATTGGATCTATTCGGTTCAGTCAGCATAATCTGCAGCCCCTGCCATTCTTCTTCCCGCCTGAGCGAGATTGCAATCGTTACCTCCAGCGATACCAATCTCCCTTGGGTAGAAGAGGTATCATCTGAGTTCGAGAGACAGGGTTACGCGGTGCAGCATAGGACTGTCGATAACCCTCCAGACAACGGACGGTTTGTCGTCTGCTTGTTAGATATGCAAGCTCCTTACCTGGAGCAACTCACCGAAAAGAAATTTGACACCTTCAAGGACTTCCTGGTTGAGGTGCAGGACACTCGGCTCCTGTGGGTGACACTACCAACGACACACCGCGAGTGTGAGAACCCGGAATTCGGAACCATTCATGGACTCGTTCGGACGGTGAGGAAGGAGCTAAGTTTGGATATTTCCATCTTAGAAGTGGACGTTTCGGATCCACGGGCTACGCAGGCGATTGTCTCCGTCTGTGAAAAGATCAACGCGGCTCGAGACCGCCTAGACGGCGACCAGGACTATGAGTTTGTTGCAGTCGACGGCACGGTTTATATCCCTCGGTCATATCAGTCGGCATTTGCTCAGGAATTATCAGTCATGCCAACGACTGAGATTCCGCGAAGTCTTACTATCGACTCTATCGGGCACCTGGACACAATCAAGTGGCTGCCTGTTCCGTCACCGACGGCTCCCTTGGGGGTTGGGGAGGTCGAGGTCGAGGTCGCGTATGTTGGAGTGAATTTCCGGGTAGGAATTGTGGACACGAGCAACGCACCGCGGAAATAACCCATGCTAATAGGTGGCCATAGGATTTGCTCGTTCTTCTGGGATACGTCGGCGCTGTAGAAGAATGCGGCTTGGAGGCAAGCGGTGTTATCCGCCAAGTTGGGCCCAGCATCCCCGAGCTCCAGCCCGGTGATAGGGTCAGTATTATTAGCAGTGGGCTTTGTCGTACACGCGTGAGGTTGAATCGCCAGCTGGTGACTATCCTCCCTGATGAGGTCTCGCTCCAGGATGCGGCATCCATGGGGGTGGTCTATATGACTGCACTATATTCGTTAATCAATGTAGGGAATCTCCAGAAAGGACAGGTGAGTCCATAAAAACAAAAGAAACCCCTTTTTATTCTCTGTCTCTATACTTTGTGGCGCTACTCAGTTCTAACTCGAACAGTCCGTTCTGATCCACTCTGCTGCCGGGGGCGTTGGTATAGCTGCAATGCATATCTGCCAAATGATTGGAGCCAAAGTACGTTGATTTTTCCTTATGATACGATTATTCTGGTCAAACTAGGCTGACACTGTCGCTCCCTAGATCTATGCTACAGTCGGAACCAAGGAAAAAATGGATTACCTGGTCGAGTCTCTTCAGATACCGCCGGAGCAGATCTTCAACTCCAGGGACAGCTCGTTCCTACCCAGCCTCATGGAGACCACCGATGGAAGGGGAGTGGATCTGGTGCTAAACTCGCTGGCCGGGAACCTACTACACGCAAGCTGGGAGTGTGTTGCTCCACATGGCAAGATGATTGAGCTTGGGAAGCGCGACTTCTTGACCCATGGCGTCCTCAGTATGAGTCCCTTCATGTTGAACCGGTCCTTCACTGGGGTGGATCTCATGGGGGTCCTCAAGGAGCGGCCTGAGATCAGAGAGCAGTATGTGAAACAGTCCCCCAGAATAACCTCTCGGCCCTAACACGCTCTGTAGGATCAACCGGTCGTTCTCAGACGCCCGCAGAGACGGCTTCATTAAGCCAATCCGGCCCCTGCATGTCTACGATGCAGCCCAGGCTGCGGATGCACTCCGATACTTGCAAACAGGCTCGCACATGGGTAAAGTGGTGCTTAGAATGCCTTCTGGCGATCCAGCCTTGTTGGGGTGTACGCCTGTGCGGGCGGTGTCTTCGTTTCTTCCGGATCATTCGTACCTTTTAGTTGGGGGCCTCGGCGGCATCGGCCGCTTAGTCTCGAGCTGGATGGCCAAGCATGGCGCACGTTCTCTCGTCTATTTATCAAGAACAGCCGGCGAGCTGCCAGAGCACCGTGCTTTCATTCGAGAGCTGGAAGCTCAGGAATGCGAGGTCACCTGCGTCAAAGGCACCGTCACCGATCTGGCAGATGTTGAGAAGGCCGTGTCGAGCTGTTTAAGGCCGCTAGCCGGAATCATCCAGATGGCCGGCATTCTCAGGGTAAACCAAGCCCCTTCTTCCCCAACTATATGCGTCTCTGACAGCTCTCTAACTCTGCTTTTGGATCAGGACCGCACGCTCTCGCAGATGACTTATATGGATTGGTTAATGGCCCTTGCGCCCAAAGTGACTGGGACACGCCATCTTCACCAGGTGACCAAAGGCCTCGCCTTGGATTTCTTCGTCATGTTTGGCTCCATATCTGGAACCATTGGCGTCGGCGGACAGGCGAATTATGCCGCTGCCAATACATTCCTGGACGCGTTCGCCAGATACCGGCGTACGAACGGTCTTGTTGCTTCTGTCGTCCATCTGGGCCTTGTTGAAGAGGCTGGAATCGCCACCCAACGCCAGGAAACGCTTGACCTCGCGATGCGTTCACACACGCAGATTCTGTCAGAGAGTGAGGTTCTCGATGCGTTGCAACTAGCCATTCTGGAGTCTAGGGGCGAAGACCAGGAACAATGCTCCTTCAGTGTCGGGATCGGACACGTCCAATCCCTTGGTGCTCCCACCAAATACATGTGGGGGCTTGACGCGCGATTTGCGCTCCATAAAGACCGTCAGCTAGGTGCGTCCTCCACTGGTAATCAGGAAGGAGGCGGCAGCGCACTCAGTGCCCTTTTCGCGCGGGTTGAACAGGAACCTACCCTCCTGAATCAGGAGGATGTAGTCCGGGCTTTGAAGATTGGGATGGCGAAGGCAGTTGCGGAGGAGATTGCCGCGCACCACGATATGGATGAGGAGCAGCACAAGGCCGTGCAGATAGATTCGCTCATGGCGGTTGAGATCCATACTTCTTTCCGTCGGTCACTCAAGATTGATATTCCAACTCCTGAGATCGTCAACGCGGGCACCGTCGGGGAACTCTGCATACTCTTGGTACGCCACATGCGACGCAAGTATAACCTTAACGATGATATAATATAGCCTTTAAGATAAACCCGACCAAACAGAATATATTGTTCTCTATCTTTTAAAAGAGCGCCTGGCTGGCTTGGTCCGTTAGATCCAAGCCCCTCATAACTAGGTAGTTACCCTGAATTGCTTCTTCTGATTTGTTCACCAGGGATGCTCCACCCAGTTTACTGTAAGATCAGGTATAAAAAGACTTGCGATTAGAAAAATTAAGTAATACCCAATTTGGCGTTGCCTACATTTGTATCAACAGTTCCGACTCAGCGCTGTCCTTATCGAGATGCCAAGATATTCATAATCGTGAGAAGATCTCTTTTCGCCAGAATCCAGTGACTATTTACTAGGATTGTGTATGGAATGCCTGACATTGCATCAATGGCTGTACTTTCGCGATTCGTACAGCCACTGTGAGCAAACACCAATAAATCACAAAAATCTCCCCTTGCTTCAGGGAGTAAATGAATTTGCCATCAGACTGGCTTCACACTGCCTGGCTGCATGCCGTGGGAATGTGGATGAGGGTCTTCACCGAATGGCTTTTTATAGTCCCTCTTTACCTGTTCAACTGCATCTGCCACACTGTCCTGCACTATCTTTGGAATCTTCGATACCGCATCCTCCGCAGCCTCCTATGCTGCCTTCCGTACTGCTTTCTGGGCCTCCTACCCTGCCTGTAACGCTTGCAGTGCCTTCTGCAGTGCCGTATCGGCTATAGGCGGCTCAATTCTCCGAGGCAATACTAGCTTGACTGGGCTGCTAAGCAGACGGGCTGGGCTACAGCGAGCTAATTCCGCGGAATTGCACGGCTTACTCCAGGTGACTACATGCACACCTCGTCCAGTGCCTGTTGTGGTAGCCTCTGCAGGTGATCAATCTCCTTTCCCCAAGATTGGCCTCCAGCTCTGGCTTCTGAAGACCCAGATTGAGGTGCCACGAACAATTCATGAACCTTACACTCAGCATTCCCTAAGCCTAAAGTGGTCAATGGCAACTTTCTGGAATTGGAATTGAACTTGTTCTAGAACAGAAAACCATACGATACTAGTAAGATTTTTTCGGCCGGTGATCACGAATAGCAGAACTCATATTGCAACAACAACCAAAAGCATAATCCAAAACAATCAGCAGACGCATGCCCGAGGAGCGGGTTGTGTCAGAAAGCTATATACATGTACCCGAGACTCGATTCCGTCACGGTTCAACCCTAGGTTTTATCCCGATGGTTGGCTTAGTCCTTGACGCGGATGTACCGATAAGGCTTGGCCGTGTAGCTGCCAACCTTCCACCCAACAGGGCGCTTATACTTGACACACCCATAGGTACCGCGGCACTCAAGCGTGTTGTACTCCTTCTTGTCGCTTCCAGCCCACGAATGGAACAGCGTGACGTGACCAGCCGCACCACCTGTGCCCGAGCCCAACGTGCCCACAAAATCACCAGGCTTGATATCGTCCCAGGAGATGGACTTTGCGATTTCAGTCATACTGACGGTGCTGAAACCGGGCGACGACGCATGCAGCGCCATCGAGACGAAACCAGAGCAGTCAGTTCGATACTTTCGGCCCTGTTGATCCGGGTATGTCTTGCTCATCGAGTAGGGAACCTTGCGGTCGACCCAGTACTGTCCACGGGAGAGGATTTCCTCGCGGGAGATTTCGCCGTTGTATGAGGAATCGCCAGATCCACCACCGTTGCAGTCATCCGTGACCATCCCCGTCGAGCCCGTCTTGACGTAGTAGTCAGTGACGTAGCAGCCGTCGGTGGTCTTCGACCAGAGCGAGGTGCCGAGAACGGTTTCGCCGTGGGTCTGGCATTCGAGTTTGACGTCGGTGCCCTTTGCGTAGACTTCGACAACGTCGGATTTGGTGGTGGGTTCGGCGCGGCAGTTGACGTTGTCGCCCGTGATGGGGTATGCGGTGGCCGTCGAGATCACGGCCGCGAGGGCGAAAGCCAGGCTTTTGAGATGCATGGTGTGGATTGAAGCGTAAAGAGGTGGATGTTGTCTTCTATCGGTGGTGAGGCTATTTCTGAGATTGCTTGCTTTGGACTCGGTGCGTGGGGATGAGACTCTGAATGAAGACGAGCAATGGTGGAAGGGTTCGAGCCTTTTATACCTTCAAAGTGCTGATATTCTCTCGGCTGGTGTGGCAATGTTCCCTTGCCTTGATGCGGGAGGGTAGTACCGAGTACTCATCGAAACAGTCCTTTACGAGGGGATCCACATACAATAGGACTTCATTGTCGCAAAACACGAGGGTTTGCCGTTGATTAGAGAGGATTGCAGTCAATCTGGCTCCACGCCCTTCCCTCCGATTGCCTGCTTCTTCGTAACGATGTCGAGAAAGTCATTCCGACCCGTCGAGAACACGACCTTGTCTCCTGCCTCCTCGCCTCATGTCGCATCATACGAGCACGTTGCTGTTTATTTTCGAAGAATGCAGATCACCTCGTTTTCTACTTTCCTAGTCGATTAGTCGCTATATTATTAAGCGACGGCGATATGGTCCCTCCTAAGCAGTCGC
Organism: Aspergillus calidoustus; assembly: GCA_001511075.1. NCBI lineage: Eukaryota > Fungi > Ascomycota > Eurotiomycetes > Eurotiales > Aspergillaceae > Aspergillus > Aspergillus calidoustus. The sequence continues at coordinate 291,714 of CDMC01000019.1, read as the reverse complement.
GGGCGTGCGCTTTGTGTGCCTTTCTATTGGAAATGGCACATAGTCCTCGTAATTGCGCTCTTTCCGGCCTAGTATCGAAGAGGGTCCCAAGCAAGGGACGCTGAGACGCAAGCATTACCCCACAAATTCAAACCCCTGCGCTCGTTTCCAAAGATAGCTCACGAATCGCGTCCTAGTACCACCGATCAGTTCATTGGACCTATCGTCAGGGGAGACACGAGCATGCCACAATGTGACAATCCTACCTTGGGGTCGTCATCATGATAATTTTCATAATTTACATCAAACCTCAGGGTTGAATACGATCCGAGTGGAGATTCCCGGATACGATGCCAAAAATAGGCTGGGGTTTCTTCACAATACGAGCTGCATGGGTGATCGCGGCGACGATCGCGATCGGCATTGTTACATCCTCAATCTCAATGTGGAAGATAGATACGAGGAGAACACGATGTTGCATCCCGAAATCGTTTCAAGGTCTTTTGCCGAGATTTAATCGTTGAGAGTAGCCAGAGGATAGGGTTTCTCTTAGCGCACTCAAGCACAGATGTTTGATATTGCTGGAAAGCGACAGAAATAGAAGGTAGGAGGGGAGAGTCAAGGGGCAGATCCTCGTGGTCAAGAACACGTCTCCAGCTTCACTCGAAGGAGGTCTGTATACCTATACCTCATTTAAGGATGGTCACCATGATCGGCGGGCCTGCCCAACCAGGCTGACATGCCACCCCACAAGGCGTATCTCGATTTCGGGTGGATGCGGACGAGCCGCCCAGACTCCAGGCGTAAAGATGGCATTCATCCTCGCAGTTGAGTAATGTATATCGTAAGTATATGTCGATTAATAGTCATATTTCCATGTCCCAAAACAGTTGATCACTCGCAGCGCAGGAGAAGTTGACATCCGGGAAGTTGTCGAGAAAAATGTCAAAAGTCTCAGGGTCGGCACCTGCAAGAGTAGCAAGTTCAAAAGAATCAGGGCCCATTGGTGGTAGTGCTTGTTCGTGAAGGTACCCATCATGGATATTGACGGCACTGGCGGGTTTGTCGAGCATTTGAGTATTCAATGGCCGCGTAGTCGAATACCCAGGTGACACCTGACCGTTAGAACGAGGTGATGCCGGGGTTTCGACTTCATCAGAGGCATCCGGCAATATCCTAGACTGACGGTCCAGGTTCTCCATTGCGCGGCCTCCGAGACTGGTCATAATCGCAGCGAGCCACCAAGTCGAGCTCAGGCATTTAAGACGCGTGTAGAACATCTCTAGGTTGAGCCTCGCTTGAGTCCTCACACTCCGCAGCTTTGACGTTTTACAGAGCTTGTAGGTTATCGAAAAGACAAGAGACAGTGTGTACGCTGACATTGATAAGGGCGATAGATCTCTAACATCCTTGTCCCGGCACAGGGATGCCAGCGTTAAGACTGAATGGCTGTGGCGGATGCTCGAGGCTCGGCTATGCGAGCGCCCCTGTAGGCCATTCGAATAGGTGGAAAGCAAGACGACAGCATGGTGATAGAATTCGAATGAATCTGTTCTTGATTAGAAGATCAGAATTAGACAAGGGGCAACCATTCCTACCAAGCAGTTCAGGCCGTATGTCCCACGCAACGGAACGATCAATGAGCTCTTCGAAGGTGAGAACATCCATTTCGTCACTCCTCGCCCCATCCGCGATCGGACGATATGCCTTGATCACGCTGGAAAGCTGGTCCGCAAGATGGAGCCAGACCCGAAATGGCGGTTCAAACATTGGGATCGCACTCTGGACACCGTGGCTCAGGTCGCAGTCGTTGATCATGATAGTACGCCCATTGATAGCGGCATTCCATTTATCGAGGCTCCACAGGCACCAGAACAGTGCTTTCAGCGATGTTTTGGTCTGTCTTTCTGGAGTCGCTAGGTGGTGCAGGCCGATTGTCTCAGAATGGTGGATGGCCTGGTTGAGGTGTAGCGAGGATTCTTCTGCTCCATCAGTGCCCCAATCGTGCAGCGACAACAGAGTCAGGATTTGAAGGGTAAGTATTCGCTTCTTTTCTTCTTTCTTGGGCATGTTCTTCAAAATGTCGTTGTAGATACGCTCGCTGAATCTCTCCTGCCGTAGAACAGCCGTGTCCGACCCGAGCCGGAGGAAAGGCGTCGCGGCACGGTCTTTCGAGGCAACAAGAATTATAGCCTGCAGCAGTGGGATAGATAATGTGCCGAGCGCAGACTGTGACCGTATCTCATCTTCATCAAGCAGTGGCAGTAATGAATGAATGCGATCGAAGTATATGTTCAGCAGTGCTTCCATGTCACCCCTTGGAGGCAATGCTGGGCTACCAAAACTAGTTGAGGTTTCTTGTTCGCTCCTTTGCTCATTATCCCCATTACGCAGGGAAGAACTAGTGCGTTGGTCGAACCAGGCACCTACTACTCCATGCATAGCATGGCCGTGCTGAAGCCCCGGCTGCTTACCGTCAAGTAAGCTCACAACTGGGTTCGAATCGCCGACATGATGCTGATTGTCCAAGTCCTGTCCTCCAAGAAGCGGAGAGTTCCGGTCAACAGCGCCGGGACTGGAAGTATGGCTCTGATCTACCCACGCTCCCACGTCTCCGCGATCAGATCGGCCTCTGTGGAGTCTTGATCCTCGATCTTCCAACAGACCAACAACCGGGTTGGTATCGCAAATAAACTGCCGGCCAGTAAGGTCCAGATCCTCGGGAGCAGTATGTGCTTCGGACACACTGGTCCGTGAGGAAATGGTAAGCTCCTGCTCGGTATTGCTGAGCGGCGATGTCTGTTCAGACGACGGGTCGCTTTGCGGGATGACATGCAGATGCTTTGGAGTCCGCGGAGACGATCTCCGAAGACACGATGGGTTGTGAGAACATCGTTTCTATTCGCGTCAACTCGGCCATAAAGCGCGACGATACAGAAGCAAGGGGTACCTTTCTCCGGCGGCACAGTGAGCATGCGCGGTGAGATTGCGGTCGCTTTACATTCCTCCCGTCTTTTCCAATCAAGAATGTGAGCTCCATCGCACAGTAATACTTGCGTTTCACAGGATGCAGGATGGTTGTTGAGTCGAAGAAAGCATGGTGGAGAGTCTGAGCTCGAGCGGCCGGCGCTGGATTTGGGAAACAAGGTCCGCCGTCGGCTCCTAGTCCGGATTGGGAAGGTCCGCCATTTTGCCGCCCCCGCCTGTGCCCAGTGCGACGAGGGGTCCAAGGTGGCCTGGTTCTACTCTATTGAGTTGCGAGAACGATGTCAGGAACCAAGGAACAGTCACCTATAAATGGAACATATCCTTAGTCTGTATCGACCATCATTATGCTTTAAGCTCCGGTCGACATGCATGATACGGCTCGACTATATATTTTCGAATGCTAAGAGACTCTAGGCGGAGGAGCGATGCAGCCACAACAAGAGGGAAATTCTTGACGGGCGTTCTTCTTCTCTGGTATTAGCCTTCTCTTAGCTAATTGCCTCCAGCACCGGTTTACTGCTTTATGATAGATAGCCCTGAATTCTGTCGAGGTCTTTTCCAAGTTCGTTCTTAAAAGCAACCTCTCTGGTACAGAAAGTTAGGTGGGCTACATAATCACACGGGGTGATAGGTCAGTTGGGAGGATGTATCCACTTTCGCCTTCATCAGCCAACCCAATCATCAACAGCCATATCAGGAGCGCACGACTGAAGCCTACTTTGGTCCATCATTTGGATTGCCGGTTCATCCCATTTCATTTTTTCAGGTAGTTTTCTTTTCAAACTACGGATTGTAATTGATTCTATTCGATGCAAGAATTTATTGTTCTTTTTACGCCTGTGGTAATTGATGTGGTGTTTGCTGCGGGGAGGAAGGAGTCTGTCTCGCTGATAAAAGTCTAAATTTTCTGCGTTCGTTGCCAAAGGTCGCGGGGTCACTTTTGAAAAGACTCAACAAGTAATGCTCTTTCTTCTTTTCCACGTTTTTGTTTCCTCTTTTTTTCGTTGTTTGCCCTACTGAATTTGTGAGGAATATTACCTCGCAATTCTTTCACTGATCTCGGGCCACACGCAACGTTTCATTGCACGCGACACCAACCAAGATGCAGCCCTAGTCCTTGGAAAGCTGGAAAGGTTCGGATTGGCAGAGATGGGAGTTCTTCTTTACTGGGAATGGGGATGGTGGGGAGACTCGAGCGCGGGGCGACTCCAGTTTTTTGGATCGCCGCCACGTTCATCCCGCCCGTTTTGAAGCAACGTTAGCTCCCATACACAGCCACCTGGTCTCCTCGGATTTCAGCCCTTTTATGATATTGCATAACTATCTTTCACAGATTGTAAGGCACATCCCGTCTGGGTCTATCTTATACCGCTTCCTACCATCGCAAACATGACACGAGACCCACCAAGCACGGAAACGATTTTCCACGGAACAGCCTACATCGATGGACAGGGCGCCGGCTCGCTCCTTCCCAGCAGCGAACCGCTAAGTTTCTGGGGCGGAGTGAATCCCTCCACCGGGGAAATTGTCGACCGCCACCACGAGCTCAGCGGGCGCCATCTCCAGCATTCCATCCTCGCCATCCCCAGTGGCCGCGGTTCGTGTTCCGCGAGCGGGGTTATGCTAGAGCTTCTAAGGAACGGCAAGGGACCTAATGCGATTATTTTCGAGCGGCAAGAGGAGATTCTTACGCTGGGTGTAATGGTTGCTGAGGAGATTTTTGGCCTGGCTATTCCAATCGTGAGGTTGCAGCCGGGCGACTTTCGGCAGCTTCTTGGGCTTGGTGGCTCCTGGGTAGAGGTTTCTGGTGGGCGCGTGAGGGTTACAAGCAGGGGTGTTAAAGATGGTAATGGCTGCTCACATGGTCCAAGTATCGACATCGGGAGACGGAGCATACATGTAGGCTCCGTGAAGCTTTCCCCAATTGACCGGGCATTTCTTGAAGGTGCCTACGGCGAGGCTGCGCGCGTCTCGATGCGAATCCTTCTACAAATGGCGCGCTTGCTCGGTACCAAAGAGTTAATGGACGTCTCCCAAGTCCATGTCGACGGCTGCATATACACAGGGCCAGCCTCACTGGCCGTCGCAGACAAGCTTCGTGATTGGGGAGGCCAAGTGCGCGTACCAACAACCCTCAACTCGATATCCATCGACCTAAACCGCTGGCGCGCGCAGGGAATTGATCCCCTCTTCGCCGGAAACGCCCAATCGCTGGCCCAGGCGTACATAGACATGGGTGCCCGACCGACCTTTACATGCGCACCGTATCAACTGGAGTCTGCGCCGAAATTCGGCGAGCAGGTCGCATGGGCCGAGTCTAATGCTGTGGTCTATGCGAATAGCGTACTGGGCGCCAGGACAATGAAGTACCCTGACTTCCTCGATATAGCTATTGCCCTGACGGGTCGTGCGCCGAAGGGAGGGCCGCATACTGACGCTAATCGACTTGCGTCTCTTGTTGTTACAGTTGTAGGTATTGGGGATTCTTGGTCCATTGATGATTCTTTCTACCCACTGCTCGGCTACCATGTTGGAGGCCTCACGGTGAATCGTATCCCTGTCATTGTGGGGATTTCATCTCTCGCCCCTACGAGGGATAATTTGAAGGCGTTTGGCGCGGCATTTGCAACACTGTCGAGTGCTCCCATGTTCCATATTCTCGGGGTCACACCAGAAGCCACAACGCTCGATGCTGTCCTCCGCAAGGATCCAGATATACAAAGAATCAGTGTCAGCTTGGCCACGTTGAGTTCCTGCTGGGAACAACTAAACAGCGCATCGTCCGATCAAGAGGTGGGATTAATATCCCTCGGCAACCCGCACTTCTCCCTCCAGGAGATGCGACAACTCGCGCGACTCTGCCGGGGCCGCCGGAAAAGAGACGGCGTCACCGTCATTGTGACATGCGGGCGGGCGTGCTACGGCCTAGCCACACAGGCAGGGCTCATCACGGCGCTGGAGGAATTCGGCATCCAGTTTGTTACCGACACCTGCTGGTGTATGATCGGGGATCCGATTATACTGCCGTCTGCAAATGCCATCATGACGAACTCTGCCAAATATGCGCATTACGGCCCTGGGCTTACGGGGAGGCAGTTCCTTTTCGGCAGCCTCGCGCAATGTGTGGATGCTGCGTGTGAAGTGGATATTTTCTTGAGTAAACCTCTCTGGCTACAGTCATAATAGTGCCCATGAAGGTTAGACGGGAGATTGGACATAATTTGTGGCTTGGAGTTTCCTGGTGGCTGTACTTATCTGGGCTGGCTAGCCTATTACAAGGCTTTTATCACTACCATGAACATAAACTATTGCATCGAACATCTTGCTGTGATGAAAAGGCAAGAACTTATATATCATAGAGCTATTCTCCATATTAAGGTAGTCTTATACACCTTGTCCTTTCCTTTGGTATGTCGCTGCCGAAAAACATATACCTGACTACATAGAGAACAGACGCAGCTAAAGCGCAAGCCTGATGACTAGTATGCTTGTCTCCAACGTCACGATCTCGCACAAAAGGCCTTATCTGGCGCCTGGAGATAAGGCCGACTTACCTGTCCATTGGTGACGGAGCGTGCGTATGCACTGCGGGGGCGGGGCAACCGGGGCTAATCTACCTCACTACCCCTTACAAGGTTGCATGTTGGATAATATCAAAATCCTAGTGGTTGGATTTCTTGTCTACCCCTGTCCACAGTCTCTTTAGCCTAAAGAAGTTGGAGCGGGGCTTTGAACAGGCAGGTAGACGGCTATTTAAGGTTGAGATCAGGATTTATCAAGCCCCCATCAGTCCTGGCTCCAATATTTTTATTCACACGCTCAAGTAATGTCCTACGATCATGATTCAATTGAAATCCAGAATCCATCTTCGCTTTGCTGGCGCTTTGTTCAAGTACGCAAGGTCGAAGTGACCAAGCAGCCCTCGGTAACTTTATCATGGGTCATAGCCTCTAAAAACCTAAGAACCATAGTCTTATTCTCCATGTAAGCTGCTCCTCGCTCCCTTAATGTATTGCTCTCAGAAGTAACAGGATCCTAGGTTGATGACATCGCTGCCACGGGCGGAACCGGATCCATCTCCTCCTACTCGTATCGGGCTTTCCGCGGATTCTCCATCGTAGAGACCACGACGGCGGCAAATCTCGGTCTTATCGAGCCAAACTCTACAGACTGCGCCTCCTCATCCCCCAACGCACTCTTCGGCCCTTGAAATTACCATCCGTTAAGGCCCCAGTTTGACTCTAATGCAACCCGGCGCCACTCCGCCGGTCTATCCGCGTTCTTTAACCTTAAGGGTCTTTCTTTCAAGCCACTTGGCGATGTCCCGCCAGGCCTATTGGTGAGTATCAATGCGTGGGAAATTGTGGACTCGGAGGCGCGCAATGTGTACACTTATTGGACGCCGTATAGACAGGGTGGGCATCAGAGGACGGAGGGGATAGAGTTTAATATCTTTGGAGATGACGCGTGGGGACGGAATATAAACATGGTTGACATCTTTGCGGCAGCTCCCGGTGGGGATAAGAAGTGGGATATTTGCGTTAATGGCTTGTGGATGGAGGTCCTAGAGGGGGAGGGACAGCTGCAAACAGAAGCCGATTCGGTGCGCCGGGAATAGATCACCTTGATATAGTTTGAGGGCTTATGCTGGTAGTAGGTAGTGCTTCGCCACATGCTCAAGGCTAACGATAGGAAGTGGAGGGAGAAACATGTAGCGTAGCTATATTCCAGGGAGAGACGCCTGGTTCCCATTCTCTAGAAAGCCTTTTTTATGAGCTTGCCCATGCCATAAACCCACTTGTCTAACTGAATGAAAAACGTTCTGAAACTGTCTGCGCGCCTATGCCAGGAGCTGACCGCAATTTTGGTGCCTTTTTCTTACCCCCCACTTCCCAGTGACGATATACTCTGATTCTGGATTGCGTGGCTCCTACATAGTTTGGTTAGTTCCTGGCAACATTCGCATCGTGGCCGGGGCAAGGGGCTCATGGGCCATATCATCCAACCTTCAAATAGTTGCCTCGGCCAAGGGCTTCCCAAACAAGACAATAGGCTGCGTCTTGCTATATTTCACAATATCCGCCATGACGTCGCTACTCTCGGGCCCATTAAATGCCTTCCTAGCCCCCTCTTCACTCTCCCAGTAACTGTCGCAGCGGACCGCGTAAACGGGTTTAGCCCCCTGAGGATCGACGTCAAATTTCGTCACGGACCAGCCCGTCATACCGTACTTTTCCCATACTTTGGCGCACAAGGGCATGTGCTCGTTGAGGTAGTATTCCAGGTCGAAATCAGTGTCGTCTTCGACTTTGTAGAGGATGGTGGTGACGTAGGACATGGTGGGAGGGTAGGGTGGAGCAGGGGTTTTTATTGCAAAGGAGAGAGAAAAGTGCGCGATGAATGCAGGCTGTAGGAAAATAAAAGACTGCCGAGGGGGATGCGTGCTGTCAGCTTTAAATAACCAAGACAACACTGACGCTCTGACTACATGCATGGATTCCATCGGATGGCCCCCGAAAAACATCGCCATCCGGGGGATATCCGATCGTATTGCCGCTCTTACCCTACCCGCATACGAACCTATACGCCTCAAAACGCCCGGCGAAAGCTAAATGTCACGAGGAAGCCCTGGCTGAATACAATAATCCTGAGGCAAAGGTTGAGCGGATTATATAACACTCAAGCTGTCTTTTGACAACTTGGCGAATCGCGGAACGGCCTGCTGACTAGGGTGGATCAAAGTGGTCGCCGTTGGATGAAAAGGGGAAGGGAACTGTTACGCCGACCGACATTGCGAGGCGAGGAATCACGGCGAGAAGTTGCCCTGATATGAGGTTAATATAGTGGCGGGGGCCCCGGGGAAGATTAATACTTGGTTTTTTAGAGTAGTAGGGGTTAGTTCGCCATATCCACCTCTGAACTGTCTATTGCTTTGGAAGTTGAGCCCTGCGCAGCACTAATTACAATGTCCAGAAATCGGCTGATGGACTTCTGTCACAGACATCTGCTGGTGGTGAGAGGGTTCTTGTTAATGTAACAACCGAACTACATACAGCCCTTGGGCTCGAGCTGGTATCTATGTCTTCGTAAAAGAGACCATGGAGGGGAAATACGCCCATAGTCCGCCCAAGATTCCGGTTGCCGGCCATGCCATTGGGACTCTCCTAGTTCGAGACTGGAACTACTGGCGGCCGAGAACCCAGATAGACCGCGATGAATGGTAAGAGAAGGAAGGGATGGGGAAAGGCTCAAGATTTGGACCTGGAGAGTATGTTCCATCCTGGATTGACAATTGCGCGTGACAGGCTAGCTTTCCAGTACTCAAGGAGGACCATGTATGAGTGATAAGGGTTGCCAGCGAGGCGATATAAAACCATAAACGAGGGAGCTATACAGTAATTAGAAAGACAACAGGAAAACAAAAATATCAACAAAAGAGGAGACAATATATAGCTATACAGTAAGTAGCAAGACAGCAGAAACCAAGAACATCAACGAAAGGAGACCAGATACAAAAGACCAGACATTACACAACAACCAGAACCAGACAGAAAAGTCTGCAACGGGAATCCTAAGCTCCGTCCTCGCTCCCATCAGCGAAAGACACCAGATACTGATCTGCAAACACTCCGTTAGCCAAACGAATTACCAACCAGACAGAAAGAATGGGCAAGGGAATACTAACAGAACTCTCCGACAGGGGACCTTCACACCCCCCCGCTCCTCCATCCCCGCCCTCGCAAACAAATCCGCCATGATGCGAGGCCCATACTTCCAGCTCTCAAAAAAGTCCACCATCTCCCCGGCCCCAGCCCTCAACCCCAAGGCCGCACATTCCACATCGCGAACCGCCCGAATTGCAAACCAATGCCGCGGCGGATCCTCCCCCGTGCGATCCTCCACCGCCCAGTCGCTATCGCGATACCACTCCGCGCCCAGAAGCGCATTCGACGCCCGCAGGCCGCCCCGGATGAACCGCTCCCAGACCCCGCCTGCATCATGGTACATGCGCTTCAGCTCCACGTGGAGACTCCGCGCCTCGTGCGTCCACGCCGACGAGCATCAAGTCTGTTGTGGGGCTGAGGACCTCGCGCCAGGGCGCCATGTGCGCGACGGCGAGGGGGAGCTCGTCGTTGCCGAACATGGAGCCGAGGGAGAGGATGCATTTCGGGGTGGGGATTGCGCGTAGCCATAGACGGGCGTCCTCGAATGTGCCCCAGAGGCCGTAAAAGGTGATGTGCGTGTAGGACTGGTGCGAGAGGAAGGACATGCTGCTCGATAGGGCTTCGTAGCTCAGGTCGAGGGCGTAGTAGGACACTGGGATTTTGAGGCGGTCGAGATGCATCAGGAGGACGGAAGGTTTGCGGATATCTCTATACCGATTCGTTCGTCCGTTAGCTTGGGATATATACAAGGGAGGAAAGGCGAGCGAGGGAAGGAAAGCTAGCTCAGCGGATCACTTACCCAGACCCCATATCCACAATTGTGCATCCCGCCGGGATGTACTGCGCAATGACCGCGCCGTACTCATCCAGGAGAGATATCTCATCGCGGGTCTGGTGGTAGTCTGGCAACCAGCAGACCTCTTGCCACAGCCGGAGCCCGTCCCCGTAGTAGAACAGCTCCGTGGGCAAGGTGCGCTTCATCTGGGGTTGGGACTGTCCATGCCCATGCTCCTCCTGGAGCAGGAATACTTTCTCAGTGTAGACTGGATATTCTGTGCGACTTGGCTGCCGCCGATGTCGAGGACTTGACCGATATTCATCGCGGCCGTGGAGATGTAGGTTTGGTTTGACGGCTAGTAGGAGGGTGTGAAGACCGAAGGCTAATGCTTGGTGGCTTTAAGGGTGTATAAATAGTCGGCACAACTCTTGCTGTGGTGGTAGGCACTGTCAACTGGCGATAGGCCTGTGGAACTCCTCTGAGCAGATCATCTAGGGCAGGAGAACAGCAGCTATTTATCTCTACAGATGTGAAAGATGAAGAAAAACACCAGCCTCTGGGTAACATTGACACTGCCCAAGGGCAAATTCGCCTTGTGAAAGGGTGATGTACAGTGGGTGTTGCCTATCTACGCCATTATACCAGAGCATCTCAGATCTACATCTGAGCCCCAGCTGGAGGTCGTGGGGCTGCCTATCAAGCCCTTTCGATGGGAGATGGAAGGAGAGGTCACTGGCTAGGAGGTTCGAAAGGCTATTATAGATGCTATCTGATCGACCCTGAAAGATCTAAGCCTCGATATCGCATGAACTGGCGTTGTTTCCTCCTTTCTCCCTATACAACTGACAGATATGATAGGCTGAAGGGGAGGGTAGAGGCTCTAGGCAGGTTGTTTACTCTTTTCTCTTTCGGAGCCTTCTTTCACATTCTCCTGCCTCTTGTCTTCCTACTCTTCAAGCAGGTTCAGGAGCCTGGCACTTGATATGGGTTGGTGTATACTGGTACTGTAGGGAGCTGAAAACATCAAATTGTATACTGTTTCTCACAGACTATACAGAGCCTCCGCTAATATCAACCAACTGAAGCTCTACTAAGTAAGACTAACCCATCCCACCTTGTCAATCAGGTAAGCTATCATATCCTCCCACCAAGCGCGCCGCTGCCCGATCGGAATAGAGTCATCAAACTTCTCTTCAGATGTTAGCTCCGTGTCCATCCACTCCCAGAGCAGCTGAATACAATCCCAAACGGGCGGAACGCTCTACAATGAAGGGGAACATCAGTGGCTGTCATATGTACGATTGGGGGCAGGGCCCGGGGGATGTGACGTTCCCACCCACAAATTATTCCATCTTCACACTGCCTACAAACCTATGAGGAATAAATTTAGTATTGCAAGATTGCAAGAGCTGATAAATAGCCAAATAAAGACGGATGAAGGACAACCCTTGCACTTACGCAGCAAGCATGATCCATGAGAGGGGATCTACATCCACGGGCTTAACAACTCTCGCAAAGTCCCTAATGAAAAAGTTCCGCACAAATAATTACCGATGACTATGCCACGCAAGAAAGAAAGTGGGGCTGCTATCAGCACTCCATAGGGGGCAAGAGGCCGTCCATTGGTGCACGCGTACATAGTTGCCTGGGTCAGGCATGGGGATGTCTTTCGAGCCCGACCACTTTAGCAGCGCGTAGAAAGCTATGAACGAGTACCCCATGAGGATGGTGCGTCGGAGGGACTCATTCAAGACCCAGCTCTGGACATAGACAAAGCAGTGTCAGTTGATTGGTCATTAAAACAGATCAGTGGTTTAGAGTGCATACTTCCCACGAAGACGGGGTCCTCCGCCTTAGTTCAGCTTCATCAAGAAGACAAATTTCTCCCAAGTTATCTTTGTATTTTTCGAGCTCGAGGAGCCACAATTTTAGGGTAGTCATATCTTGTTCTGCCTGGGCACGGAGCCCGATGTCCCCATCAAACACCCTTAAAACTTGGTACATCCAGAGAGCCTTTGCCCTAGCTAGCTTCTCGTATATGTTATCTTCCGCATCAGGACTTATATCGGTCTGCGTAGATGCCATCAAATTCAACTTCGCCACCATCAAACACTGTAGATAATCTATATATAGTCCACTTTATGCCAGCTAACATGGACTATTGTATTTTACAGTCGAACGCATTTATCTACTGTATAATTATGCTCCTTTGTTTGTGGGAACTTACCACCATGTCCGTGTCATTACCTTCCCCTGGCCCCGGGGACCTGGTCAAGACCTTAGTGCCCGTAAAATCTGCCCTCGTCCTGAAAACCCACAAAGCAACCTACTCGACTCTCTCGCCACTTCGATCGGAGCTGAACCAGTCCGGGAGAAATATTCTCATCACTGGTGCATCAGCTGGAATCGGGTTTGCAATTGCGAGAGCATATACAGAGGCCTCGGCTTCCAGAATTATCCTAACTAGCCGCTGACAAGATGTGCTTAAACAAGCAGCCTCTAAACTAGTGGATAAGTTTCCAAATACTCGGTTCATTGCGAGGGCCTGTGATGTTGGTAACCTAGCAGACTCAGCCACCCTGTGGACGGGTCTCCACCACGATGGTATTTTCGTTAAGGTGCTTGTGTTGAATGCAGCAAGGTTCAATAAGTAAAAGGGGATCCTTGAAACCAAACTAGACGTGACCTGGTCAATGTACAAGACGAACGTTAGGACTATTTTGGATTTCAGCCAGATACTCCAAAGCCAGGAAGGGTCTACCAACAGGCAAAAGGTAGCAGGGAGCCCTTCCATTACTAATCCAGGTTGCTATGCCAGCTGGCTGACACTTAACAACAATTTAGTTCATCGTTTACATCTCGACTACCGCAATTCACGACCGCAACCTTGCTTACACGTTGCCGACATATTCTCTAAGCAAAACCACCGGCCATCTCCTCCAGAGAATCGCTAATGAGGTGGACCAAGCAGAACTCCAAATCATTAGCTTTCATCCGGGACAGATCCTCTCTGAGGCTGTAAGGACGGCTAGTCTTAAGGAGAACAGCCTTCCTTTTGACAATAGTTAGTCTAACTTAACCACCGCGAGAATATGCCAGCTCGCAAGATTAATTAAGCACTGTTCTAACAAGTATTTATAGAAACCCTGCCAGGCCACTGGGCTGTGTGGGCAACGACTTCAGAGGCGGCATTCCTGTATGGTCAATTTGCTTGGGCAGCCTGGGATGTGGACGAGATGAGGTCGGGCGAGGTGAAGAGGCTCGTTAAAGCAGACCCTAGCTTCTTGTCCCTTTCTTTTATAGGGGTTTAGTTTATCTCCCACCCACAATCCATGCTTTGGTAAAATTCTGAAACATCTCATGAAACAATATAGCAGTTTATGATTTATGCTGAAGCTCGACTCGGGCGCGGGGGTGAGCTCAGGCCCAATCGGGAAAAGGACTCGCCGGAAGCGAAGGGAACTGGGACCCTAGGCGGGCTGCGCCACAGGCTTTTTGCTTTTAGGCAATGATTGTCAAATCCCCTATCTCCATTCTGCCTCAAAAATGCGGTCGCATTTTCAGGAATTCACTGGCATGAATCGTAAATCGGAAAAAAAAAAAGGCCTGTTTTGCAGGCCTTGAGCGCTGTTGCGGATTCGGATGAGCGTGTTCTACCTTAACAGCTATATCTAGCGCCCATAATCGTTTATAAATTACCTACTAGTTCCCAGAAGACAAACATTCAGCTCCATGTCTGCAGGTACATCACCCCCATGCTGGCGTTCAGCTGAGGAGGGACGGAGCTAGAGCTGCAGCTAGGAGCCTAGAGTATAGTATGCCCCGCCTATTATAGACTAGCCAGGTCCCCTACCCTATAGGGAAAATTGGCTGTCACAGACTATAGAGCCCACCCCAGATAACTACCCGAGCTATATGGTGCATCTATGCGGGACCTGTCCGCCCCTCAATCATTAAAAAATCCACAACGCTGCTCATATTTACGTATAGCGCGCTGGTTTGGTGTTCGGAAAGCAGCATAAACTGCAACACCCTCGACTGGTTCTTCAACTAGGTTACTACGTAAGCGAAATGTGCGCTCAGGGCTCTCGCCTCCATGGCAAAGTCGCCATAGTTCCTGGTTTAGTTTCCCTCCCCGACCTCCCTTCCATACGGCAATGTCAGACTAATGTTTTAGGCATTTTTTTGCGACGCAGGCGGCGGGTCGGGTTTTGGCGCAGCCATTGTCTCGTGGTTTAGCAAGGAAGGGGCCAAGGTGATATTAGGCGATGTCAACACAGACAATGGCAAAAAAACTCGCCTCCAAGGACCCGGAGAATATTGTCTTCTTGGAAATGGACGTGACCAAAGAGGATTGTTGGGATGTAGCAACTAAGCTTACCTTTTCCAAGTTTGGAAGATTTGATATTTTGGCTAATAATGCTGGTACCTAAGGTTTTTTTCGCCTTAAAGCTTTATCTGCTTTCTCTTGGTTTCTACCTTATTGCTTGTGGCTAACGCAGTATTGTTTCTCTGTGATAGCCGACCCTGGAAGTAACTAAGGCGGAGTGGGAGCGCGTCTTTAACATTAATGTTCAAGGAGTCTTCCATAGTGTGCATGTGGCAATTCCAAAGTGGATTAAGCAGGGCGAGGGGGGCTTGATGATTAATATTTCTTCAATTGGAGTAGCCCGGCCATGCCCAGGATTGGTCTGGTATAATGCTTCCAAGGGTGCGGTTTTAAATATGAGGCCAACCCTGCTACTTAGCCCGGTCTCGTCGATGTGTGTTACTCTGATTAAAGGTAATATAGGTTACCAAGGGTCTCGCAGCCGAATTTGGCCAGTATAATATCCGCGTGAACGCCGTGTGTCCCTTACTTTCTGGGACGGGGCTATTTTCACTATTTACTAGAATAGAGGATACTACAGAGA
Organism: Aspergillus calidoustus; assembly: GCA_001511075.1. Classification (NCBI taxonomy): domain Eukaryota; kingdom Fungi; phylum Ascomycota; class Eurotiomycetes; order Eurotiales; family Aspergillaceae; genus Aspergillus; species Aspergillus calidoustus. The sequence goes on along the minus strand of CDMC01000019.1, from coordinate 276,391 downwards.
ACCGACAGAAATTTATAGGGAATGTTCCCTTGGAATGGCTGACGAATCCGTATGATATTGCCAACATGCGTCTGTATTTGGCCAACGATGAAGGAAACTTTGTTACCGACACGGATCTGATTGTCGACGGTGGCAAGTCTATCTAGACTATTGCCAACAATGAACCTAGACTGTCGACAACATATTTATACCCTCATTAATATCAAAGGTTGCCTTCTTTCCCTACCCACATTCCACTGGCCTCAGTTCGTATCCTCCTGTCCTCCCATCCTCCTCAAGCAACTGCGCCGCCGTAAACCATTTCCGTCGTTCTCTTCTAACTATCCAGGTCTTAATCAACACCGTTCCTGGCGTCTCCACCGGGGCCCGGTACGCGATATTGAGACACGCGGTATACAACCTCGACTATCCCCCCATTACGCTCTGCTGATACCCGATAATGGCAGCCCTAATCACTTCGTCAAGGATGGCCGCCAGTACTCCGCCGTGGGCGGTATCACAGAAACCGTTAATATCCCACTCGAGATGCAGAAAAACAACCATATCCGGCTTCTCGGCGTGCGTCTGAGGGTTGCGCTCGGTGGTTAGTGCATCCCTTGCGCGCTGCGCCCAGTCTTCCTTGCTCATCACAGCGAGAAAGTTCTATATGCTTGTGTTGGTATTCGTGGTTTTGCTAAAGAAGCGACCGGATGTGTCGTGTTTCCCACACCCGGCCACGAAGGGCACGGGGCGGTACGGAGATGAAGGATGTAGGTAGGGGCTTGCGCATGGATTTGTGGTGAAGAAGGCGAGGTCGGATCGGGGGACGGAGACTTGGTTGGTTAATGCACAATATCCCCCGACATGGGTGTGATTTATTGGCGGCATGGTTGTGCATTCACAGTAGGGGGTGGTTGCATGCATTTGGGTCCGCGGGAGGCTGTGAGGTTGGTAGGAAAATTGATGTCTAGGGATGTGCCAAAGTTGATGCGGTTATGTTAAAGCTGCTCTTTCAGTGTTGGGATTGTGGATTCTAGTGACTGGCTAAGCTTGTTTCATTTAGGCTATTCCTATAATGATATATCAGCCCCTTAAATTCGGAGAACCCTGACCCTCTGACTGAACAGTTTAAAAGACTGGCTTAGGCAGGTCTTCCGAAGTTGGAAGGATTCCGGAACTTCCGGCCATCTTGTAGGGTAGGCTTGGTTTGTGCGACACCTCTATGGATGGTATTACTGTAGGAACGGGGCGGGTTGCACAGCCTGGTAACGCTACCTTTAAGACGAAAAGAATATAATTCTGCCAGGGTATATGATGGTCCATGTTGTTTACTGGCAAGGCGCTGTCTGTACCCTGATTGACCGGCCCTAACACTGCGGCCGCTAAGCCCTCGAATCGATTTACCAAGTTAAGCAACGATAGACAGCCAGAAACAAGTGTACTGAATGATCCTGCAGCGAGCGGATCCTATCAAGATTGCAGAAGGTGGTCTTGGCATATTCTCCGCCCCCAAACTTTTCATCATCCACTTCAAGGTGGCTTGCGAGGTGTAGATCCGCACCTGGGGTGAAGATATAAAGAGCGGCACCTTGTCCTTCAATTTTTGTCTGGGACAACAGCACAAGTATACCTACATCTGTCTCTAGTACCAAGCCCCTCAATTTCCAAGCCTCCTTCATCTTTCAGCATGCGCGCCTCTATCCTCTCCATGGTCCTCTCGGGCCTGCTTGCGACTGCGCTGCCCACCAATGACGATGCACCCCTTGCGAAGCGCACCGACTTTTCCGGCTCGAACGTCCGCTGCTACCCCGAAGACTACTGGGACGCCTCGAGAGAAGCAATCGCAGAGGGAATCGCGTACCTCCGTGGTGTCTCGGGCCAGCCGAGCGCGGGGCCCGGTCCTGGGGCTTGTGCGCGCGTCAGCTGCTCGTATGCGAGTGCCATCTGGTGGTGTAATGACGTACGTCTTCCCTTGAATCCTGGATAGATAGATAGCTCAAGGACGGAAAAGCGACGTCTGACCATGTTCATTTCGTGCATAGGACCCCGCCGGTAAAACCCTTGATAGCTTCTCGAGCATAGCGGATGGTGCGCAGTATATTTATGATAATTGCCATGCCGGTCTTTATGATGGGATTCTCTCCGGACAGGTGTTTCATTCAACTGATTGGAATGTTATTGTGAAGAGGGAGGAGTGTTAACCTTTGTCCACTCATGATGCTTGGGTCTCATGAAATGCTGGGTAGCGCTGTTTGTGATTTGAAAGAATACGTCGTAGTGTGCTATTCCTATTCGGTTACAAACCTCAACCTGGACGCGAAGCTCGAAGCTGTAGCTGTCTTGTTCTAGATTTTAGGCAGTTGCTGCGGGTCCGCGTATGTACTGAGAATCCTCTCTATGTTATATTTACCCACCCTGCTATCCATCCTATATACAGTCCTGCCATACACACAGCCCTCTCCTACCATCCTCTCTATTTCTCAATAGCAGCAACGAGCGCATCCAACGCCGAACTATGCGTCGACGCATCCACCACTGCGGCATCCACCGGCCCAGCCCAAACAACCCCCAACGCATTCACGTCCGTCCGATCATTCGCCCAGATACTCTCTGCAGAAGCCTCGATGACCTCTGCATATATGTCATCAGGCGCCACCGCATGTAGAGCCCGTAGATTCCGCATGAAGATCCCCTTGAACTGGGTCGCGTCGGGCGCGCAGCCAGCTGGCTCGCAGGCGTCGTGAAGGACGTGGTTTTCGTCCACGAGCTCGGCAATTGCGCCTTGAGCGATCTCCCCGGCGGCGTCGAGATATGTCGAGTTCGAGGATGAATTGGAATCGGAATCAGAATCGTCCCCGGTGGCCCGGTGCAACTCAACCAGGCCGCCGAGGATCACACCCTGGTTGTAGGACCAGATCGTCTGTCCGTTGTTCGTGCAGTCGTTTGTCAATCCGTCGTTTATCGTGTTGTTCTCGTTGATCAGCCCGCTGTCCTGGAACCACGCCCACTGCCGCTGCGCCCAGTCGCGGTAGAACGCGCTATCCTCCGCGCGGTTCGCGAGATGAGCGGCGAGGCTGAGGAACAGCTCGTTTGCGATCGCGCCGACGTAAACGTGCTCGTAGTTCGAGTCGATTCCGCCGTTGCCACATTTCGAGGGCCAGGCGTTGCTCTACCCATGGATTAGTACATGGCTCCTCATCATAGTATGACTAGGAGAGCAACCCACAAGATGATAAAAGATCCCCTCCGCAAGATCGAGATAATCTGTATTACTGGTCACATCATACGCAGCAACCCACGCGAGTCCCCACCACAGATCATCATCATACGACCCATCGAGCCAAAGCGCGGTATTCGCCGCCCCAGTCGGGACACCCTCAGTCGCCGGGTAATACCCCGTCCCATTGCTCGAAAGATAACTCGCGGCATCATTTCCCCGTCCAGGAATCGGATTCGAGACCGTCGCCGCGACGGCAAATGTGTTCGCAAAGACGCCGCGTGCGACGTCGTTGAATGTGTCGTCAATGTCGAGGGCTGCGAGGTTCGCGAGCGTCGTCATGCAGTTTGCGCCATTCCACCACCCGCATGTATTCCAGATTCCAGTTGCGCTATTGTACCATGTTTGGAGGGTATTTGCGGCTGCCAGGGCTCGGGATTGGGCGGTGGTTGTATTTGTGGCTGCGAGAGCGCGTGTTGAGAGGGCGACAGTTGTCGCTGAGAGGATGGGGAGGAGCATGATGGGATGAGAACAGGGATATGGGTAAAAGAGAGAAAAAAGAAAAAGAAAAAAAAAGAGCTGAGAAAGATAGAACAGGAGCGCGATTAAGCCAAAGGGTATTGGGAATGCATGATGAAATTTGGAATGAGGGACTCCTATAAGTATCTCGAAAAGGCAAGAACAAGACAATCCATTCTTCCTGTTCCTATGAAACAAAACGTACGGGTGAAGACTCAAAAATCGATTAATCCATTCTATCCACCAAACCCGAGCTGCTGCGAAGCCCCTTTTGGATAGCGGAGCAAGATTCAGCCACACTGCACAAAACGGCCAGACGGCACTGATGTTCGCCTGCAGAAGAGGCGCGACACAACTCGCCGAGCTCAGCAAAGGCTTGGTTCTTCTTGCTGTATGTGCAAACCCGCCACTTACAGCAGCCGGGCGCGCTGCCGTGCCTGCCATTCCTGTGCCTGGCCCATCGATTCCGCCCAGGAACACCCACAGGAACAGGAAAAGCGCACGGGTGTAGAAGAAATCTTATTGGCGCAGAAGTAGGGAAACTATCCCGGACGCGTCCTAGAGGCTGAGATATTCCACCCGCCCTGGATACATCCATGGTTCGGCGAAAGTCCCTTGCCACCGAAAATTTGGTCTTGGACCCTGTGCCTTGCCACGTTTCTTCCCGCTGGGATCCGATTTTGCCCTCGATCGAGAATCGATTGGCCTTATGCTGGGCAGCGTTTCGTCATTCGTGGCGCGCGTAAAGGTCTGGATTTTGCTGATCTATCGAGCTTATCCTGTTGCGTCGTCACAGGGCAGGTAGGCCCACGTAGGACATTAGCTATTGTCAGAAGGGTTCAAGTGAAGTAAAGAATAAAGGACTACAATAAACTATAATAGTAGTAATGTATATAACAAGAAGAATAGCTACTTGTTGAATAACACGTCCGTGGTCGATTAAAGGAGGATTCCCTAGCTAGTCATGCCATGCGCCCATGGCTTCTCCCCAAGACTACCACCAAGAAAGCTCCAAGTGCAAAGTGCCATTGACAAAGGAAAGCATGCAGTAGGTCCTAGTCAAGGCACTTTTCACGGATATCTTGACATCTTCAGAGAAAGGAACCACGCTTTTAGACACGCCCCAGATGAACCATAGCCAAAATGTGACCGTTTCGTAACTAATTTTACTAGAGATCCAAGTGATTTGGAGAGACTCGGATGGCTTCACGTTAAGAATGTCTCTGAGTAAAAGCGCACTGGTTCCCTGCTTTGTGGATGTTGAAGATGCTACGCTACAATCACCACTTAGTACCACATCAGAGCGACGTGGGGTGGATCGGATTGGCGATAAATGTCACCACGAAGATAATGAAATCGTGGGTGAGAGTCTAAATCAGCCAACAAAATATATGTGGATCACAGCGCTTGTAGCATGTTCTCCAACTCGGATGACATCGGTGGAGACGCAGGTAGAGGGTTCACAGTCCATCGATTGGTTATACCGACTTTCGTTCCGTAAGCTACCATGCTCGCAATTTGTTGGTAGACTTTTGAGACCCTTGATAAATCGACCGTGGACAACAGTACCTTTTAGAGCAGTCCGAATGGTGGTCTTGCTGGTGCTTTCGGTACGTGTCCAGGTATCTAGCCAAGCCTGCAATCTTGGGGTAGAAATGGAGTTGGAGTAAGGAGATAAGGCTAACAAGGTACAGAGATAAGGATCCGATATCGCAGGGTCACAGCCTACTTAAGCCTGATACACTCTTGTTCATAGCAGTAAGCTCGCTATCGGTTGCAGTTTGCCTGTGTGCAGAGATCAAGTCCGCAGCCCAACATGCGCTCCAGCACTCTAGCACTCGCAGCCTCAGTCCTAGGCATCTGCTCCGCATCCGCAGAACTAGAATGGATCTCTAATAACACTACCCTCCCCAAAGTCCTAATCTGCAGCGCAGGCGGAACAATCCTCTCGGCCTCAAACTACAGCCGTCTCGACAACATCCACTATGGTCTGGGCAAGGGTCCAACTGCGCAAGACCTAATTGAGACAGTTCCTGAGGTGCTTGACGTCGCTCAGCTCGCTGTAATCCAGTTCCCCGCGACAGGCGGAAGCGCTGGGCTTAATTCGTCGCTGTACCTGAATATCACACAGCATTTGAACCGCTACCTCTGCAGCCCGGACTCGGATATTGTGGGGGCCATTATGTTTCATGGGACGAATACACTCGAGGAGACGGTAGGTGACTGCAGGCCTGAAAATGATATGTTGAAAGCTGAGATCGGAACGTGCAGGCATTCGGCGTCGACCTCACATTCAACTGTTCGAAACCATTCATCGCGACCGGTGCCATGCGACCAGATACTTACATCTCCCCCGACGGCCGTTCGAATTTCTTCCAGGCTGTCGCGGCAGCATCGTCACCGGCGTCGGCAAACCGAGGAGGTCTGATTGTTTTTAATGACAGGTGTGCAATGCGCATCTCATCCCATCACCCGCTTACGGCCTCACTAACAGACAAGCTATGCAGAATCACCTCAATCTACTACTCCACAAAAGCCAACGCAAATACCCCGGATACATTCAAGGCGATCGAGCAGGGGAATCTAGGTGCATTCCTCGGTGGTCAGCCGTACTACTTCTTTGACCCTTCGTACCCCGTCGGAAGACCTCATTTCAACGTCTCGGATACGGTTGAGCTACCCTCTGTTATTATCCTCTACGGACACCGTAAGCCAAACAAACCATCTCCGGAACAAAATACAGGAACTCTGCACTAATCAAATGAAACAGAGGGCTTCGACGCATCCCTGATGTACGCCGCCGTCGCCAATGGAGCCAAGTATGTGATGTGTCCTCAACTTGTGTGCTGTGCTAACAACTGTTTTCCAAATGAATAGAGGTCTCGTTATCCTCGGTCCCGGCGCCGCAGCCCTAAGTCCCTCCGCAAACGAAGCCGCAGCCGACCTCTTCGCACAGGGTATCCCGACCGTCGCCGTCGCAAGACCCGTAACGGGGACTGGGGTTCCCGATCTTTATCCAGAGGCTGTGTATGTCTTCTCCGTTCTCTATACCCCCATCTCCATATTTCTCTCCCTCCTTGCGTTCCTCATCACAGGCTGTAAGCGGCGGATCTAATAGTGCGTGTTGATATAGTATATTTGCAGGCTACCTTGGCGCCGACCAGGCGCGGGTCCTTCTCCAGCTGGCTATTAATGCAGGGTATGACCTTGATGAGATTAGGGATGTTTTTGAGGGACCGTTGCGGAAGGCGCTTTATACTTCGCCTGCTAGCTTGGAGTATTACTATTGAGTATGGAGATGTGGTTCCAGCCGAGATCTAGCATTCAATGGGATTCCTGCGTCTGTGTAGGAGGGATTAGCGTGTGTGTGTCAACGCAGACGAAGTATTGTGGAGTCTTAATCCGATTGAGGTGCGGCTCTAGAGACGAACAAGTTATTCCCAGATATTCGCACTAGCGTTTCCAAGATCCTAGAAGAGGATCAGTGTCAACTGATATAGCTGCTTTGATTTATGGATCCTCGGTATCCTACTTCAGATTCACAGAGCTTTAGATCTTGCCAACCTCCGCCCCGATCCTCTCCAACATGCCCTCCAAATCAACCCCAAACGTATCCCCACCCCCAAGAGCATCCCTAACCCACTCCCCCCGAGGCCGAAACGACGCTTTAAATGGTAAAGACCGCATAACAAGCCCATAAGTGCACGCAAGCGGATCAACCGGTATCCTCTCCCCCGTTTCTTCATCAATCCCGGGCCGGATCTCGAATGCCCAGAGTAACTGCGCGATGACGATCCAGATGACGTTGCGCGCGAAGTGGCGGCCGGGACACGTGCGGCGGCCGTAGCCAAAGCCGGCGACGGAGGTAAGCATGGCTTTGTTTAGTGTCTTGTGTTGAGCTTTTGGTTGGGGGTCGTTGTCCGGGTCAGAGGTGGGGTCAGCGTCGACGAGCCAGCGTTCTGGAATAAACGAGTCCGCGTCTGGACCGAAGATACTCTCTTCGCGCGAGATGGTCCAGGCGTTTGGTACGATCACCGAGTTTGCAGGGATGCTGTACCCATTGTACGCCGCCTCCTCCTTATTGAGGTGTGGAACGCCTTCAGGACCAACAGGCCTCCACCTCAGGACCTCCTCAACAATCGCACTGACATATGGGAGATTCCCTCGATCCTCCGGGGCAGGCATCCTCTCCCTCCCAACAACAGTCTCGATCTCTTCACGCGCCCTGGCGATAAACCCCGTCCCCTCGGGATCCTGCGTGACACACGCAACAACAAACCACATCAGACTATCCGCCGTCCCATCCAGCGCAGCATCGATGATCGTCCCGAGCTCGAAGGCCAACTCATCCATAGGCATATCTATTTTATCGCTCTGGACCAAACTCTTGAGATGTTTCGCGATGTTCCACGTCTCCCCTTCCAGCGCGCGCCGGAAATTCTCTCTCCGCAGCGCATACTTATCCTGAAAATGCCTCTCGGCCTTTTCTTTCCACGGCGCGAGAAACGAAGGGAGGTTATTGAGTACCGGGAACATATCGACAATATGTGCGCCGACCTGGACGAATTTTGAGAACTCGTGATTGAACCTTGACAACTCGCCCAGCATCGGATCCTCGGGGTCTGCGATGCGGAAGCCGTACAGCAGCGTGTGGATTATACTTGCGATGGTGCGCTGGAAGTACTTTTGGACGTCTGTCCCTGCCGGGTTCGAGGCGTGGTTGAGGAGGTCGTGGAGGAGTTGTCGCGATTCGAGCGTCTGTAGTGGCAGGTAGGATGCTGCCGGGGTGGTGTTTAGCACGGAGGCATGGAGGCGCTGGTGTTGGCGGAACTGCGGCGTGTAGTTCATCATTAGGATGTTGAGGCCTTTGAGGGCGAGTTCGGTTGCGAGCTGACCCTTTCATTAGCTCATTTTGGTCCCCGGTGTATTCATATTGAAGAGTTTGATGAAGAAGGGAGGATGTACAAAAAGCCTTGGCCTATCCGAAAACGCCGCTCCGGTCTTGGCAAGAATCTCATGTGCGACTTCTGTCGAGGATAAGATGATAACGTGCTGTCCGAGCATATTCACGTGGACGATCGGTCCGTACTCCTTGCTCCATTGTTGATATGTTCGCCATCCGTGCGATTTGGGGGCTTGGTGGATGTTGCCGATCAGTGGGAGGGGCTTAGGGCCTGGTGGGAGGGGGAGAGAGGGTGGTTTGCGTCGGGTTGTTAGGTATACGCCTACTACGAGGCCGGTAAGAACAACGAGAGTTGCAAGATGCATGATTATTCAAGTTGAGATGGTAGTTAGAGAGGAGGTGGGTGCTTGCGTCCTTATATGATAAGCTGACATGCTTGGTTTGCAAGAGTCTTCTAGTGCTTACTCTGCGTGGGGATCAGCTTTATGAGATGGATTACGCAAACGCAAGGACAGAACCTCGTTGAGGGACTTGATTCGCGTTATCGTCATTGGCATTGGTGGAAATGGGGCCGTTTTTGCGAGGTTCGTCTCATAATGATTCGCTTTGGGGTCGACCATGCGCTGCCGAACTTGGAAAGGCTTGGCTTTGTCGACGGGTCCACGGTGGTCCATTCATGTCGCTGTCGATCGATCGAGTGGGGCCAGGGGTACAAAGTAATACGAGCTCTCATTCCAATCATTCCATGAGCTGCTGAAGGATTTCTTGATTGATAGCTCACGGAATCAGCTGTTCATCCGATTGTCCTCTTGCTTATTGGTAGAGTACGCACTGCTGATCGATCCACACTGTGGAGTAGCTGCCTTCTGAAACAAACCATGCACCCTCCCGACTTTCCAACCTGCTATGGAGCTAATGCTTAGTAGCTACATGGCAGAGTATGGGTACTAGGTGTACCAAGGCACTTTTCTACAAGGCTCCTCTTCATTTGTTGCTGAGACTTGGGTCCAGAACAGGCAGCCAAAGTGGTGACAAGCAATCCGGCACATTAATACGCCTAGGGTGCTCCGTGCACGTGAAGTATGAACTGACCATGACAGCTGCTAATGTACAGTTGGCCGGTTTGTCTCTTGTAGCTCCTCCTGAGCACCATCCCACTGACATCAAAATTCCTTTGGCATCCATTACATACCCAGTAGAGGCCCACCCTGCAAAAGCCATGCGGCGCCAAGAGCCCCCAGGAGCCCATTCGCAGGAGCCACATCCTTACCCCGGATGCATCAGAAGGAACAGTTGGCCTGGGGCGGGCTTGCAATAGGCCAGGTTCTATTTGCGAGGCCAGAGAGCGAGCCAGCTGCATGGATGCGACGAAGCTTGGGCTGAGCGCGACCCAAGCGTCCCTTAATCACTCTGAGACCAGATTTCACGGGCGAGACACGAAGGTCTGGAGCCTGAAATTCCCTTTTGCGTTTGACTGCATTCCTCCCTATGATCCACCTAACACAGGGAGTTTCCTACACTAACCATGAGTACCCCTCTACCAACAAACTTAATAACTGAATTTCCCCTTTTACCTTATCTTCTCGGCGAGGTCGCAACAGCAGCCTCGGGAAGCACCTTGTCTGTCAACCCGAGCCGCATGTGACAACAATCATGCTTTCATGCTTACCCGACAACCAAGACTACAGACGGCTCGGTCTCCAAATCGCTTTAACAACCGGGCCAGCAACTCATTGATGCACCACGACCCCGCTACTACCTACGGATGTAAAGCCGGGCGCATGCCTCCCTCGTACTGACTTGATTAAGTGCCATGTCTCGTCCATGATGGCGGCCTGCTCTGGAGGAATTGGATAGACGCTACCAGGCGAATCCAGAGTCACAGAAGACTTGTTCTCTTTTATCCAGACAGTTTACTTGAATGGCAATGCAGTCCTCACGGTGACGGGTGGATTGGACCTGTTAGCTGCGCAGGTGACCGATTCCACGACGAGACCGTTAACCTCTACTGAGTAACCGACTTCCCGCTTGGCGGCCGTGACAGCAGCAGCGTCAGGGCCCGCGCTGCCATCCGAGCCAGACACACGCGGGGCTCCAGTCGGAAACAGGTCATCGTCAATAGACCGGATCACCGGTCCTGTAATCGGAGCTGTGCTCGGCTTCTGCTTGATAATTGTCTTAGGCTGGTGGCATTGGCGGCGATATCACAAGTCAGCAGTAGCGAGCAACCACCATCCCGGCGGACGACATCGCGTGGAGCTTGAAGCACCAACAAACACGTCATCGCGTCCCTGAGATGGTCGCAACGGGGGCTGTGCCGCCCTCGGAGTTGCCTCCCGGGAGCCGGGCTAACGTAGATAAAATGCTCGAGGCGCTGACATGGTCTTCTGACAAGGTATGGTAGCTAATGTATATCTTGCAATCTATTGTTTTAGGTCCTTGTGGCTATAATTGCAAGTATCACCGGTGTCCAGGAAATTCAACAATACTCCAAGACTTGCACGGATTTCCCGGATAACATACCGGGCAGAACAATCGCAACAACGTCTAAACGGGCCCTTTCTCTAGTTAGCATGCTGTTCAACAAGAATTCATGCGCAGAAAAGTGGCTCTGGGGAATATACGGCGTTATAATAAGAGGTGCAGGTTTTCGGGATATCCAGTGCCAACTCGGTGTTTTTCATCCCGAGCGTCCACCCGTCCACCTTCTCGGCTTCTCCGGAGTGCCTTGAAGTGGACGCACCCAACCCCATGGGGATTAGCTGTCAAATCTTCATCACGAGGTTAGTCTTTCCGACTCTTTTGCTAATTCCGGCCGAGGACGTGAACCGCGTCCACTTCGCCCCGGGATGAAAACCTTGCCACGCTGGTTCTATATATTCTATCCCCTGTACCCCGGATCCGCGTCTATCTAAAGCAAGGCCGCTATCGGAATACATCACCGCTCTGTCTGCTAAACCAATTTATCCATCACAATGGCGGACCCAAAAGTGGAAGATATTGAACACGTCGAGTCCAGCCCGGCCCCTGGCAAGCTCGGCACGGAAGCCATGGAGGACTTTCACCGCGCCGAAAAGGAGATCACCACCTGGCAGGCTATCAAGACACATAGGCGTGTCTTATTCTTTGGTAATTCTATCCTTTTTGAATAACCCCTACAGCCCGACCTAACCAACAACCTTTTAGCCATCCTCCCTTTCGTGTGTGCTGCAAACTACGGCTACGACACCATCTCCAACAACTCCAGCATCGCAATGCCCGCATTTATCGCTTCCTTTGGCGACATGGATCCAACTACCGGTTCAGCCTATCTACCATCTCTCTGGACTTCGCTGTGGACCTCCATGTCAAATCTAGGCCAGGCGTTCGGCGCCATGGCTGCCGGTGCCCTGGCGCAACAGGTTGGGCGGCGCTGGACTGCGTTTGCTTTCTCGATTCTCTCCATCGCGGGCACGTTTATTCTCTTCTTCGCGACCTCGCGTGGTATGCTTCTCGCTGGAAAGACGATCAACGGCGCTGTGGTTGGAGGGTTGATGACGATTGGAACGACGTATGCTGCTGATGTGAGTATTGGATTGAACTGCGCGCCTGTTGTCTCTCATTCTGACTGTGTATTCCACTAGATCGCCCCAGTCCGACTGCGTGGAGCAATCCTACAGGCCCTCGTCTTCTTCGGGGTCGTCATGCAGGGCACGAGTTTGGGAATCGTTCGGGCGTTCGTTCCAAACCCGAACCCGATTGCGTGGAAAATTGTCTTTGCTATCCAGTGGGCCTTTGCTGTCCTTGTGCTAGTCGCTGCCCTAGTCGTCCCCGAGTAAGCTCCCCATCCTGCCAAAATGCCGTTCGTGCCTGCTAACCCTCGCAGATCCCCCGTGTACCTCCTCTCCAAGGGCAACAAGGAACAAGCCGAGCGCGCCCTTCGCCGTATACACGGCAACGACCCGACCCTGTCCCTCCGCCTCGCCTCCATCGCCTACACGCTCGAAGAAGAGCAAGCTTCGCAAGCGGCCTCCGCATCCCCACTCGAACTCTTCCGCGGCTCGAACCTCAGACGAACGCTTACAATCGCATTCATCATGTTCTCGACAAGTGCAATCGGAATCCCATTCCTGAGCCAGAATATCTACTTCCTCTTTACGGTTGGTCTGCCGGCCGTTCATGTGTTTGACATTGGGATCGGTGGGTTCTTCCTGGGCGGGTTGTTCATTGTTTTCGGGTGGGTTTACAACGATAGGATTGGGCGCCGACGGCTATGGCTGTGGGGATTGGGAGGCAACTTGATTGGAATGGTTATCGTTGGGGCTCTGGCGTTCGCCGGGAGTATGGGTAGTATCTGGGCCATTGGTGTCATCATGTCGGTCTCCCGTTTGCTTCCTCCAGCTTTCACCCCCACATACTAACAGCAAACAGGAACATCCTCATCTCCTACACAGCCTACGCAAACGTCGGCGTCGCCTGGACAATCTGCCCCGAAATCTCGTCCCACAGACTGCGCCACTACTCCCAATCCGTCGCGTTCATCACGGGTGCCGTCAGCTCGTGGCTGTTCTCATTCATCACGCCATACATGTATAACGTTGATTCCGGAAACCTCGGCGCAAAGACGGGCTTCGTGTATGCGGGGCTTACGGTTATTGTTGGTGCTGTTTCCTGGTTCCTTGTTCCGGAGACTGCTGGGCTTACCGTTGAGGATATTGATTTGGCGTATGAGACGGGCGTTAAGGCGAGGGGGTTCAAGAAGCTTAGAGCGCAGTAGATGAGATTGGCGCTTGGGGGGTTTCCCAGTGGTGCGGGGGTCAAGGACCATACATAATTGTACCAACCCCGATCAGTAGTCGGGAGACAGCTCTATGTCCCGTTATAACCAGTTTTCTGTTCAAAATGGCAAGCAAACATATAAAGCATACAACAGTAGGGATTCCCATGTGGCCACCCACCATACTACTCACCTGCCGGCCGGCGGGTTGCTTAAACGCGTTCAGAAGTCGGGTAGGCCAGTGTCAATGAGCTGGGTGCGCGAGAAGCGTGAGCCGCTACTGAATTATGGTTTCTTTTGGGGCACGAAGAAAGGGAAATTCTGGATGAGTGGAAGGGAGCAACCAAAGGGAATATTGATGGCCGGCCCAGATGGTCTGGGTTTCGTTAGCGGACAAGGATTTTGTCATTTCTCGCGCCTTAATGAAGCGAGGCGTGCCGCAATGTACCTGGTAATGCAATAATGAGTCATGACTGCAGGATCAACTTGTCCTAAGAACACAGGCGCTGCATGAACTGGGCACTTTGTTGTGGGCCTTATCATTGAGTCATTCTGTACACCCATGCAGGTCTCTGTCCTGTGAGAAAAAAAAAAGAGTGGTCTTGGCCCGCGGGTGCGGACTGTATTTTTCTAGCTATGTCGAAAATAGCAGAAATAGTGAAGGTTCTCTATAAAATAGTGGCTTGAAGACTAGCCCTGTGCAAACATAGATCCTAGGGGCGAGGTATAACTTAGAATACATGAAATAGCAATATAACGTAATTCCCGACCGAAGCACTCACCACCCCAAAAACCATCGCGCGTTCAACGCGTAAATATTCAAACAACCACCATGCCACCAAAATCGCGTCTATCGGATCGAAACTTGGTGGAGCAAGAGGGGAGGATACAGCTCGCAATTTCTGCTATAAATAAAGGCGAGATCACGTCTCTTCGTCGAGCAGTGGATGTTTTTAATGTGCCTTACTCAACACTACGCGGTCGAATTAAGGGAAAGCAATATCGAATTGAACAGCGCGCCAACAGTCACCGGCTTTCTAAGAATGAAGAGGCATCTTTAGTAAAGTAGATACTATCTAGAGATGCGCGTGGAGTTGCTCCTAGACCTTCTCATATTACAGAGATGGCTAATATTCTTCTTGGCTCTGCTGCTCAACCTCTAGGAAAGAACTAGGTCTCTTCCTTTATTAATCAAAATATTAAAGTCAAAAGTCGATTTACTCGACGATATAACTACTCGCGCGCGAAATGCGAAGACCCAAAGGTTATAAAGGCATGGTTCAACCAGCTAGAAGAGGCTCGAAAGCAATGGGGGATCCTTGACCAAGATATCTACAACTTTAATGAGACTGGCTTTGCAATAGGTCTTATAGCAACTACTAAGGTAGTTACTAGAGCTAATATGCCTGGAAAGCCTCATCTTATTCAACCAGGCAATCGAGAATAGGTTACTACAATCGAGTGCATGAATTCAAGTGGTTGGATAGTCCCTTCATGCATTATCTTTAAAGGCAAGCGCCATATCGAGGGCTGGTTTGAAGAATATGGTATATAACCTAACTAGCAGATTAAACTAAGCGCAAATAGCTGGACTACAGATGAAATAGGCCTTCGGTGGCTTTAGAAGGTCTTTATTCCTACAACTACTAGTCAAATAATTAGTCAATATCAATTACTAGTCCTCAACGGCCATGGAAGTCATCTTACACCTTAATTCAATAAGGCCTGTAAAGAAAATAACATTATTACTATCTACATGCCTCCTTATTCATCTCATCTTCTACAACCACTAGATGTTGGTTGCTTTGGGCCACTAAAGCGCGCGTATAGGGGATTAGTGGAGGCAAAGATGCGCTTAGGATTTAACTATATTAATAAATTTAACTTCCTAAGTGCTTATCCCACTACTCACTACCAAGTCTTTACTACTTAGAACATTCAAAGCGGTTTTACTGTAGCTAGGATACTTCCTTTTAACCCTTAATGGGTGCTTGACAAGTTAAATATCTTAATATCAACGCCAACCCCCCCTCAGAGCCGTGAGGGAGACTTAACTAGCTCCTCTATGCTAGCAACACCTCATACAGCTCGCCAACTCTTTAAGAAGGCATCATCAGTTAAAAAGATCCTTTGGAGGGACTCAAGAANGTCTCTTCGTCGAGCAGTGGATGTTTTTAATGTGCCTTACTCAACACTACGCGGTCGAATTAAGGGAAAGCAATATCGAATTGAACAGCGCGCCAACAGTCACCGGCTTTCTAAGAATGAAGAGGCATCTTTAGTAAAGTTGATACTATCTAGAGATGCGCGTGGAGTTGCTCCTAGACCTTCTCATTTTTCAGAGATGGCTAATATTCTTCTTGGCTCTGCTGCTCAACCTCTAGGAAAGAACTTGGTCTCTTCCTTTATTAATCTAAATATTTAAGTCAAAAGTTGATTTACTCGACGATATAACTACTCGCGCGCGAAATGCGAAGACCCAAAGGTTATAAAGGCATGGTTCAACCAGCTAGAAGAGGCTTGAAAGCAATGGGGGATCCTTTACCAAGATATCTACAACTTTTATGAGACTTGCTTTGCAATTGGTCTTATAGCAACTACTAAGGTAGTTACTAGAGCTTATATGCCTGGAAAGCCTCATCTTATTTAACCAGGCAATCGAGAATTGGTTACTACAATCGAGTGCATGAATTCAAGTGGTTTGATTGTCCCTTCATGTATTATCTTTAAAGGCAAGCGCCATATCTAGGGCTGGTTTGAAGAATATGGTATATAACCTAACTAGCTGATTTAACTAAGCGCAAATAGCTGGACTATAGATTAAATAGGCCTTCGGTGGCTTTAGAAGGTCTTTATTCCTTCAACTACTAGTTAAATAATTTGTCTATATTTATTACTAGTCCTTTACGGCCATGGAAGTCATCTTACACCTTAATTCTATAAGGCCTGTTAAGAAAATAACATTATTACTATCTTCATGCCTCCTTATTCATCTCATCTTCTACAACTACTAGATTTTGGTTGCTTTGGGCCACTAAAGCGCGCGTATAGGGGATTAGTTGAGGCAAAGATGCGCTTAGGATTTAACTATATTAATAAATTTAACTTCCTAAGTGCTTATCCCACTTCTCACTACCAAGTCTTTACTACTTAGAATATTCAAAGCGGTTTTACTGTAGCTTGGATACTTCCTTTTAACCCTTAATGGGTGCTTGACAAGTTTAATATCTTAATATCAACGCCAACCCCCCCTCAGAGCCGTGTGGGAGACTTAACTAGCTCCTCTATGCTAGCAACACCTCATACAGCTCGCCAACTCTTTAAGAAGGCATCATCAGTTAAAAAGATCCTTTGGAGGGACTCAAGAAGCCCCTCTTCGTCTTTAAAGAGGACTTATAATGAGTTACTTAAAGGTTGCGAATCAATAATGCACCAGGCAGCCTTTATGTTAAAGGAATTACATGATCTCCGCGCAGAACATGAGAAAAGCAAGCGGAAAAAGAGTCTATCTAAGCGCTAGATGACCCCTAATGAAGGCTTATCCATACAAGAGGCAAGGGATCTAATTACTTTAAGAAATTAGCAGTTGAATGAGCAAGGTTGTGGTTTGGATGTATATACTTCTTCTTCTCTAGAACCTTTAACTACACGAAAGCGCGCTCCACCAAGGTGTTCTGAATGTGGTATTCAGGGGCATACTAGAGTCAGATGTCCTAATCGTCAAAATAATTAATTTATTTAATTTAATAAAGGTTTTGGCTGTTGGCGATAGCTTCAAATTTACTCAGTGTGGTCAAAATCGATGGGTTGAGCGCTTCGGTCGGGTGAGCGCTTCGGTCGGGAATTACGTTATGTATAGTACTGCTTCGCGTTACGTAACTCATTAGCCTTTCACGTCGTCCATATACGGCGGCAATCCATCATCGGAATAAGGCGGCGGCGTAGGATCCTTTACGTCCTCTCCCCAAGCGAAAACAGCCTTAAGCAACTCCTTCCTGCCCAATATTACACGGCGGAGCATCAGGAATGCAGCTATAACAAAGATCGCCACCCATGATAGTGTGATAAAAGCCCCTATCCACGCTCCGAAACTTAGACCCCGTTCTCCCCACACTGTTAAGGGCGTTGGCGTGGGCGTGGGCGTGGGTGTCCAAGAGGGGTAGGGGGAAGTGGTTGGGTTTGGAGATGGGCCTGGACTGGGAGTTTGCGTGACAAGCATATGGTCATCGGCGTATTGGAGCGACTCCTCATTGCAGAATGTGGCCTCTCGCGAAGGCCAATAATTTCTGTATACGTGGATGAGGTTGGAGGAGCAGTTGGCGCGGATGTTTGAGCTGATTGCTAGGGCCCCGGCGGAGCGAAACTGGCTAAAGTTGAGGCTGTATTTGCGATTTTATTGAGATGTTAGCCAGTGTATTAATTGATCCACGTAATTTTTTTTTTTTTTTTTTTGGTGCACAGGACTCTAGCAGTGGGTGCTGGTCTGGTGAGAGCCAAAACTTACGCTTCCAGCTCCCCACTCAACTGTAATCTTTTGGCCCACTTGATGGAGGATTCGATCCGAACAGGCACTTCGGCGTTGACGACAATGTTTCCATCTATACGTTGCAGCCGCCCGAGATTAATGCTGCCCTCGAGCAATGTCGGGCGTTAGCGTGGAGACTTGAATTCGAAGCTGAGGCTTTTACCGGTTGATAGGCCCTGACAGGTTTATGTGTGCCGGGGTAGACCTCCACCATCGGCCCGAGTCGGACAGACAGGGAAGGTCGACAGCAGGCAAGGTGGTGTTGCACGCTCGCACGTACATCGCACCTATCATCTGAAGCTCCGGGGTGTAGACGCTGCGTGACATCAGCCAGAGGAACATAAGCGCCAGGGTGTTAGGGAGTGAGACAGGCAAAACCTACCTCGCTATTTGCCCCGTAAGGTACATTGATTCTGCATATTTGAGAGCAGGAAAATGCATAACCCGTGGCCCTCGTTCACTACCGACTGAGGAAGATTCTTCTAACATCACATCAGAGGTAATTTCCTCCAAAGACGGGAAGGACACACTGTAGAAGCGCATCAGTACGTTTGGCCAAGCCTTTAAGAGTTGAGGACTAGCATACTTCCTTTCACCTCCTCGAACATACACAGAGCCTATCCGTTTCAAACCCCTCAAATCATACGTCCCATCATCAGGCTGATAAAGATCCAATCCGCCCATCTCCTCCGCACGCGGTAAAGACAATTCGCTGACCATTCTCGACTGGTGCAGAGATATCCTCTTAATATAGATTGCATCGGACATTTCGATCGAGTCAAGCACAGTATACACGTTGTAGTCGTGCCCTGCGCCAAGGGTCCCGTTGAAATGCGTGACGCCGTTGAGAACAATGGACCCGGCGAATTGCTCGGAGATCCACATGTCGCCGATTATGGTCGTACATCCTTCGAATCGGCGCAGCTGGCTTGCTTCATAGAGCCATAGGCTGTGTTTGCCGTTGGCATTCAACTCGTTGGTGTAACATTCCCGTGCAGAGATGCCTAGAGACGGGTCAACAGCTTTGGGTTGGCAGGACAATAACTCATTTCTTGGTACCTAATGGCAGGGCTCCGATACCCGATAATAACTGAAAAATAGATTTGATCGAGATGCTCATGGTTGTGCGGGCGGGCATTCACATCGCCCAGAGAAGGAAGATGGGACGGAGAATCTAAGAGAAACCGAGTGGGGCTCTAGCCTTCTTGAAAAGACTCGGGAGCCACGGGGACGTTCGTAAACATTAAAATTAATGTATTCGGGAGGGGCGAGGGGGACCCTGACTCAACAGCAGGGACAGGGTTGGGGAACCGTGATCACCTACGTAGTCGCCGCAGCACCTGGGCATTTATTGTTGACATTCTTAATGGGTCAAACTCCTCTTTGGCTGAAACTGCGCCTATCAAAGCCCACAGCTCGGGCTTGGCTGTGCTTGTGAAAATGAGAACCCCTGCAAGCCCAGAGGTCAGCCAATGCTATGGAGAACGCAGACACGTTTATGTAAGAGCAACAAGCCCGACATAACTAATCTTCATCTGTTAGGTTATGGGATTTTTATGTACCGTCTCCTGTAGAAAGAGCAATAGAGAAGAGACAGACTAGAATCATTATTCGTAAAGAGAGAGCAGAAGTTGTATTATCAAACGGCAACCAATTCTTAATAAAATACGCTCTAATAAATATAACAAGCCTTACCTTTCCTGGCCCAAGTGTGCTATTATATATAGTTATGTGAAATTAGATAGTGTAATCAAGTTCTGATGTTGCATGGAAGAGCCGCACCTTATTCGTAAGTTTCTAATTCCAAGACCATCATCGTCTCTAATTGGGAGGGATAAATACATTATGGTAACATCGAAACATACAGTCCATCTAGATCCAACCATAGCAGCCGCTGACCCTCGTAACCAACAGCAACAGGAATCATCAACCCCGCAATTATAGCCAAACCCCAATGAGTGCGAAGCGTAACAACCGGATCCCACACTACACCGTGATAGAAGCCAAGAAGTTGGGTTCGCAGCGATGGCCCAGCGGATCGTCGGGGTCACAAGTGTAATATTGGACGACGCTGTGGACGACGAGACGTAGGCAGTGCTGGCAGCAGCAGCTGAGGCCGAGAAGTTGGATAAAGCGCCGCCACCGGGGATCCGAATACCCTCGGTCATCAGCGTACGTGTAATTATCGGCCGGATAGTGGTTGATGATCTCAGTTTAACTCTAACCTCAATTTCCCGTCCTCTGGAAAACATAGAAACAAGTAGAACTTGACGGCCGCAGCAAATCCGGGTCGGAGAGATAAAAACGTGGGAGATTGCGGCTTGATAATAAGAGCTAGGAACGCCCTCCGTCCTAGAATAGGTAAAGCCGTATGTGGCGCAATAGCTAAACTGCTAGCACCCTATGACAATTGACGATGAATTGACTAGCACGTGGGTTTACCAATTAGGAGCTTGACTAGAGTGAACCCTTGTACAATCCACTTTTCAGTTGGTGTTTCATAATTTCGCTTATTCCCGTTCGCCTCTTGTTTGGCTGATGGCCTAAGACGACATTTTAAGGAGGGAGCCGCACCATCCATTCTCTTCCGTTCAGGTACCAACTCATCCCGACCAACCATGCGTTCTACGTGGACAGCCTGCATTGCCCGCCTGATCTTAGGGATCGGACTCGGATCGCCCGTTCTCGCAGTATCGGCGTCCCATGGCAAAGTTCTCACCAGCGAGGCTCAGTTGCGCTCTTCCTACGACTATGTGATTGTTGGTGGAGGGGTTTCGGGTCTGACTGTGGCTAACCGTCTGTCGGAGAATCCTAGTAAGCAGCTTAGCAGCCTAGCATCAAGCGTCGGATCTTACAGCTTATTTGTTGGTGATGTTTTGTAGAAAACAGTATTCTAGTCATTGAAGCAGGTGACTTGTACGTAATTGGCCGCATGACGTGGGATTACTATCTCTTATGTACGCCAACTAACCTTTCCTGCCGCAGTGATCAAGATGAAGACTATATTGTCATCCCCGGGTTAGCTGGTGGTGCGATCGGCACAAAATACGACTGGAACTTGACATATGTGCCAAACCCAGATGCAGCAGGCCGCGCTCCTTCGATTCCACAGGGCAAGGCAGTTGGCGGCTCCAGTCTCCTGAACCGCATGGTGTTTGACCGTGGCTCCAGTGCTGATTATGACCGCTGGAGAGCACTCGGCAATCGTGGTTGGGGATGGAAAGATCTTCTCCCGTACTTTAAAAAGGTACAGAACAGCCATTCTTGCGTTACGAGTGGAAAGGTTTGCTAACAGCGACTTTCCACAGAGTGAGACTTTCACTCCCCCGGAAGATGCGATTGAGGCTGAATGGAATGCAACCTATGATCCATCTGTTCACGGCTCGTCTGGTCCCATTCAATCGAGTTATGCTCCTTGGATCTGGCCTTCTACAAGTGCGTACCAGTTCATTCAGTCCGATTTTCCAATGCCGGTGTCTGCTTACACGGCCTCTAGAGCACTTCATCAGTGCCCTAACAGGCCTCGGTATTCGTATTCCCAAGGACGCTGCCAGTGGGGATGCCGTGGGTCTGTATTTCAGCCCTCATAACCAAGATCCATTGACGGTCTCCCGAAGCGATGCCCGCAGGGGATATTGGGAAGCGGCCTCCCATCGACCTCGTCTTAGTCTTCTTGCAGGGCGAACAGTCAGTCGACTCATAACCAAGCAGACTCCCCAGGGGCCCACGGTTACAGGGGTAGAGGTTTGTATATGAATGACCTGCCAGCTGCACACGTCGCACTGACTGAGTTCCAATAGTTTGTCTCATCCAAATGCAAGAGCCCAACTGTCGTCAAGGTCAGCAAAGAAGCGATTCTAGCAGCTGGCGCTATCCACACGCCTCAGCTTTTGCAACTTTCCGGAATCGGCGACCCGGCCATCTTGTCGCCTTTGAACATTTCCACCGTGGCCAAAGTTCCCGGCGTCGGTCGCAATCTCCAGGACCATGTCTATGTCCCTGTCGTCTTTTCTTGTGAGAAGCCGCACTCCCCCGGAGCTTTCGATAATACCTTATACCCTAACCACAACCAGTCGACTTCCCTCTGACATCAGCAAATCTCACCTCGAACGCCACATTTGCCGCAGAGTCCCTAGATCTATACAACACGCACAAGACAGGCCCCTACGCCGACGCAACAGGCGACTTTCTCGCCTTCTTATCCACAGACAGCTTTACATCTCAAAGAGACACCCTACACAGACTCGCCAACGCCCAAGACCCCTCCACATACCTTGACGCCGATACCCCGGCCAGCGTCAAACGCGGGTACGCCGCACAGCACAAACTCCTAACCGCGGGCCTCGCAGCGACCAACCAAGCCCAAATCGAAGTCCTCTGGGCAGACGGCACCTTTGTCCTTGGCCTGCAGCACCCTTTCTCCCGAGGCAGCGTGCGGCCCGCCGCGGCCTCGTCGACCGATGGGAATCCACTGGCTGCCCCCCTCGCAGACTCCGCCTTCCTCCGCAACCCGATCGACATCGCGATTCTCATCGAAGCAATCAAGTTCGCACGCGCCGTCGCGCACACACCAGAGCTTACTGCATTCAACCCCGTGGAACTCGTTCCCGGCGCCGACGTGTCCTCCGATACGGATCTGGAGGCGTATATCCGGGGCGCTGCCGAGTCGCTGTTTCACCCGTCGGGGTCTTGCTCCGTGGGGAAGCTGGAGAATGGTGGTGTTGTCGATACGGAGTTTCGGGTGCATGGGGTGCGTGGGCTGAGGGTTGTTGATGCGAGTGTGTTTCCGATGTTGCCGGCGGCGCATATTCAGAGTTCGGTTTATGCTGTTGCGGAGAAGGTAAGTCACGTCATTCTTCTTTACTACGTTTTGAATCTTTGCTAACTGTGAGTTTGCCAGGCTGCGGAGGCCATAAAGTCTTCGTGAAGTGACAGGTTGGTTGTTTGCTTTTTCTTTTCTGCGAGAACAGATTCTCAAGCTTATAAGAGTCGGTTAAATATTATTTACTTGATATATTCCTAGTCACGCAATATTTCTTTTTACCAGATCATTGTCTACGAAGTCTATACGAAAATACCCCCTTTTAAAAGTCGCTCGTCTTTCTAGCGGCAGTATCTTTGATCCCCGTCTAACAGAGTAGTAGTCTTATGGATGCCTTACTGGAGGTTATTGGCTTGTCGAGCGAGGCTGGGGCCTCGATCATCCAATATATCTACTTCGTGCATTGGTGGCCTCAGTACTGACACCACCGGGCGGCATCGCCAGCAAAGACGGACGCTATAATTACACTACTAAACATCAAGTATCCAGCCGCCTGGCTTCTGAACAGCGAAACATCAAGGATACGAGAACAGACTAGTCTTTTTATGAGCACTGGACTGCTATCCCGAGCTTCTTCGACGCAATAGTACTCGCTCTGCTCTGCATCGCCAACCACCTGCCGCCCTCGAGGGCAAGGCTACAGAAATACAACAGGTTGGGAAAAAGAGGAAAAGGAGAAGAAAAACGCAAGAAAACAAGAAAAAGGAGACCTAGACACATAAGTCAACAGATCAACAAGTCATAAGCACACTCGCAGCCCCACCGCCCAAATAAAACCCACTACTCTTCTTATTCGCCACGGGAAAACAATTATACCAGCCATCAAAAAGTCCCCAATTAATACTCCCGATGTGCTCATAATCCGCAACATGGTGCACCGCCGCCTTCCCATGGCAATTGGGCTTTTCCCAGAACTTGAGCACACAGCTTTCCGGCCACGGGTAGTCAACGTCGCTGGGTTTCGCGCCGTAGGTGCCGGCCTCGAGGTTCTTGCATTGGCCGGCCCATACCCAGCCGGAGGCGGCTTCGATATCGCGGTCGCAGGAGCCGGAGTGGTAGGCCTTGAGGTAGATACCTGTTCCGCGTTCTTCGAGGGAGGTGTTGGGGGCGGCGATGGTGGTGACGGTCTCGGTCGAGGCGTCGGGGACTGGAGTCGCGGAGATGAGGAGTGGGTCTGTGGCTAGGGTGGCTAGGAGGAGGAGGGTGGTTTTGAAAGACAGCATTTTGCTTAAGAGGAAGTTGTTGATTGGGGGTTTCTCGAAATGGGTGGTTGCAGACTGGACGGAGTGAGCCCACTGACTGAGCAACAATGATGGAATGTAAACGAATGTGTGAAAGGTATGCGCGGTTCCTGGCCGGTGCCTTGAGGAACGGTCCAGATATTTATACTGGAATAGAACCATATTCATAGGAGGAGCAACAGTACACTAGTGGGGAGTAATGCGGCGAGGGATCATCTCATAGTTGTGCTGGCTAGCGGTAGGGATTGGCGGTGTGCAAGCTGTCCAAGCTTCAGCCTCCGCAAAGAATCCTTAAGAGATATGGTCGTTTTGTTGTCTTTGATGCAGGCTGCTAGTTAAGCGAAATTTCCGTGGTCGATATTCGACTTTTCCACAGAAGAAGGTTAGCATCCGTACCCCTCGTCTCTTCGGGTATTCACTGACAGTATTCACTGGACCTGGACTTCGGCGAAGTGAAGAAAAGCAAGTTCCAGTTCTTCAGTGCAGCGTCACGGTGTTCCAATATAGACGGTGCATAGTCGTCACTGCCGACAGTGTTGCGGAATATGTTGATGTTTGTGAATTTCACCAAAGCGACCATATCCCACGTTTCGTTTCCAAGAACGCGGGAGGTAGGTAAACCCTCGTATAAAATTTCAACGTCGCCAGCCTCGATCGCGGGTCTGCTGATTTCTTTAACGAATCGCTCAAACCAGGCTTCTCGGCCAGTGCAAGCTGGGTGTGAATTTCCTTCTGGATATTGCGCCTGCTCGTGCCATTGTAAAAGACCGAGCATAAAGACAGGGTGGTCTTCTGGGAAGCTGTTTGGTATATTGTTGACAAGGTTCCTGACTTTTGCCATTTTGGTCTGGTGGGTGAGAGACCGAAGATATTGGTGTGAGGCTTAGTCCTTGAATCTGGGGTGGGATTGATTATAAGTTATTGGTTTTCATCCCTGCTAACCTTAATTTCCTGGAGGTCCAACCAGAAGCAAATTAAGATTGACCCGCGTGATTTACTGTCCAATATCAGTCAGTTTCAGGTGTTGAGTCTAGACCATTCGAGACCATCCTAGACAGGTCCTGGTCGGGGCAGGACTTCTGCCGAAAGGCCAGATCTGGCGATAGACGCATCGCCAGGAACATGGCCAAGGCTGAGCTTGCTTTATCTTTGAGATGAAGATTAGTATTGGCTGAAGCAATTGCCAAAGTGGAGGGAGCTTCCAATCATTGGCCTGCAGCCACCATCGGGGGACGAGCAGATGGATCGAGAACCTACGCTCGCCGTGCCCCGACAGACTCCCCAACCCCACCGTACAGCCAAGAAACAACATGCTCGACTCGTCTCCGGTCGGAACTTCAGATACGACGCTAAAAGAGAGAGTGCTCTCGTTGTGGAAGAAAAGGTCATCGCGTACGAGAGTGTGACGGTACATAGAAATTGCAAAATTGTTCCCAGGTCTCTATAATAGAAACTAGGTATAATTCATTGGAACTGGGACCAAATGTCGGAGTTGAGATTGATTACTGATCATTGACCTCGGGAGCCGAGAGGAGTCCCTTTGGCCCCCAGTACGGAGTAGTTCATAGTTTTTGTGTCATCGGCAATTTTATATAATTGAGAAATCGTAGCACAGACCCTCGGTTCAATGGACCTGACTAAAGGATGTTTGCCAATATGCGGATATCAATCTAGATAAAAAAGAAAGAGCTCTTGTTATATTCCATGTCTCCTTTTGTTCACTTTGTTCTCCAATCCTCCCTCACTTGATAATCTATGTTTTCATCACTACCTGGGATGTAACAATTTGCGCATGAAGCGGAGAAACAGGTCTCAGCCTTTGCCCTGCATATTCGCTTCCAGTTTCTCTAAGGAAATGGGAGGAATCTCAGTAGAACTTGTCCAGTTCCCTGTTTGTTTCGCTATTCAGCCACATCAATATGGAGAAACCGAGCCCGGGGGTGTTTTCAGGAATTATACCTTGTTGATCCAAGGAATTGGTCGCACAATCGCTCTTTTGGATTATCCCTGCCGGCGGTGGCCCGAGGATGACTACCATCTCAGCGAGGTGATGACTGTCCGAATCGTTCTCAACTGAAGCCTGGGCATAGAAAAGATGACCGAGCTCAAAAGATCTCAGGCTGGTAAAGGGATTGGCCATGGTAAATCACAGACCTTGCACTACTAGTTTAAATACATACCAGGACTTCTCAATTGCAAATATTGATCTTGTGATTCCAGGGTGTGCGTAACTTCGGGCGCTTGGTAGATTAGGGGCAGGACGTCCTCCCGTTTCATACCCAGATTCGAGAAAAAGCGAGGGTCGCCAGATTCCGCCAGTATTGGACGGCCATTTGAGAATGCCAAGGGCTTGAGAATGGTAAATAATCCAATTGCCAGATACTTTACGGGGGCTTGGCCTTGGATTTTTCTGCTTCTTCAAAGTTAGCAAGGATTAATTCATCCTCAACACTACGCATAATGGACTTGCTTTGTAGATCTTGTTAATTCAAGTCAGCAGAGTATCCAGGAACTGCGACGGGATTCGCACCGGTATAAGCAAAATGAGCCTCTGTATGTAGAAAGTCAAGAGCAGGAAGAACATAGATTGATGTTGGGTTTAGTGGGTTCCCTGAAAGAGTCTTAGTTGCACTTTATTTCCAAAGCTCAAACAGATATGGCAAAAGGGAGGATGCACAAGGCATGGCTAGGTGGAGACGAGGTACTTACTGTCATTGTTGTCGATTTTAAAGCTGTTACGCATGCTTTCCAATCGAGTAGAGTAGTCCATTGGCAATTTTGTCACCAAGTCGTGATAAAAGTGGCTATGACAGAAAGATGATGCATTGAGCTATCTAGCTAATAAGCAATAAAGAAGGAAGAAATTACTAGAAAAACCTCCTTCCTATAAAGAAAAAGGCTATATATAAGGCACTAAACCCCTTTTAGAAGATAAAGGACTAGACTTCTAACATGGCCCCCTTTAATACTAAAAAAGGAAAGTGAAGCTATCTAGCTAGTATTAATTTATTAAAACTATAAAAATATAGTAGTAAAATGTTATAGAAGGTTGACCTCTCAAGCCTTCCTAAACCTTGGGATTATCTTGACCTAAGCCCTGATAATAGATTAACTTACTTAGGTTGCTTAATGTCCAACTAGTATAATAACTAGTCATGGTTAGTGTAAGCGGCGAGGTCGGATCGGTGGCGGTTGCCAGTCGGTCTTCACCCGCGGCGAGGTCCTAGCAAGCAACGAGACGTCAGGCTACGTAGGATGTACGAAAGAGGAAGGAGAAGCTGTATGCTAATCGATTCAGAAACGAATCGCTACGGATCAGGAAGACCAGCGATTGCAGAGGTCTTTTATGTACAGCAATACCAAGAGGTTAGGCCCAGAGGTTGCGGCCTTCTATCGGAGCGGCCTGGGGCCTCCACTGTGACAACTATCTATTATAGTATTTATCCTCTTATCGCTTTCGCAAGGAGTCGGGGGAAATAAAATCATCATCATCATTATCATCGTATTTATCAAGCTATATATTTATTTGGATACCTATCGATTTCGGGATAGATGAAGCGGACCTGAAACCTATGTACTGTACAAAGACCTTTGTTTGGTCAGCGCATTGGGTCGGTGTGGGCTGGCGGGGAGAGGTAGGGGAGGGGATGGATATGAGTTGAGTCAGAGGTTCTGATCTAGAGGGATTGTCTAGCAAAATGGCCAGCTTATCCTCTGGCGAAAATTCTTTTCATAATATAGGCACGCAGACAAAGACACTGCTCTTAAGGGACGAGAAACTGCCCAGTCGCACTCTCAGCACACCCCAACAAAACTCTACTCTTTGTTCCCTGCTCACGCACGCTCAAATCAAGGATACCAAATCAGCCCCGCAAGCCTAAAGATCCCAAACCCAGAATGCGGGGGGGCCCACTCCGCAAGATCAAAGTCCACATGCTTCGTATCCTGAAACCCCCATTTCTTGAAGAATGCATATACTTGCGGCTCTGAGGAGAGGGAGACGGGGATATTGAGGGATTTTGCCTTGTCCAAGACGTATTCCATGAGCATCCTGCCGATTCCATGGTTGCGGTGGGCTGGGGCGACGATTATGTATGTGATTTCTGAATCATCGTTAGTATGCTCTGCGGTTTACGCAGTTGGGGGCGTGATGGGCAATGTACCAAGATGATCAACACCGTCTAACCAACTGGAAAGCTCGCCAACAGCCGACTGGACAGCCGCGAGGACCTCTGGATTGAAGAAATCCGGCACCTCCTGCTTCCCTTCACCAGCCTTCTCCTCCTCTATATTGTCCTTCTTCTCCTGAAGAGGCCTCTTCCTCGTAATACTCAAATGCCCCAAAACCTCCCCAGAGACCTCATCAAGCACACTCAACGCCTCACTCCCTGAACGAGGCTGACCCTCTAGAACAGCGGTATAATTCCGGCGCTGGATTTCTTCGTTGGGCCAGTTCTTGAAGAGAAGGCGGTTGATTGTTAGGCCGAGCTTTGAGGTGAAGAGGAGCTCGGCGGTTTGTGGGATGCGAGAGGGGGAGAAGGGGACTAGGGTGTAGGATGAGGATGGTGATGCGGTGGACATTGTGTTTTTGACGAAGGATCAATTGTCGGATTGACGGGTATACCCTGATTTAGATTAGTCTGAGATGAAGATTAGTCGAGGTTTGGTATTCTCGGTACGGGAGTCGGAGCTTTATAGTTGCTGGGATCTGGTTAAGGCTGCAGGATTCCAAGGCTCGGACAGTTTGCCCCAAGTTTCAAGGATCAGAGTGGGGATGGTGCAGAGAGCCGCTCCACAGATCAACACCTGAATCTTGATGCCTGAAATGGATTTTATATCCAGTACTACAATATCAACCTCAGGGTAATCAAGGCGAATGCATTTTTTTTCCAACAGGGTAGCTTGTCAGAAAGGTGCCTGTTGCCTGCGAGGCTACCGTGAAATGGCGCCGATGGAGATGCTGGGCAACGACGGCATAATCCTGAGGTATGCGGAGTTGGATAGATTCAATCTAGTGATTGCATCACGAACCATGTATTCTGTTTCAGATTGGTCAGCTGTATATATTTAAGTACAGCTGCCATGAGGTAGGGCACCCAACGCGGGTGCGACTATATACCGATCGATACTCCCCTGATCGGCTGGATGAAGTCATCTTCGCAGCTTCTCTTTCCAGCGCTCAGGACCTGAGTCAGCATAGGTGGCTGAATATCTCTGGAGAAGAGATCCACAGCCCTTCAGCCGTAAATTCATGTTTTCAATTGATCGAGCTATGTGCGACAACACGTGCGGGAGGCGTAGCTCATCTGGTAGCAAGTTTGTGACCTGTGCTGTTTCCCTTACAGGGGACTTGTCGTCTCGGAGCATAACCTGCGTGAATCCCGACTCTTCGATCCAACAATAAAAGCGGATTCGTTGCCATTGCAAGTGTACCAGCAGGTCCTCAATACTGCTCTCGGCACTGCGTGCAGAAGAGGCAATGTCGAGCAAATCGATGCCAGTCTTTACGACTCCAACAATGCCAACAATGGCTGACGCGGCCCGCAAAGCCTCCATGCCAGACATGGTCACTGGTTATGGCGTCGCAAAATTGGTCGAGTGATGAGGGAGCGGCACGACACAACGTAGGCCACAAAGACAATAACATAGACGTTTAAAAGAAATAGTGCACAATTGGATATGTATTCGTTGTTGTGATTCCTCAGCAACATATTCAGGGGCAGCACGAAACAGCAGCTCGAAGGGCAAACCAAACAATAATCCTTGTCAATTTAGCGCGTTTTGAGATCGCGTGCGTCCTGCCTGTCTGGCTGTCAGTCTTTTCCAAGAGAATTTCCAGTCAGTCCTCGAGAGAAATTCCTCCTTGATCTTGACAAGAACGAAAAGATAATGTCTGAGATCTTGGATATATCAATTTCGTTCGGTCGGAGAACGACCACACGGCTCTCGAAATGGACAACAGACAATTGCATGAGCAAGGAGGAGAAATAGGATTTCCTGGCATTTCTCACTGCGGTTGCAGGGCTGTACTCGCAAACCAATGTGCTGGAAATGACCAGCACCTGGCGACCCTTGGCTCACCAGGAACGTGCTGAACGGCCAAAATGCATAGGGGGATACGCCTCTATTATGTGCAGCACGATCCGGTGATTATAAAATGCTAGCAGCTCTTGTTCAGCGCCATGCAGACGCTAAAATTACTAACAACGACGGGGAGAACGCACTCCATTTTTTGGGGAACCTCGATGATCTAGGTTGCGAAATACGCAACGCTGCCGTGCTGTTAATCGTCGCTGGAGCCGAGATTGATGCAGATGCTTCAGCGTATACCGGGAATACATACTTGGGGACCAGGCCTACGGGTAAAGGATGCCCGCGACTACGGGCGGCTATGCTGAACCAGCCACATGTGCTCAGGGTATTACTAGAGTTGAGCCCTGATGCGCAAACCCCAGTTGTTCCCTCATCCACACTAAGCGCAATAATTGGGCGGTCGGTTCGATTAAGTTATCCTGCAATCCTGGAAGTGCTGGAACAAAGCATTTCTGTGTCTTCGACATTGACCAATCTGGCGGAGACTAGACTCTGGTCCCATGGGACTCCTTACTCGCCAATAGAGCTTTGGGTATTGGGAAGTGCATCCTCTTGTGCATCATCAGGGTTCAATTTACCCAACAGGTTCTGGAGATACATAAACCATGCCGACCGTCACGAAGATGCTTTGAGGGCTGCATTACTCTGGCTTCAGAATTATGATACAAGATTCATGATATTACCTTGCCTTGGCGCTCGCAATCCCACTTTTTACACCGTCAAGGAAGGTAAGAGGGATGCTTTGAAGTGCCTTATGGCCCAATCAGATAGATTCGAAATGGATTTCACGGTCACTTTATCCCGGGAGGAAGTACGCAGCAAGCTCACGCTTCGTGAACGCAAGAAGCGCAAGAAAAGCCATTACGACGAAGAAGAATGGCAACGGAATCTACGGAGTATCAACAGCCTCCCCCAATTACGGAAACAGTTCTACAAGGACCATTTACCGAAATCCCTCCTGGGAACAAACAAGTTAGATATTTATCATCCCTTTTGCCGCTTTGACCGTTGGGGGTTTGAGATCCCCACGCAGAGCGGTGACATTGAGCCTAGTGATGATGACCACGATGATGATGACCAATTGAGGAAGTTCGATGTGGAGACTGAAAGAACAAGTTTTGCATGCCCTATGCCTCAAGATGCTTCAGAGCCTGCCAAACAGCCTGATGATGCCGAGGGAACGCCTCCTTTGCCAGAAAACCACCAGAGACTAGAGGGACTTGTTGATGCCACCCTTCTTGCCATTCTCTGCGGCCGGCGCCACATTTCTTATGACCTCATCACGGGACCCGGAAGCGCCACCTTGCTTCCCGGGTCGTATATTACTCAGGCAAATCCCCGCACTTTCCCTGATGCTGTCTAAGAGTGCTATAGCTGGAATTTTGGTGGGGCTTTCTTTCTATCTCCCATCTTATACTTTGGTCCTTGATTATCAGTTATCTAGGACCTTGATCTATGTGTTGTATAGAGACGCCCAATTAGTATTATGAAATCGCGCGATGTATGTATTAATTTTCGCAAAAGAGGGTGCCTTATGATTCAACATGGCCTATTGCTCAAGAGGCTGGAGTGAATCTACATTCTTATTTCGGATGATTGTCTACCTTCACTTCTCCCTTTGCCCATGGACCTAATATCCATGCCCTCACGTGGTACTGGTTGGTCGCAGACACTCTCCCACCCGACCAAGAGTGAGTTGCCTTGAACGCGAACAGTGGCCACGAAGAAGCCAGTCTATAAACTATGTAGGGTCCGAATTCTAATCTGGCGAGTTGCGATTATTCATTGTAACGTACATATCTTCTTTCTCCGCCCACCCTTGCGTCCTTTCGATTATAATTTGTTCCACCACATAATGGACACACAAGCTATTCAACCTGCACTTTCTCCAACCGTACCACAAGATCAAGCGCACTTTCATCACCGCCTTTTAGTTCGCCCAAGATGCCCTGAACAGTCTCATCCGATCTGGTCCGGCTATAGTCCTATAAATCATATTACATGTCAGCATGGCGACCAAAAAAGAACCAAAAAGCGCATCCAGCTCACCACCAAGTCCTTCCACCCAATTGTCCCCAAAAACGCCCCCTCCTGCTCTTCAACCCCCAGCGCATGCGCAAATACCGGCTTGCCGACCGTGTCCGAATTCTTCTCGTCGCTCAAAAGAGCCGTCTGCAGCCGCGTCCACAGACGCTCTGTATCAGGCCCGTGTCGAGCCTTGATGATCTGCGTAATCGGCGCGGAGCCAGTGTCCTTCGCTGATGTAACCGCTTGGAAAAGCTTCGGTGCGTCGGGTCTCGCGGCGTACGGCTTCATAATTCCGCCGAACGCCTGGAACGCTGGCGAATGAGGGTAGAATGCGTGGAAGGAGGAGAGCGTGTCCCATTCTACATTGCGACCCGGTGGAAATGTGTCAGCAGGCTTTCATCAATCAAAATCAGGCGGCACAAAGGTTCCACCATGTCGATCTTTCAAATGTGGTTTGTTCATGATGAAGTCACAAGTCAAATTGGGTCCCCTCACCAATAAGCAATGCCGCGCGCCCGGAATCTGGGGCAACGGGGTTCCCTGCGTCGAAGAGAACCGCGCCATGCCAGAACAACTGAAGGCCCGGGGTACCGACCAAGTGCGAGGATATTTGCGAGGCGTGCGAGCTGAATGCCGATATGGACTGGGGGTCTCCTTTGAGGACTGGGAGGAGGATTTCGGTGATTGTCATTCTGAGACGGGATTTTGGTATGGATATAGGCTGGTGTTTGGTGTGAATGTCGCGAGTAGGGAAATAAAATATGGGATGAATGGTGGGATTTTACAGCGTCTATATAGTCGCAAAAAGGTCGACGAGGACTGCAGGCATCAATGGGACAACGTTGGATGGATCCACTTTTGCCCGCAACTTCATCGGAGCCCGCATCCTGCGGCTGATTTTCCTCGAGTAAATGTGGAGATGCTATTTATAAGGCTGCCGTCCATAGGCGGATACTGATAAGCACTACTCCGGAGTAGGTATACAGCTCGTTAGTTTAAGCCCAATGATCATCCTTCATACTGGAAACGAGACCGCTCCTCTTCACCTCCGGAGACCTCGACTGTTATCCCAAGCCCATCTTGAACCCCACCAGACTTTGGCAATAGTCGTACGAATAAAGCGACTCTATTACCAGGAAAGAAGCTCCATCTCCACAGCCTCTTTCTTTTCCCCTCAAAATCATGTGCTCTCGGACTGTCTCGCGTCAAGGACGGACAGCCGTAGAGACCCCGCGAGTTAGGACGTGGGTCACAAATGCGAGACCTATCTGGAACGATGTATCTCTAGGCTTTGAGATATCAATGCAGAATGGGAAGAATTAGTTCCTTGTTATTGCTTGTTTGGACTGAAAAGCGGAAACCAGTGGTGAAGGCGGGCCCTACAGTGGCTGAGATAGATGCACCATACATTACGAGATTGACTGTGCTCTGAGACTCTGCCCAGCAAATTCCCAGTTTATGATTTGTAATTTATTCTCTACTGCCGCAGTCGATTATGATCTCTATTTAAAAGATTTCTCATCTTTCACTAATTACTAATCACTAATAGTATAGCAAGGTAGCGAGGCATATAAACCCTTCGCTTCCAATTAATATGGGCAGGGCATCTATCAAAGAGCCTGCTGCATTTATACGCGGGTTTCCCTCCAAACAAGTCCCAAGTCATACATACTTCTCATCACGCTCGCCCTCCTACTACTCCGTCCTCGCCCCCAATATCTTGACAATAAACAAAAAAAAAGAATGCCACCGATTACACGTGTCGTCCAGATTCAATTCAAAGACGGCGTTGACGCTGACACGAGGAGAACCGTACGTGTGGTTGCTGATGTCCCCACGTCAAAAGCCACCCAGCGCGAGCCACTAACAGTGAATATCTGCTACATCAAGACCCTAGAGAAAGTTCGCGCAATGAAAGTCAACTGTCTAAGCCGAGAGACAGGGCAGCCATACATCCAATCCATCAAAGTGGGCAAGGATGTCTCTCCCGAGCCACTTAATGTGAGTCCTGCCACCTACCTACCTACCTACGAGCCGTTCCACCTTCCACCCATGGGAGATGCTGACAAATGTCGATAACCTAGAACGGCTTTACACATCAATTTATCCTGGAATTTAATAGCGAGGCCGATCGCGATTACTATTCTTCGCGGGATCCTGCGCATCAGGCTGTGATAGCAGGCCTGGGGCCGGTTCTTGAGAAAATACAGATTCTGGATATTATCGATGGAGAGATATAACGAAATCAAACTTTGTACTCGAGATAATAAGCAATTAATCCCTCTTGAGGTTGTTTCATTAAGCTCATGGCGCGGTATGTATCCCGCAGGATATGATCGATAGATCAGTCTATTCCGTGCCTTGCAGGGTGGAAACGGTGTACAAAGCTCGCAGAAGGTACTTATAGTATGTATAATGTATATATTGCCTGGCGCTAATGATGGTAGCAGACCCCTTCCACTACAGGGCTGCATCTCCCTGTACATATCAAGGAAACAGCCTAGGCGGATGCTGAGTATAAATCCTCTGACATTGATTTCCAGGCGCTGGACAGCAATACCGCTTGCGCTGGAGTGCTTCAAGCCACACAGCATCCCGGGTGTTGGGCTCGTCGACCATCTCAAAATCGAAGTTTAAGATTTCATTGGCGACGTCGATGTTGCCCACCATTTCGACGGGGTACTGCCGACGGAACCACTTGTACCAGTTCTGTTGGGAGACTTTCGTTAGCACTCAGCAGACGGTCTGAAAGCTGGGAGTCGGTTGGCTCTATTGCTCACAGTAATGCGCGCAAACGCTTGGCGCTCCCAGTCTTGCTCACTCGGATTTGCCCCTGCGCCACAGGAGCGGCCCATGGGAGCACCTGCGAACCCTGATCGGATAGACGCACTCATACAGTAAAGAAGAGAATAAGGTTCAGGAAAAAAAAAAAGAGGAGATCATTGGGATGGGGGAACAATGCTGAACTCTCAGAATGTGCGGTTCGTTGTCACAGTGGGTGCCGCAAGCAGCCCCGACAGGAGACCGTGCGACCGCCGCTTTCCAACCTCATTTGGCTTAACCTCTTTTGGCTAGATCCTGAATAATTCTTTTAGTATCACTATCTATAGATATCCTCCTGGAATCGCTGGTCTTCCTGATCCCCAGCGAGTCGTTTCTGGATCAATTAACATACAGCTTCTCCTTCCTCTTTCGTACTTCCTTCTTAGCCTGACGTCTCGTTGCTTGCAAGGACATCGCCGCGGGTGAAGACCGAGTGGCAGCTGCCACTGATCCGACCTCGCCGCTTACAGAGGAATAGTTCTGACTACCCTAAATTATTTTATACTAAAGATCTTAGTTACTAAAGAAAGCAAACAAGGGTAGTAGTAGTATAGTAGTAGGGTCATGTTTCTTAATTTTTTAATACATGATTATCCATGTTCTAAGGATGTTGCCTTGCTGGTACTAACGTGTAGGCGCTGGCCTGAGATTGCAATTCAGACCATGTACTTTGGTAGAATTGTAGATATTCCTTGACACTGGTTCCTGTTTCACGCATGATGGAGATGCAACTGTAGGTTATTTGCTTTGTCGGGTGAGGGAAGATCATCCTTGTTCTGGCTTACGAGCAACTAACTAGTCAGTTATGGAGAGAGCGGGGTGGTACAAGTCATCCGCCTGTTTGGGCTCGCCTTGATCCCCGGACCGGCCAAGCCTCTTTCCCTCCATTCTTTTTCTTTCACACGGTAAATAAAGGAGCGAGTAGCCCACATCAAGGTTGTGGATGATGCCGCATACTCAGGGAATTTTTTTTTTTTTTTTCTTTTACTCTGGTCAAGATGAACAGAAAGGTGTAACGGCCGACCGGCTCGCTTAAGTCAGGATTTGATGGATCATGGCTTGCCATCGCCAAAGTGCGTCTTCAGATGCGCAATAGGTCAATCGGTAGGGTATTGCTTTTTTTCTCTTCGCCCAACCAGAACTCGGTGCGTCACATCTCATCGAGCAAACGCATGGGAGGTTCGTGATTGGGCCTTTCCTTGCATGGCCTCTGCCAAAGCGTGAGACTGCAGGCAGTCAAAATTCTCATTAAGACCCGTTATGTCCGTCCAATGCCTGGAAATGTGGTTATAAAGCACTTAGCAGACTGCTCCGGATGCCTGGAGGGATAAAAGCCTATTTCAGCCTTTATCGCCAAAAAGCTCAACTACTTGCAGCCGCAACGACGAAAGCCATGGAGGGAGAAGACAACTATTCTGATATCCTATTCAACCTTAATCGTTGCTCTTTGGTTGACTTTAATGGTTCCGAGTATGCCTCATATCGGACCGCTAGTGACATGGAAAGATATCTCGCTATTGATAATTATTATCTTCATCACGCTCACGAAGCTGATCCCACCGCACAAACCCGTCCATCACTCCACATCGAGACTCAGGGGATTGTAGGATGCAACCCGGCGTTTCATTATGTTCCTCATGATTCTGCCCGGTTCCAAACTGACTGAAGTACTAGCACACAATCTTCCGTATCGACTCCACGGGAGTCCTACAGCAGTTTACAGGCACATCTCTAGAGACCTGCCGGCCGGTAAAGATCGAAGAATGCAGCCTTTCCATCGCGTCCGGAGGCAGGCTGGCAGGCCTTCAAACCGACGACTCCACGTTTGTCCTTATCTTCGAAAACAGCGCTGGCCACCTTGAAAGCGTCCGGCTTCAACAGGGCAGGCTCAATCGTCTTTCAACCTTTCCTGTCGACAGGGAACCCGACAGTGCTTTCATCGCCGTGAACGAAACATATGACACGTTCAAAGTCTATTATCAGCACAGAGACAAGCATATTCATTGTTTGGTGGCCGATACTGGGAGCGGCCGTTGGAATGCTGGTGAGTTTTGGTTGATCATCCCTGCCAGTGGCTCTGGAAAAGTCCTCTGATGATCGTACTAGACACTTCCCTGACCAACTCTCATCTGGACTCGACCGCATTCAATCTATTATTCATTTCCTACGGAAACGGCAATTTTGCCGTATATGTGCCCGATATCGCTTCTGACAACGTCAGGCACCCGGATATGATGAAACGACTGGTCGAAATTGGTCCAAATGGGGAGCGGATCGAACGGGAGCGACCGTGTATCAGAGTGTTGCCATGGGACGAAAACTCGGGCAGCAGGGTGATGACAATGCCAATCTCATTCAACCCGACTTTGAAGCCAAGACAGTCAGGGGTAACGGGTACGACAGTCAGGCCAACCTAGGTCTCTTGGGGTTTGTCCAAGAAGAATATATAACGACAAATTTCCTGCCCAAATCTTTTGTCTTCCATTTGTGACAGAACTTAGGCTACGTACTCAGAGCGAGCAGAACTTTAGCAGCATCTTTCCGGTTTTCCAAATCACTCCTGTCTCAAACTAAGAACCCATCCTCGCAATAGACGGTGGATGGGCAAGAAATGTGCAACCCCCGCCTCACTTGACGGTATGCAGCTGTTGCCCGGGTACCCAAATGGTTGGTCGAGCTCAGCCTGACGGCCTGCAGGTAGTTCTCGTTCTGGCAATATGGGGATGATAAAGGTTCCTGTAGTAGCTGCTGAAAAAAAAAAAGAAAAGAAAGAAAAAGGCAATCGACCGGCGCCCGGCGCTCATGCATGTCAGCCATGTACAGGCCAATGGGGCGCAAACGTGTAGCGCTGAGGTTGGCGATCATGCAGAGCGTCCTGTGCACCGCTTCAAGACGATGATGAGTCCAATTCAGGACTCGCCACTGGGCTTATTGCGCCGCGAAGCGAAACTGCCTTCAGCTGCGTGAGCTGTGTGCTCTTAGCGAGTGCCGAGTGGTCTGTCGATCAGAAGTGCAAAACCTCCTACTCAATCCCCGCAAATAACCAACTTGACAGCCCAGAAGAACTCGACAAAGGAAAAGATCAGTGCCTAGGAGCGCAGATATGGGAAGAATGTTTGCCACAAAGAAGCGACGTGAAGACTACACGGTGGGTTGGGTGAGCGCACTGCCTCTGGAGATGGCTGCTGCGGTCGCTATGCTGGACGAGCGACACGATCCTTTGCAATCAGTGGCCGGGGACGACAACGTTTACCAGCTCGGGCAGATGTGCGGCCATAACGTTGTTATCGTTTGCTTGCCCTCGGGCGTCTACGGCACCACCTCGGCGGCTGCGGTCGCGTCCAACATGCGCAGGTCGTTCCCAAACATCGTGTACGGCTTGATGGTGGGAATTGCTGGCGGAGCTCCACAAAAAGGAGTTGATATTCGGTTGGGAGATATTGTGGTCGGTCATCCCACAGGCACTGAAGGCGGCGTCGTGCAATATGACTATGGGAAGATTTTGTCAGGGGGGAAAGCGCAACGTACCGGGATGTTGAACAAGCCGCCACCGCGTCTACTGACGGCTGTCGCGACTCTGAGGGCAAAGCATGCGCAGGGGGAGAGCCAGGTTCAAACATTCCTGGAGGACCTCATTGTAAGAAACCCGACTATGACTCGATTTAGTCACCCGGGGCCTGCCAAGGATAGGCTTTTTCAGCCAACGTACGAACATACAGGCGCATCAGCAACCTGTTCCGAATGTAAGAGCGACGAACTGGTTGTGCGACACGAACGGCCTCTCCACCACCCAGCGGTGGTCCATTACGGCCTGATTGCATCGGGGAATCGAGTTATCAAAGATGGTCCCACCAGAGACAAGCTGGCTGAGGATTTAGGGGTTTATTGTTTTGAAATGGAAGCTGCGGGGCTGGTGGACCACTTTCCTTGCCTGACAATCCGTGGGATCTGTGACTATTGTGATTCTCACAAGAACAAGGAATGGCAAGAACACGCCGCCGCAGCCGCAGCGGCATACGCAAAAGACCTTTTATCCGTTCTGCCCGACACAATACACACGCATGGTACGTTGCTCCTTTGTACGGCTGAGTGAGATGAACATTAACGTGCCACATTCAGATGCTGAGTTCAAGGTCAACTTTGACTTGGGAACTGTGCCGGTCATTGCCAAATTCGTGGGGCGCAGAAAGGATCTGGAAAAATTATGGTCGCTGCTACAGCCCCAAAGTCCGAGTTGGAGAAAGGTCGTCGTTATGCATGGACTAGGCGGCATCGGGAAGACGCAACTGGCGCTTCACTTTGCTCGGACGCACAAGGAGGACTATACCGCGATCTTTTGGCTTGATGCGAAGGATAAGGAAACCCTATCCCAATCATTCGCAACGACCGTTCGGCCACGGTGCCCTGGACTCCAGGCGAGAGATTATCCCACGACTGATGAAGAAATAAAAGAACATGCGTTGGAGGCACAGACGTGGCTCGCGAAAGAAGGCAACTCCCGCTGGTTGCTTGTATTTGACGGGGTTGAGGAGAAGGACGGCGGCTACAACGTACAAGATTTCTTCCCTCGGGCGGATCACGGGTCAATCCTTCTCTGCACCCGAGCCTCCAATATGAGAACCTTGGGAACCGAGTTTCGGCTGGGTAAGCTAGAGAATGATGATTCCTTACGAATACTAGCTGGGACATCTGACCTGGGCATTGAAAGCAAAGGTGGGATCATCTATGACACCCTTACATCCGCTGATCCAGCTAACAAAGGATCACGCCCAGACTCATACTCGGAGTTGGTAGAGCTCTCCCGCCGCCTCGATGGCCTTCCATTGGCGTTGGTTCTTGCCAGGTCCTACATGGAAGAGACTGGCACAAGCCCACATGACTATCTGGAGATGTACTCCCAGTCGTGGCGCGATCTTCAGGAAAAGACAGAATGGATACAAGATTGTTCGAGTGGAAACTTGATGACAACATGGAAACTCGCTCTCGATGAGATCCAGCAGAAAGAGCCTTCAGCAGCTTGTCTATTTCTGCTCCTATCCTGCTATAACCACCACGACATATGGTACGAGCTTTTGCAAAATGGTCAGCGTGCCGATCAAGACATCCCGTCTTGGCTTAAAGATATTTCATCAAGCCGCTTCGAATTTGCTCGATGCATGAAGGCGCTTCTGCAATTCTCCCTTGTCGAATCGAGTGATGCGGGAAATAGCTACTCACTGCACCCTGTGGTACATGATTGGTGCAGGGATTACTTACTCCAGAAGAGCGAGATTTCGCTTGTGTCCATCGCACTGGTTTCTGTTGGCTTCTCTGTCCCAGCCGATAATGACGCCAGTACTTGGGCTCTGCAGAAGCGATTACTACCTCATGCCGATCAGCTCTTCCGGCTGCTTGATGGAAAGTCCGGAGTGGCTCTGTCATCTATGACTCTCACTGCAACTCGCCAAATAGGGAATCTCTACCTCTACTGTGGCAAGTATGATCAGGCCGAATGTATGTACAAGAAAGCTCTCGACGGGTACGCAACAGTTGGCGCATCTGACTCCTCTGCCTTGAATGCACTTGACAACCTTGGGTTGGTGTATTCCGCGCAAGGGAGGTTTTCGGATGCAGAAGTAGCCCACTTTGAGGTTCTACGACAAAGGGAGGAGGAACTGGGGCCCAATAACCCGTCCACTCTTACTACGATCCATCATTTAGGCGCGCTATATGCAGCACAGGGCAAGCTGGAAGAAGCCATCGCCAAGTTTCTGCAGGCATTAGACGGGAGGAGGAGGGTACTGGGCGTGAGCCATACCTCCACCATGGATACCATGAATAAGCTGGCGAACGTTTATCTAGATTTGGGCAACTTGCTGAAGGCACAGGAACTCTATGAAAACGTCCTAAGCAGTTACTCCCCCCGTGGCCTTCATTCAAGCCTCGCAATCACTGACACGATGAATAACCTTGGGCTAGTATATCTGAAACAGGGAGACTTTGCCAAGGCTGAAAAAAGATACCTAAAAATCCTCGAGGATTTGGAACAGCTGGCCCCCGACCACTCAGCAACCTTTAATGCCATTGACAATCTGGGGCTTCTTTATTCTAACCAGGGAAAATATGAAGAAGCAGAAAAGAAGTTCCTATACTCTTTAGCAGGCCGGCAGCGATCACTGGGCACGAATCATGCGTCTGTATTCCGGACTATGGACATGCTAGGGACTGTGTACATGATGCAGGGTCGATTAGGGGATGCTGAAAGAACATACTCCAAGGCACTGGAAGGGGCAAGGGAACTGTCTGGACTCTATCCTACACTTTCGCTGGATATTGTGAACAACTTGGGGAACTTGCACTTTACTCTAGGAAAGTACGGCGATGCTGAAGGGTGCTTTCTCGAAGCGAAAAATGGGTATGAACGAGTGGCTGGCCGCAATCATACTTCAACTCTTGATGTTGTTGTGAATTTAGGCACTGTCTATAGAGCACAGGGCAAGTATAGGGAGGCGGAGTCAATGTACACCAGAGCTGCGGACGGTTACAGAGCTACGTCGTCTTCTACGCCTACGTCAACTATTGACGTAATGAACAACCTCGGTATTTTGCACTTTGAACAGGGGAGGTTTTTCGAAGCGGAAAAGACTTTACGCCAGGCTACAAGTACCGCCAGGCACTTGTTGGGCCGTGATCACCCTTCTACCCTTGAGACACTCCACAATCTCGGCTTTGCCCTCATCCATCAGGGGAAGTTCGAAGAAGCCGATGATAGGCTTTCTGCCGCGTTGGAGGGAAGAAGGAGGACTGTAGGGTACGATCATCAATTCACTCTGGATACATTAAACAACATGGGCTGTCTCCGGAGACACCAAGGGCGATTCTCCGAAGCGGAGGAGATGCACCAGACGTCTCTTCAGGGGCTCACACAAGCCCTTGGCCCGGACCATACTTTGCCTCTTGAGGCGACTCATAATCTCGGAGTTCTATACTATCAGATGGGCAGAATGCAGGACGCGGCAAGAATG
The DNA here is from genome assembly GCA_001511075.1 of Aspergillus calidoustus. NCBI lineage: Eukaryota > Fungi > Ascomycota > Eurotiomycetes > Eurotiales > Aspergillaceae > Aspergillus > Aspergillus calidoustus. The sequence continues at coordinate 234,481 of CDMC01000019.1, read as the reverse complement.
TGTCGAGAGGCACTATCGGGACTAGAACATACCCTGGGTCCCAGTCACATCAGTACGATGGAATCCCTTCTTTGCCTGGCAAATGTGCTTCGTGAGCAGGGTGACATAGAAGGGGCAACGCAGAGCTATACACGGGTCATAACAACCGTGGAAGAGACATTAGCTCCCAACCACCCTTTTATATCCCGCGCACTAGGTGAATATGCGAAACTCTTGGGCCAGGAGGGGAAGATTGATGAGGCGGAGCGAGTATATACCAATGCTCTACGGGGCTTAGAGCTGTCTCTTGGCTCAGAGCATATATACGCGATTCGAATCGAGGCTCGAATGGCAGAACTCTATGAAACGCGTGGAAGCCTGAAGAGAGCCAAAACAGCCTATTCCAGGGCGCACCAGGCTTACAGACGTGCGCTCGGGCCAGGCCACAGAGATACGATGGATATGGCTGATAGGGTGAACTTTCTTTCAACACGGATCTCTCAGGTGCAATATCAGAACGTGGTTGTGCTCGCTTCCATACCAATTCTAATCACCATTGCAATGTGGGTTGGTCGGGCGTTACGGAGACGTTAGTCTAATGGAACCATGATCGACAATATTCCTCTATGCGTTCATGATCTTGATCCTGTTCTCCCTGGTCCTGCCCTGCCTGATCTTGCCTTCCTTGTCCTGAATCTTCGGCCTTCTTATTTGCCCTTAACACTACGAAACATGAATAGAAAGTATTGGCAAAAGTACCTTGCGTGTCGCATCCCGCGCCTAACAAAGAAGCCTGCAGGCTAACTAAGGCTATAGAGGATTTTCTCTACTTATAAAGGGTTAATTCTAACCTTTAGTATTAATCTACTTCTTTATCCTTATTCTTAGAATAAGACTATTATAACAACCTCTTACACTACATGCAAAGCTCAGAAAGGCCAAGGACCTTTATACCTATAATATTGCAATTAGGCAGCCTGTTGTTGTGAATATCCCCTAACCATGTCTATCATGTTATTAAAAAAGAATATATATTGGATATTATACAATAGTCTTAGATCAAGCTTCAGGTGGAAGAGATACTAAGCACCCACCAATAGAACCACGAGGCCCTGATCACCAAAATAGGCTAGTGAATCGCAAGCGAAGACTAAAAGATCCCACTCGCTGGCCTACGAAGCTTTTTGAACACGTACGCATGGCGCAATCCCCGTCCCGGCGGATAAACCGCGCCCTGTTCAATGCGCTCACTTGGTCTTCACCAGCAGCAGACGTCAAAGGCATACACACATCTCCTCTCGTATTAGGAGGTACTGTTACACTAAAATCAAAGGTGCCGTTAGGTGCCCGGGTCCACTCACTGCGCGGCTCCCCAGCATGTACGTCTACTTGCAACCTGCCGAGGGAAGGTGCTAGACGGCGTAGAGGCCGGATACTCCGATGTCTTTTTGGTGTTCGCCGAGAATGCCGATTCTGCGTACGTTATGTGGCGGTACATGGCCGAGGGGTTGCATGAGGGATGGTTCAGCGGGCATCCTTATGAGGTGGTGGCTGCGGGGTTGGAGGGGGTGGAAATTGCCCTAAAGAATCTCAAAGCCGGGAGGGTGTCTGCGGTGAAAAAGATTGTTTGCATTGAGGAGACACCGGGGCTCCAGAGTTCTCCTGGGTGTGCCGAATATATAGATGGCAAAGTATCTAAATTTAAAGGCAGGTATGGTAAATTGACCCTATATCCCGGGTCAAACGCCCCATATGTTGTCTAGGAAAATACAATAAAGCCGGGATGGATTTTATCACCTTCTACGGAACTGGTCGTAGGAACGCGATGCGGAGTCTGGTACCAAGCCAAGCGCAAGAATCGCAATGATGCACTGAACGAACAATCCGTCCGTCTGGAGGCCCTCATCTGCGCGTTCAAATCCCCACGAGTGAACGACACCGCTTTGGCGGCGAGTCCAATTTCGGTCCCATGCAACGACGCCACTGAAATTGCAACTCCGGGGACTCCACCGACCCCGACCACTGGCTCAGGCTGGGTGCCTCAACCTGCACACCATGACTAGGCATGCGTAGGCTCGCCGCTGTATGGTCCTAGGGATTCACCGTTGCGTGCCTCTGATACCTCTACAACACCTTCGCACGTCGCACAGGAACTACAGAAGAAAAGTGTTTTCGGTCCGACCAGTGGTAGCTCGATGCCTGTAAGTGACACGCATCATGTCCGGCATGGAATAGTTTCACCGACGACTGTAATCAGCGTAGCTTCTCACACAGCCCCCGGTATTGAAGTAGGCCACGTCTCAGCCTTTACTCCCGGTTTCCCGGCCAAAGTGAGTATACCGGATGTTCGCGAGATGCAAGATTCTTGAGCCCATCCTACGTCCACATCACCACAAGTCCTGTACTAAACTAGTCAACCTCAAGGTCCGGCATGCTACATCTCGCTCTGTTCCAAGTCGGCAGTTGACTGGGTCACAGTATGCTGATGTGCAAGGCTTTTCCCGTCATGGCAAGACCCCTCACGATGGAGGTGATGGGCAAAGACAAGCAACAGCCAGTGCGCCAGGAGAGAGCTCCTGAGCCAGACTTTGCAACAGCTTGCGCATGGGCAACAGGTACGTTGTTACACCGACACTGCGACCGAGAAATTTGTTAATCCTTCAACGAGGATGGAATTCGGAGGAGGGTCGTTTCGTGATGATTCGACCGGGGAAAATCCATGCAATGCAGCATTTCGGACTTTCGGCTGCTCCCCGGTTTCTCTCCACGAAAGCCGACCTGGAGCCGAACAGAAAACCCGACTGGCCTGTGGCCCACTCCCTCCTACCAGAGTCTGGAGGCCTTCTGCACCCCACACTGTACCCCCGCACACGTCGGCTTCTGCACCTCCCGGATGGACATCATCCCCGTGGGGTTTGCACCGGCATGCCCTTGCAGGTTAACATTGCAGATACGATGATCTCAAAATCTACAGGGCATTAAATAGAGGTACAATTAGATATCGAGTACCGGTAGAAGCGCCAAAAGAAAATCGCAATTCTCATACACTTCACCCAGCAAAATGAAACGCTTGTGCTTTCTCTCCCTCGTTGCCGCTTCGGCTGCCTCGATCAGCATCAGCGATCCGTCGGACGTGATCCCAGAATCCGACTGGGCGGCCGACAACGCGATCATGGCAGACTACAGTGTAGCCGTGGAGTACATCCAGAGAATCGCCCAGGTGGGGCCCTACATGGTCTCTGGGAAGAAGAAGACATTTCAGCATACGACGCTGAAAACCGACAAGAACGACACCAGCGTCCTGGTCGCCACCAAGGGTGCTGACGTCTCCGTGCAGAACACCGACATCATCAAGTTTGGATATTACAGCAATCTCATCCAGTCGAGCTTCTACGGCGTGAACGCGGCCGTTCTCGTTGCCAATAACAGCCGCATCCACCTCTCCGACGTGAATATCACCACTCACAATGGTGCAGCAAATGTGTTCGCTTATGGCACTGACACGGTGGCCTACATCGACAACGCCTGGCTTTATAGTTCCGGTCCAACCTCGCACGCCCTGTACGCTGCCGGGAACGGAACCGTGCACGGGAAGAATATCCACACCTTCTCTGGGGGCAACCGCTGCTCTGCATTCTCCGGCGATACCCCTGCGGGGTACGTCTATGTCGAGGATTCAATTGCCCACACGACCGGGATTGGATCGGCCATCGGGTTCGCAGTCAAGCATCTCAACTTTACCAATGTGATCGGATATGCTGAGCGAGCTCCCGTATTCTTCACCATCGGAGAGGGCGAAGCAGTAGCGAAGAACTGTGATCTCACCGGAGGTCTTCTCGGCGGGGCAGTAACCTTTTCCATCTCCAAGGATACCCAGGCGTATCCCTTCGAGTTGACACTGGTCAACACCAAGCTCAAGGTCCTCGGCGATGGGCCCGGGCTCTGGTACGGTTCGGTCTACGCAAACACGTACGTGCAGAGCAGCCAGATTATCGCCGAGTCCGGCGTCCTGGCTGTAGCCAATTTCTCAACCATCACCGAGGCGTTCAACTTCTACTCCGACTACGAGACTTCCGGGAACATCGTGGCCACTGCCGATAGCCGCGTGTATGTTGAAGAAAGCGCGCTATCCGGCGATCTGGTTGCATACAATGGGAGCACTCTGGGATTCTCGTTCAAGGAGCACTCCTACTGGAGTGGAAGAGCGTACATTGGATACGGTGACGCGGAGCTTGGTGTTGCTTTGGATAAAACGAGCATTTGGAACGTAACGGGAAATACTGCGCTGAAAAACCTTACCAATGCGGATACGTCGTTTTCCAACGTCAAGAGCAATGGCTTTTCCATCACCTACGACCGGCACGCACCGGCTAACAAGGCACTGAAGGGGAAGACCATTAAACTGGCAGGAGGTGGAACCGTATCACCTGTTTAGCTTTCTGCAGAATCTGGGCTGTCAAATACTTCTTTTATTCTAGCTGAGCTTCATGGTTTGGCGAGCAAAATGTAAGTACGTCGAGGAGGGCCATTGCTCGCCGTCGAATTTATCTCCTTTATGCTCTTTTGTGGAAGACGATTCTTCTCTTCTTGGTGAGTATAACAAGTGCACTTTTTCTGTTCGAGTATGCCTATTCATGCAATATTGAATGCAAGAAGGTCACATCAAGCGCAAATCATGTAGTCGCATTGAGAGGCTGTATTAGAAGTCTTTCTATCTCGGGGTTCGAAAAAGGCATTCTCAGTTTTGCGGCTGTCGATCGTTAGTAAATCTCGAATCAACTTGCTCTTTTCTTTAATGTGTCCACCATGTAATTCTCAATGGTGTGTAGATGAACTTCCGGGTCTGATAGCAAGGAGTTGGTTGGAGGGAGCTCGGATAACGTGTACATAAGTATATATTCTCGCGAAATTGGGGGCTGGGGTCGGAGAATCGAAAGGTATTGCCGTTATATAACGTATCTACGGAGCAATGATCTAATTGAATAGACTAGATGTGATTCAATTGTCAATGGACCGATTTGTTACCCCGAGGCGTAGGTACCACGTCGGAAACGTGCGAGGGTGCAGGATCTATTGCTCTCGGTGCGCCGCCGCTTCGGCGCAGAAGCAGATTCCCGCTGCAAGGCATGGAGAGCGGAGTGGCGCGACAGGAAATCCCTGTTCTCTTAATTAGCCAGTCCAGTTCGGTCTAACCTGTTTCATTCTATAGGATTCAGCTTCCACACAGTCCAATCGTTGTGTTAAAGAGAGCGCAGGGACGGCTTTTCTAGAGTATTTGCAACAGCGAACCCGGGTGAAAGACCGCGAACAGGTCCCGCACTCGGAAGCCCCTCTACTTTCCTTCCCCCACCTGTATTCTGGTGTTGATCTGAACGAAATGATAATGCCCAGACGCCTCTCAGCATTTAACGAAGCAGCATTCATCTTTCCCGGGGCCCCTGGTCCAGTTTCTGCTGTCGGAATGTGCGGGGATCATGGGGTCTGATTGAACAGGATCACGGCCTCATTGGCTGATCACCATGCGCCATGAGCAGGATCAATTCCGACCTCTCATCTAGTTCCTATTGGTTAGATTATCCCACTCCATCAAGAAATTCGACTATGGTCACGAACAGCACGCGGGAGGGTGGATTCTGCCCAGCGTATCTCTTGTTGTGGTTCTGCAGCACTGGTGGACTATGACTTCGGGAAAACCTGCACTATTACCCGACTGAGCCTGGTGACTCGCCCTGAATATGGCCGCGAGCCACAGGATTTCCCCTCCACAAAGTGACGAAAAATGCTCTCCTTTTTGAGTAAATTTAGCTCGATGTTTGGTTAAACCCAAAATGTGCGGGTTCCCATTCTTGGATGTTGGGGGAGCGTGCTCTCATCGTAAGCCCACAATGTCAGGGCACATGGTACAGGGCGACAGCTGGATAGTTCCCTCTACCTTGCGATGGAATGCCTTTGATGGCGCGCACGACCTGGCCTGCGTGCCATATCGCACGCCTAGACAGCTCACTCCGAGTTGAAGTGCGTCAGGAGGGTTGTTGCTACGTGTGAATGGTAACTATTAATGTCACCGTCGTCTCGAGACGAAGTTGTGGCTTGGGGGCTGTGCTGGCTCGAGCTGACGATAGACAGTGAGCCAATTCAGCAAATACCTCGAATCCAAGCGAAGCCTGAATTCTGCCGAACTCGGCTTTATGTCTTGGTTACCAACATGGACGGTCCCAGAACTATTTACATCAAGAATTTTGGCTTCCACTCCGCCTTCACTTTTTCATCTGCACGGTTCCAGCTATCCTCAATTGCCTTGTCGACGTCAATCTGTCCAAGAAGCTCATCGGTCAGACCATTGCATGTAATCTGGAGCATCTTCCCATCTTTCATCTCATATGTAGCCCACACTTTCACCCTGATTACATCTCCTACCCGAACCTTGTGCCCGTGAACTGCGTGGTCGGTGGGTTTGGTGTAGCGGAAGTAGGTTTCCATAATGAAGAAGACGAGGTCGCCGTCAATTAGAACGATCATTGGGACAACCGTCTCCTCTGCCAGGTCGTGGACGACCGAGTAATGGTTCATGATTCCTGCTGGTCCGTACAGTGTTCCGACTTTGGGATCCGGGATTACGAGTCGCACATCGGAGTGGTAGAAGGAATGCTGCGTGGCGTAATCTTTCGCGTTAAACGCTTCGATGTATCGAAGGAATTCTCGCCGAGAGATTGACATGGTAGGGCAGCGGGCTGATTGTCAAATTGCAGAGCTGAGCCGAGCGAGAGTGGCGTGGCGACGGCTGGGATAGAAATGCACTCTATTGCCCGAGGGCACGATTTGAAATTTGAAACGGGGCTGATCCTCCGGCAATCCGGTCAAGACATCTCGGGGGAATGTGGGGGACCCGCAGCCTTCTATTTCCGGGTGGCGCTTCTTATTCCTGCTCCTCTCCTCCTCAAGGAAGGATTCCTCGGACATTCGGACCCGATATTTTATCACATAAGTCACTGGGTTTTGGGAGTTTCAGAAACGTCCAGACACCCACCTCCAGAATTACAATGGCTGCCATGGACGAAATCAGAGTCGAGCAGAATCCGGCTGCGACCAATCCTCCTGCCGGAGCGGACCCCGAAGACTTCAAACCAGAACATGTGAATATCCTGGGCAGCATTCAACTGCGACACCCGGTGACCAACGACATCATCCTAATACCCACACCGTCAAACGACCCCAATGATCCTCTTAACTGGTATGACTGCCGAGTAACTGCTGAGCATTAGATTTAATGACTGATTTCCGGCAGGTCAAGGGGCTATCGAATCTACCTGGCCGTGATATCCTGCGCTTCAATCTTCCTTGCCCAGCTTCTGGCTGCTGGACCCAGCGTCGCAATGACAACAATGATCCAAGATCTTTTCGGCATCATGCCCACTGATCCAGAGTTTTCGTCCGCACTATCCAAGATGGCGTATTGTTTCACTGGCTGCGCATTTGTGCAGGGAATGTCGAACCTGGTCTACATGCCGCTCATTATTAAATATGGCCGGCGACCGGTTTATATACTGTCATTCATCGTATATGGAGGGTGCTCGCTCTGGGCTGGTCTTGCTCGAAGCTACCCCAGTGCGTTGGCTGCTCGCCTCGTCCTCGGATTTGCCGGGGGATCGGCGGAATGCCTCGCACCGCTTACCATTGCGGACACCTTTTTCCTTCATGAACGTGGACTGATCATGAGGTACGGGTTTTCGTCGGCTTCTCCCCCAGTGTGGCGCTAATCTCTACTAGTTACTACTCCGCCGCCCTATCCTGTGGTGTTGGTGGGGGCATTGTGCTCTCTGGGTTGATCACCATCAACAACAGCTGGCGGGTCATATACTATATGGCGACGGGCCTAATCTGGGGATTAGTAACCTTGATCACCTTCACGATGCCAGAGACAGCATATAACAGGGCCCAGAGCGTTGATGATCAAAACGACCTTGGTGCAAACGATGACGGTACCGACAAAGCCCAGGCGGTGCACCTAGAATCAAGGATCCCTATGAAAAAAACATACCGCGAGCAGATGAGGCTGATCAATCCGCCCTTGACAAACGAGTCCCTTCTAGCAATGTTCTGGCGCCCAATTCCCCTGCTCTTTCTCCCATCTGTTCTTTGGGGTACTCTGTCAATGTCCGTTGTTATCGGCACATTCGTCGCTATTAGCTCGAATTATGCAACGGCATTCTCAACCACCTACGGCTTTTCAACATGGCAGTGTGGCATGACTTACTCGGGTGTTCTGGTGGGTGCCCTGGTTGCCATCTACGGCGGTGGCTGGCTCTCGGACAAGGTGGCAGATCTGTTCACCATTCGAAGCGGTGGCATTCGTGAGCCCGAGATGCGCTTGCCGACCGTTACCATCTCCCTGATCCTCGGCCCGTTAGGGTTGCTACTGTACGGGGCCGGGATAGCAAAGGCAATGCACTGGATTGTCCCCATTGTGGGCCTGGGTCTTTGTGAGTTTTCGAAACGGCGGGGTTTCCATAGTCTAGACGCTGACGGCTGCAGTCGGCTTTGTTATCACACAAGTCAGCAATATTGCCATTGTTTACGCAGTGGATGCCCACAGGCCTATCGCTGGAGAGGTCGTGGTTTCGGAACTGAGTTTCAAAGGTATGGACCACTCTTCGCATTTTGCCGATATCCTCGCCTCCTACTAACAGCACCTCTAGCCGCCTTTGGATTTGTGCTTTCGTTCTATACCAACCCGTGGATAGAGTCAGCCGGTTACATCAACGCTTTCGGGGCCTTGGCGGGAATCTGTGCCGCTATTTTGGTCCTGTGGATACCATTGTATATTTGGGGGAAGGAGATTCGTGTCTGGAGTCTTGGACTGCGGGTCCTGAAGGGAGTCCACTGGGGTGCAGATCGGGAGGTTGGCGAGTGAAACGCGGGAAGGATCGCTGCGGAGCCGGTATTACATGACGAGAGGGCTTTCTGTACAGGGAACGGTCTCGATTAGAACAAGGTTGGCCTGGAGCAGGCTCCTCGAAAGTCCCGTTTGTACTTAACCATCAATACGAATCGCTCTATCCTCTTGGAATTCGTGTCATACATTAATTCTGCTGGTGGTTCATTGCCATGGTTGTAAAGGGTTGCAACGCGAGATCCTTCGCTACGGGGTGTCTCCCAGCTCCCCCATCATAATTTGCAGCCGCTTTTGAGAAACGAGCCAGACAAGTCCGCTATCTACTCTTCATGATCTGCACAGCAGACCAGTATCGCTGCAGACAACAAGCGGTATCCCAATCACTCACTACTGCACCGAAGCCGCGGACTCATCTTCTCACGGGTGTGAATAAGGGGGGTCTTTGTAACTGCAAACGCCGATGCGGTGTAGTGCAGGGATATAGTCGTGGGTGATTCGTCTCGGTTGTGTAAGCCACTGCCAGCCAGGTTTAGGTGTCATCCTGGTTATGATGATGCCTGATGCGTAGCCGGAGAAGGAGGCGGATTCTTGGCGTGGCAATTCAGGACGCTTCACGGAGAACGGGGATGTGTACGCTCCTCCACTGTGTTTACTTCTTCCTCCACTACCCGGCTGGCCACTTCTTCGAGCTCTTCCCCGGAGCGGGGACGTGGACGCTCTCCTTGCCAAGCTCTTAGCATTCTCCCGGCCTGTCGCGGGGGAAGCTGGGGACGGGGGCGGGGTTTTTGGAGCCGACCAGTCATTGATGTCCACTTGATCTAAATAATAACTCTTTGTCTTCCTTGCTGATCTTTTCCTCGTTCGCGGTGAAGGCTTGTGTGTATGTGTCACTACGCCCGGGATCCCGGAGCGGAACCCACTGCCTCCGTGCCCGCACATTCTCCCACACCAGGGATTTGGACGTCCCTGGGGGAATGCCGCCTTAGGCCCCGTAAACTCTCCAATTATACGGAGTACTCCGTAATCAATCAGTTGCTACTGAGTGGGGCCGATAGTAGAAGCCTTCGGTGACCTCAGTCCGAGCTGCAAGACGTGGACGGAGCAGGCTACCAGATCTACATATATGCGTTAAGCCTTCCTTAAAATGTGTCTGTTAGCACCTCGATTTGTGCCCACAGGTCAGAGCGAAGCAAGATTTCCCCAGTTTCCGCCCTGCTCTACAATGCGCTTCTCAAACCTACTTCGCCTTTGGTTGGCCCTGGGGCTGACCGTGACCGTTCCCGCCGCATTGGCCGGCAGCGCGCCCAACCACCGGGGCAACGCCCGCGAGTATCTATCGAGCATCGTCGACCAAGTCTTGGACTCGATCGAAAACCACAACCCCCATGTTCTGCCGCTCGCCACAATCTACAAGGCAACTGAGAACTCGCATGCATCGTCGCTCGCCATGATGACCGCCTGGCGCACCATCACCAAGGTCAACCCGCCCAGTCTGCTCGCCATCGACACCCAGCAAGGGTCAGTGTACTTCTCTTCAGTAGCCAGCGAGGGCAACAGCAAGACAAAGTCTATCCTGCGTGGCCGGATCAAGGTGGTTGACCGCGAGATCACAGAGGTGGAGCTGTTCATTAGTCGCTCCCGCGGCGATGACGGTTTCGGCTTCTCGGCTGACCAACACGACACGAATAACAGGGAATTAATGTCCCCGCCGCCTAACCGAACACGAGCCAGCCGGGAAACATTGGAAATTCTTGGGGAGGGCATGTTTGATGCCTCGGTTGACTTCCCGGTCACCGTTAGCAACAACTGTCAGTTCACCGAGGTGGGCTGGATTGTTGTCGACACGGGAACATACGGAAATGCTTCGAGCGATCCCTTGGCCTGCAGCTGGCGTACCGACAGACCAACTGATCTGTACGCACGAAACAACCTCGTTGTCGACGAAGAGTTGGGCTTCGTCGTCTGCAGCGGCATGGTTCCCGGCATGGTTTATCCATACATTGGCAACATATCGACCTTTATCCCAGATGACCTCCCGGCGCAACAGGAAGCACAGGTCGTGTGGATCGAAGAGATGAAGGCACAGGGCGGCGTGTCCATGGTGTCCCCCAGACCTGCCATGGGCGACAATCTCCAGGTCATTCAGTACTACAACGACGAACTCACGGCCTTGCAGCTCAACGTCTATCTCTTCGGCCCGAATATGACCTCGCCCTGGCTATATTGAATCATGATAACGAGTGGAGAGAGTGGGCGCTCGGTGCTTTTAATTCCTATTGCAACGATGATATCATCGTCCTGCCATCCTCTGTGCACACAAATCCTGTCTTCACCCTAGTGCGTTTGTTCGTTGCAACTCTCAGTCCGTTCTCTCTCCAGTCCAATTTCCCCTCGCAAGAGTAAACATCCGAGTAGCCATGACGGCTGGGCTTGTATGACATAAGCCCATTCAAGAGCTTTTAACGTAATTCCCGGGTCGTCCGATCATCCCGGGTCATCCGATCACCCATCAAAAATATAGATACTTGTCGAACTTGAAGCTATTCCCAACAACGCAATTCTTAATATTTTTAATTAAACTAAGTTTGACGGCGATTAGGACACCCAGTTCGAATATGGCCCTGTATACCACATTCACTACACCTTGGTGGCGCACGTTTTCGGGCTCCAGAAGCGAGCGGAGTAGAACTACTATGACCCCCTTCATCCACATTCAATTGCTCATTTCTCAACGTAATTAGGTCCCTTGCCTCTTGCACTTGTAGACCAGCTATAGGACTCATTTGCCGTTTAGATCGACCTTTTTTTTGCTGTTGAATCTGGCTTTCTGCGCGGAGATCATTTAATTCCTTAAGGGTCATCGCGGTGTTGTATATTGCCATCTCACAGCCCTTTATAAGCTCATCTAGCGCTTGCTTAGAAGGACTAAAAGAGGTCTGGCGGCCCCTAGCAAGCATCTTCTTGACTGATGAAACTTTTTTATGTAGTTGATGAACTGTATAAGGCGTGGCAAGCGTAGAAGAGCTTGTTAAAGCCCCCCCTCTACTTCCTGGGGGGGTAGGCGTATGAACCGTGTAATTAAACTTATCAAGCACCTGGCTAGGATCGTGAGGTTGTATTCCAGCTGCATGGAAGCCGCTTTGAATATTCTCTATAGAGAAGACCTGTTGGCGAGCCGCAGGATAGGCCTTCAAGAAGTCAAGCTTGTTAATATAGTTGTATCCTAACCGCATCTTTGCCTCAACGAGGCCCCCATAAGCGCGCTTTAATGGGCCAAAACAACCAACATCTAGTGGTTGCAAGAGGTGAGATGAATAAGGAGGCATGTAGATGCATATAATATTATTGTCCTTGCACATCTTATCGAATTCAGGCGTGAGGTGACTCCCGTGGCCGTCTAGAACTAGTAATTGAGACCCCCCCTTAGTCCGCGCAGTTGTTGCAGGAATAAAGCACTTCTCTAGCCACCGGAGGCCTATCTAGTCTGTTGTCCATCCATTTGCGCTTACTTCGATCCTCTAGTCGCGTGGTAAATCGAGTTCTTCGAACTATCCCTGTATATGGACCTTTCCTTTAAAGATAATGCATGTTGGAACACTAAATCCCGTGGAGCTAATACATTCGATTGTAGTGACCCATTCGCGCTGGCCTGGTTGAATAAGATGAGGCCTTCCTGGCATATTTGACCGTGTAACTACTTTAGTAGTTGTAATAAGGCCCATAGCAAAGCTAGTCTCATCAAAGTTGTAGATATCTTCAGCCTGAATGCCGTGCTTGTCTTGAACCTCTTTTAAGCGCTTGAACCAATTGTTGATAACCTTAGGATCTTCGCAAAGAGCACGTGAATAGTTGTATCGTCGAGCAAATCGAGATTTAATGCTATCATGGCGCTTGATAAACTCAGTGACCCAGTTCTTCCCAATTGGCTTGGGGGGCGTTGGTGAATCCTGTTGGAGGATTATATTAGCCATTTGCTGTACATGTGATGGCCTGGGAGCGACTCCACGCGTATCCCTAGATATAATCCATTGTATCAAGGTCTCTTCCTGAGTTTTAGATAGCCTGAGGTTGTGGTTCCGAAGTTCTCCTTGAAATAAGTGTCCACTTAGTTGATCTGAAAGTGTTGTATAGGGCACATTAAAAGTTTCTGCTACTCGACGAATACTTAGAATTTCGCAGTTCTTTAGGGCTTTAATTGCAAGTTGGATTCTGCCCTCTTGTTCCACCAAGTTCTGACGTGATTGACGCGATTTTGGTGGCATGGTGGTTGCTTGAATAATTACGCGTTGAACGCGCGAGGAATTTTTGGTGGGTGATCGGATGACCCGGGATGATCGGACGACCCGGGAATTACGTTATCGTTTCTTCTACTGCTAGTTCCTCCCGCGGTGAAGGGCCATGTTGCCTAACTTCAATTAAAAATCTATCAAGAGAGAAATCGCCATCACCAAGGCGGTGGCTGGCTGCACCGTTTAATATTTGTATTCCAGTGGGGACAGAAATGAAAGTCTTCCAAGTCGACCACTATGATATGTTGTTCCAGGTCTACGCCACCTACTTACAATCACGGGCCAGTTTGATTTTACAAGACTACAAACAAAAAGCCAGATTTAGGTAGCTCCGTCTATAGCATGCTTGTTTTTTTTTTTTTTTTTCCGCTTGCCACGCACTCCACCACTACCCACAACCGGGACAACGTCGCATCCAAAGTGAATTTTTAGGAGTATAGTCCCCTGAAACTTGATTCCCTAACGTTGTTCACATCCCCGCATCCAGATTCCAACAGCAGCGTCTCGAACAGGGTGGCCATAGAAACTCTAGGACTCGAAATAACTTTCTCTAGACTAAAACTCCATGTAGGCAACACGTTGGTCGATTCTTTTCCCTTCTTTTTTTTTTTCTACCCTCTTCTTCTTCTCCTCCCCCCCACCTCCCATCTACGAAAGCGTGATACTTTCGTCAGTCGATGGCTCAAGGTGGCTCTAGAGCTGATTATGAGCATAAAAATTCCCATGCCCCTTAACGGTCGATTTCTATTCAACCCCAGAGGGAGGCGTAATCCTGAATGTAAGACAATACAAAGACTGCTTCCAAGGGACTGGAACATTCGACGACTGAAGTGAAAGACAACATACAGCATACTCATCTCGAATTGATGAAATAGATGGCAGAGTTAGCCAGCCCTCATTTCCACCCCAGCTTCCAACAACCACTTGACCCCTTCCACTGTGTCGTCTGTCCTCCTCTTTACATGTTTCGTCAGCTGGGGGAAAAACTCCCAAAAATGATGCGGCAGACCCGGATAATAATCGAGACGTGTCGGAATCGAGTTCTCCTCGCGTAGGACTTGCTCGTAAATCAAGGTCTCATCGCGCAGAGTGTCCAGGCCACAGACTTGGAAGTACGTCGGCGGAATGCCCACATGGCCTCTGGGATGGTTAAAAGGTACCATCAGGGGCGAATAGATATCGGGTTTGTACGCGGCTTTTCAGCATGGTTTCTGTTAGTAGCTTTCTCGGCTGGCTTGTGGAACATGCATGTAGGGATGATCATGCGCTTGAATTGACAAGCCCGAGGAACGGTGGAAAATTTCTGGTGCAAACACGGGAAGAAAATATGCACGATCTTACACAGAAACGAGCGGACCATCTCTGGCGGGGGTATGGCATAAGCCCGGTTCTCCTCGGCGCTCGTATAAGCCTTGCGGTACTTTTCCGGTAGCACTGGCCATGGGAGCAGAGGTGCAACGCTCAGAAATTGACCCGTTACCGGCACAACATTCTCTTGATCGCGGTTGAGGTAAAGTACAGCATTTGCGATATTCCCGCCAGAGGAGGTACCACCTATTATTAGGCCGGCGGGTATCGACGCAGACGGATGGATTAGATGCACATTGGCTGCTACCTAGATGCCAGGGTATCGATGTCAGTACGCTCTTCCCCAGAGTGGAAGCGCAGAGGACAATCGCCCAAGTGTGGTTGCGCGCGATACATACCCACTGCAAGGTGTCAAGGCCATCATACACGGCGGTCGGAAAAGGATGCTCTGGAGCCAGGCGATATTCAGGGCTGATAACAACGACATTGTTTCTCAGTGCTATGGCGCGGTTCGACTCGAAATCATCGTGGCGACTGCCGATGCAGAAACCGCCACCATGGAAAAAGACAAACACCGGCAGCGTTGTACTGCGTCCAGCAGCCGGATGTGCGGGATAATAGACATGGGCGAGGATTGAGGCTCCATCGCGCGTAGGGATCGTGATGTCCCGTTCTATGATATCTGGATGAGGGCCTTGGGCGGAACGCGCTTTCGACTTCGCCTCATTCGTCAACACACGTAGGGCGGGGATGTCAATATCTGATGGGAAAGGGGGTGAACTTCCTTGCGCAAGAATCTGGAGAGGAGTCACATAAGTGTGGCCGAACAGTCGCAATTTCCTTCTGTTTTGGTTCTTAGAGGGTACAAACCGTCACAAAATCCGGATCAAGCAATGTGCCAGCCAAGATGGCATCTCTCGCCAGCACCATGGTAGCTCCTACTCGCCCAAGGTTCTATCAGGGAGTCGAAGATGTTAGTGTGAAGGTGCTTCCAGAGTCCATTTCTTACAGCTGCCGTCCTTTATCCCGACGACAAGCGACGGAAGGTGAATGAGGGCCCGAGGCGGGATGCCGCAACCCCCGGGAAATGGCCCCACACAGTCTCGCGTCTTCAACGGGATTCCGGCAGTCAGTCTCCAGCATCCCCAGGGAATACTATTCATACTCTTTATCTCATCCAAATACTGTTATTTCAGAGCCTCAGACTTTCCTGGCCTCTCCTCAGTTCGACGAAACATTATGGTATATTCTGCAACAATTTCTGCTGACACACGGACGGTACATGCTAATGATTCCATCTTAGACGGACACTCCGAAATCAATCGCAATCATTGGCGCCGGTCCGGTGGGCCTGTTCACTGCACTTCTGCTGGCGCAGGGCGGCGTGGATGTCACGGTGATTGAGGCAGGAGCTGGCATCAACCAGTCTCCTCGAGCGGTGGCGTAAGACCCTGAGCTTCTTTCCTTTTTTGTCTCTTCCTGCAAAGACATGCCTAACACTAAAACAAGATACTTCCCGCCAGTTCTCGAAGAGTTTTCCAAAGCGGGTATTGTTGAGGATGTGATTGCTGCGGGAGAAAAGAATGCGGACGGATGCGACTGGAGGGACGCCGATGGGAACCTGTTGGCCGGCATTGACCCTCCTCCCAACGACCCAACGTTTGCCGTCTGCCTTTCCCAACCCGAACTTGGCGAGGTCCTTCTCAGGAAAGCTCTGGAAACAGGAAAGGTGAAGATCTTGTTTGAGGAGAAATTCCAGCGGCTGGAACAGCGCGATGGCGCGGTCGCATATTGGACGGAGAATCAGAAGAGCGGCCTCGAAACCGAACGCATGTGCCGCTATCTGGTGGGCGCCGACGGTGGGCGCAGTTCAGTGAGAAAGAGTCTCGGGATCCATCTGGAAGGATACACGTTCGACTCGCTACAGTTCGTTGCCGTCAACTTTCAGTACGACTTGCGTGCAGCGGGTGGATGGAAGGCGGCCAGCTTCATCGTGGACCCAGTCGATTGGGGCATTGTTGTCAAACGTGGAAAGGGAACAAGCTGGCGGTTCGCAACCGGCGTCACAAAGTCAGAGCCCGAATCCATCTCCTCCTTGGGTCCAGAGACTATCCAGCTGATGAAGAATCGGTTGGCGCGCATTCTCCCTGGCAACACAGACGAGATTCGGTACGAGGAAATGGCGCCGTATACCGTCCATCAGCGCTGTGCGAGTGACTTCCGGAAAGGCGATGTTCTGTTAGCAGGCGACGCTGCCCATGTGAGTCGACCCCCACCCCTGGAAGAGACGTCGAGCCATTACTCACCCAGACATGCAGCTGAATAGTCCTGTTGGAGGCTTGGGCCTCACTACCGGTCTTCTTGATGCCGCACATTTGGCCGAGGCGTTGCGTGAAGTCCTCAACCAAGGTGTCAGTCCGAATGTGCTCACGACTTATGCCGATACTCGGCGCCGGATTTTCCTCGAGCGGACAAACCCAACGAGTACGGCGAACTTGATGAGACTTTGCTCACAAGAACCAGAACATGTAAAGGAGAGAGAGGAGACTCTTGCTAGGCTAAAAGACCCCCACGATCTTATCACCAAAAGTAGAATCGGGCTGCCGGACTTCTCCCTAACAAGCACATCAGACAAGTTGTTCGACACCTGCGGCGAGGTGACCTGGTTTATCTCAGTAACTCGGATTCCGGAATGGACCGAAGAAGAATTCCGGCACCAATACAAAGGCGTTCATGCCGGTATGACTCGCATGGTTGCGGAAAAGCTCGCGGTCATTCGAAGCTACAATCAACTTCAGAATACTCAGGACACGGTCGCAGCATCACAACGCCCCTCTTGGGACTATGTGACGTGCCTTACATGGCCCAGTCTGTTCATAATCAATGCTGGATTCCAGGACCCGGACTACCAGGAACACGCGGGCAAGCATATTTTCTGCAGACTGGACCAGGAAGGCTGTATAATGGCTCAGGTACAGAAGCATCTGAAGAGATCGTCCCGGGACCCCGTCCAGTGCCTGCTATATCATAAGAGGCGGGATTCGCGCGATGAGTTCTCGCCAGCCTGGTTTACTGAGCGGTCTGCGAAGCTCCGAAGCATCTGGGAGTCCGAGCCGGGCATCTACAGCTATATAGTGTGGCGCGACGTGACGCCCAAGACGGCCAATTTCTTTCACGGGACGCAGTTTTCGGGCGGGTCGTGGCTCCAATACAAGGGCCTGGAAACGTTTGGTTTTGAAACTACCGACAGTGCTCGTTCGTTTTTCAACAAGTATAACAGTGCGATATTCGGCGAGCATGCAGAAACGACGCAGCTGGTCATTGGGGAGTCGGACTGGGTTATTTGAGTGGGATCTGACGTATATACCCCAGAATGTTTGTTCATTAGTTTAGCTGCTGCTTACGCAATACTGCACAAGTCTCAACCTCATGGATAGATGCTCGGATCACCGTCCGAAAACTGCCGCTAGTTGCGCCGGAGTCGTCTGTCCCAACCGGAATTGCAGCTGAGCTTCGGATTTAGAGCTAAGATGAATGGTCAACTTTCAACGCCACTCCACATGAATCGTGTCCCTAGCCAATCAACATCGGTCTGACGGCCGCGTAGGCATGCCTCGTCCTGTTCTCGGGGTAGAAAATAAAAAGCGGAGAAGCCCAGGCCACCTGGACCGCGAGCCCACCTTTCCCCAGGTTTGTTATTCCCTTCTCTCTCCACAACCTCGACTCTACTCCACGTTTCCTACATTCAACTATCGAGTGCGGCATTCAACGCAATGCGCCACAGCCTAGGACGCGAGCGAAAATCTCGGGCCAAACGGCGAGGACCGCGTGCTTCTCAAGCGTGCGATGCATGCGCAGCCGCAAAAGCTCGATGCGATAACAACGAGACTTGCCAGCGGTGTCATCGGCGACACATCCCTTGTACACGACCATGGTTGGAGGCTGACGAGACTGCCAACACCACGGGTACTTACTGGCAATCGCACAAGTCCACAAACCAGGATCGCGCTGAACCCCAGCAACCTCCGTACAGTGCAACTCTAGACTGGTTGGCACTAGACGCTAGTCGTGGTGACCAGGAAGGTACGTCTTCGCCCTTGTCTTATGCTCCGCGGGAGATTATTGATATTGCTAGTACGCGACTTCTCGCCGCAGGATACCGATTTTTCTCTCGGTAACCTGGATGGGATGAACTACCTCGCAGACCTGATGATGCAGGGCTCAAGCCAGGGGACGCCGGATGACTCGCTCGAGACAAATGATATAATTCCCTTGTTTCCCACCGCAGACGCAGATTTGTCTGCATGTTTCTTTGATCCCTTGCCCACTACCCAGCCGGCTCCGAGCACCGGCCACTCCCCGCCTGCACAGAGCCAATCCCCGGAAGTTCTCCAAGCCTTTGAAAATACCGTTGGTCGGTGGGACCCGGATCTGGAGGACCACCGCGCAGCCGAAGAGAAGAACCTATCCCTCTCCCATGGCTTGAGTTGGAATCAAGACCATCTGGCCTATCCGCCCCTGCGAATCCTGGATGACCAAACCGCGTCCCAAGCTCGCGACAGCCTGCTTACCATGATCCTCAGCACCTGCGAGCCCGCAAATATCGCCCGCATTGTATCAGCCTTTCCCCCTGCCAGTATTCTCGACGGGCTCTTGAATCGATTTTATACGACCCATGCGCTTGACGAGGACACATGGATCCATATACCGACCCTGGTATCCACCACAATGCCCCCGGAGCTTCTGGCTGCCTGTATATCATCAGCTGCAATGAGGTCTTCGAGTAGCGCAATTCGCGTATTTGGGAGTGCTCTACACGCAGTGCTTCATCCGTATTTGTTCCACGTCGTAAGGCCACACTCGCTACCCAATGCAAAGGGAACACAATATTCACTAATTTCGCTAGTTTGAGAAGAGGATTGCGCGAACGCGTCAAATACAGCAGATCCAGGCACTCGCCTTATTCATTCATACAGGGTTCTGGAGCGGGAGTAAAAGGAGAATGGAAATCGCGGCAGCCATTGTGGGATCAGCTTTGACCGTACGTGTCTGAATTACTGCCTTGTTTTGGGTCGTAACAGACCTCCCTAACGTGAGGAAAAGATGCTACGTAGTGGCTGTCATTATCGTGCTTCGACGAATACCAATGTTAGTCCGAATGCTGAAGACATTGGCGATAGACTCGATAAAAAGTGGCGGCACTGGGTAGAGGAGGAATCGTGGAAGCGGTACCAGTCACAGCTCTACCATACTACTGCTCATTCGGGCTGACATTTTCCATTCTCGACTAGAATGGTCTTCCACATGCATATTCACTGCTCGCAAGAATCCCTGGCAACGGGCACTCGTACCCCCCTTTCATATGGGGAGCTCTCGGCGTCCTTTCCCTATAATCGAGCACTCTGGATGGCACAAACTGCAGATCAGTGGAAGGAAACATACTTCCGCCTCGAAGCAGACCGGGAGCGACCCTCACAACCTTGTCTGCGAGACTATCTGGCCAATCCACGCCGACTGGCTGCGATCCCGCGGCTCTACGATGCCCATTTAGCGCGCCTGATTGTGCTCCATGCTATAACAGCCATGATAAAAGACCACTGGCAGTCTCACAGCACCATCATCTCAAACGAGCTGGATACGCTGCGCTTGTCCCTCGCCTCCGCCGAAACCTCGCATAATCGCCTCGTCCACATCCTAGAAACTATTCACCACGGGTACAATGACACCACCACCCGCTTGTCGCCATCTCCACCGGAAAGCAGCATGCTGACGGCCGAGTTACTTCTCATGCACCTCTTTACTCCCTTTGAGCAGGTCGAAGTCGTCGCCGGCCGCGAGGGCCCCGATGAAGCCAAAGCCACCTACCCACTCCTCCAGGAACGGTGCCACAGCACTCAGGCGCGCAGGGCAGTCTGGCACGCGGGCCAAGTCGTCCGCCATCTGCGCGAGCTCGGCGGGGAATCCTTCACGGAATTCCTCGCTGTTGCCGCGTACCAGGCAAGCCTATGCCTCTATCTGTACGGAATCATGGCTCCCAAAAGCGAGGACATATCAGTAGCGACTCCTGCGAGTGAGGTTGTCCTCGACGCAGCTGATTCCCTCGCTGCGCAGAAATGGATTCGCTCCGGCTGTGGGGTCCCGGTTTTGCAGGGGGTCCAGGTCTTATCCTCATCCTCATTATCCCCTTCTTACAGGGGGAATTGTCCCCTGCACGCCGGTGGCGCCGTCTTACTGCGCATTCGCGAGGTCTTGCTCGCGAAAGCCTCGCAGAAGAAGAATATTTTACCGCTCGTTTCTGGGATTTGTGATTTGATCCTGGCGTTGAGTAATTCGAAAATTGACCAGCGATAAGTTTGTCCCGATAAGTTGCAAGCTTGATGGTGAAATTATCAGACATTGGCGACAGGCTCTTGGTTTGCTCCGGCAGTAAACGTGTATTTTCAATATCATAAAGCGATAATTATCTTGCCAGTGGCCAGATTTATAACTGTAAGGAACGCTTCGTTGAAAATGGAGTTGTATTAAACAACATAAGAAGCATGGAGAAACTCTTGAAGGCTCCGCGTACATGGAACCAACTATATATAGGAATTATTATGTGGTAATAATCTAAGCAGGGCAAGGCCCATAATACTAACCCCCCTAAATAATATAGATATTATAGCTAGATATATAAATATCTAGGTAAAGGATACCATATATATATATATATAACGTTAAATAAAAAAAATAAGGTAAACTTTATGCCACTCCGTCCGGCAGTGAAGCCACCATTCAGGCTCATTTCACCCGAGCTACGTGGTTACGATGCGGATGTACGGGATACGATATCACCAAGCCAGCCGTGGAAGACCATTCGTATCTTCCACCCCTCGTTTGCAGTGGTTCGGACAGGGATGGGAACGACAAAGTCGTTCCAAGGTAGACTTGGAAACCCCGCTTTTCAGTACATGATGAAGGCTAACGAATGTGCGGGGAGGGCAGAGACTCCCTTGTTGTGATTGGCTAACTCCACAATAAACATCATGGCTGGAGTCAGTCCAAACAAACTAAACCCAGACAAGCTAAAGCCGTCTTTGTGGGAAGCAATCCGGCAGTTCCAAAGTCTGGAGCCAGCCGATCCTGGGCGGCAAAACCTCGGAAGAAGACCAGATTAATCTCCTCTGAACGTTGAGCACAGACTGTTCCTGGGGCCAGCCGCAATGTGAAACATGCTCCTCTTGATTTATACAACGCCGTACTCCTTATTCCCTGTCGAGCAGGGGCCTCCACCTTAATCACCCTCCATTAGCACCCCCCAACGCCTGCCTGCACTGCTCTATTTCTGCCCGCACCTTGGCGTCCTGCCCAAGTAGGTATTGAAATCAGCCGAGGTATCTACAAGTAAAAGCTCCGGTGTCAACTGCCGAGTAAATATCAAGAGCGCAGTCTTCGGAGAAGCAAGGACCGAGATCTGACAAGGGTAAGCCAGGTATAGAACCCGCAGTTTCGTCCCAATCCCTGGATTTCAAGTAGCCTCCCTCTTCTTATGCTCTTCATGACAAGATGCCCTTTATATTTTTATTATATCCCTTCATATGGTGCGTTCTGGTCCTATTCGTCGCTGCTAGCAGGCCTGATAACGACGGGGCTTTCCAACGACGCTGCCAATCTCTTTCCAGAAAGTTGATCATTCCCGAAGCATATACAATTACATCTGAAGCCGTAATCGCCAACTCTACAGTCCAGTTCCCAAACGCCGATCCTACGTGTGGGCGTCCGTCTCAGCATGTCTCAGTCAACCTTTGCCGAGCGGTATTACAGGTTGCCACTTCCCGCAGGTCGTCAATCAAGATGGAGGCGTGGCTACCCGAGCGCTGGACGGGTCGCTTCCTGAGCACTGGAAATGGCGGACTCGGGGGCTGCATTCAATACGAGGACATTGAGTATGCGGCTGCGCTGGGCTTCGCCGCCGTCGGAACCAATAACGGTCACGACGGGATGACGGGGCAGTCATTCCTCAATAATTCAGACGTGATTGAGGACTTTGCTTACCGGGCCCTGCACACGGGTGTCATGCTGGGCAAAAAAATCACAAAGACATTTTACGGCAGACCACACAGAAAAAGCTATTATCTAGGCTGCTCCACCGGCGGCAGGCAGGGGTTCAAGGAGGTTCAGGCCTTTCCGGAAGACTTTGATGGAGTCGTTGCTGGTGCCCCTGCATTCGCCTTCAACAATCTTACCTCCTGGAGCTGTCACTTCCTGCCGCTGACAGGCCCTGTTAGCGCAGATACGTTCATACCCTTGGATATGTGGCCTATAATTCATCAAGACGTTCTCGAACAGTGCGACGCACTAGACGGCTTGATCGACGGGATTATCGAGGCGCCAGATCTGTGCAACTACAACCCTGACCGGCTTCTGTGTGAGGCTGGACAAACCAACGGTTGCCTCAGAGAACCCCAGCTTCAGACCCTTCGGAAAATCTACTCACCATTGCTCGGCATCGACGGCAGTCTGGTCTATCCCCGGCTGCAGCCTGGAGCAGAGCTGACCGGAGCTCCGCAAACCTATTTTACAGGCGAGCCGTTTGGCGCAGCGGACTGGTTCCGCTATGCCATCTTCCAGGACCCCAGCTGGGACCCCTTCAGTCTTCAACCCGAGGACTACGCCCTTGCGTCGCAGAGGAACCTTTTCAACATCGAAACGTGGGAAGGGGATCTCTCGGCCTTTCGCAAGCGAGGCGGGAAACTGCTCCATTACCACGGATTGGCGGATGGAATCATCTCCAGCGACAACTCGCCCCGATTCTATGAACATGTTTCGCAGACGATGCGGTTAGCCCCAGCTGAAATGGATGATTTCTACAGGTATTTCCGTATATCGGGCATGGCCCATTGCGGCGGGGGCCCCGGGGCGGCATCGATCGGGAATAGTGCGAGCAATGCGGCGAGCCTGGAGCCTGATGAGAATGTCTTGATGGCCATGGTGAGATGGGTGGAGGAGGGGATTGCGCCCAATACAATCCTGGGAACTGCATATATTAACGGGAGCAAGGGCGCGGGGGTTGACTTTAAGCGCCGGCATTGTCGATGGCCCTATCGCAATGTGTACAAGGGGTTGGGCAGCGCGAAGGATCCAGACAGCTGGCGGTGTGTGTAACAAGCCTAGTACCTACAGGATTCTGTGTTTGTGTTTACGTTTTGGAAATTCCTGCCTTTGCTCGCCCGCGCAAGTCATTGGTATTAACTATTCACGTAGTCGATACTCATTCTGCGTCACTTTGCGCTACAACCAGGGGGTACTGGTGATGGTTCGTTGGCGGGTCATAAGGGTTGAAAGAGAAGCGAAGGCTATCTCTGCAAGCTGTACGGAGGACCAATTGACTAGCGAGTATGCAAGCAACGTACGTGGCAACCTCTGCGACTGAAGCAGAAGTATTGGCTATATCCGAGGCCGCGAAGTCGCCCTTCTGGTGAAAACGTTTGTCGAAAGCTATTAAATTCATACCAGATCATCAGATACCGGAGCAGAGAATGAACCTGCTTACGAAAAGAGCATCGCCCTAATCCATACAAAGCTTCGAATATTGATATACACGGCCGATTGCTTCGTCAAGTGGTTCAAGCGAAGCACATTTAGATCCAATGGGTTGGCACGGAGACGCCCGCGGATGGTCTCACGAAGGTCCTGGCCGAGCAGAAACACCAAGAATTCATCATGGAGAATGAACTCATAGGTCAAAAGTTTCCCGACACCCGCCCCACACCGAAAATATATAAACTTCAACGCTTGATATCTAGACAACCACAATGAATTAGGACTTCTAAATACATGCAAATTGAAGCTATTTAGTACTTTGTATACCACCCGCGAGCTCGATACACTGCTATTACTCTGCGAGGCATTGAATCGATTAGACTGCCAATCAAGGCCTGGGGGATAGCCCAGGAAGCTTCTTGGATAGCTTCTTTAAAGTTCTTCTAATCGCTATGAGACCTTCCTTCTAGATAGAGCTGAGGATAAAGCTCATGTAGCTTCTACTTTAGAAGGTTCCAGACGTGCTTAATAGGGTTTAAATCAGGCGAGTGTAAAGGCCATTCAACCATATAAATTCCATGCGATTCAAACCACTCCTGCGTCTTAATAGCTGTATGGATTCGCGCATTATCTTGCTGGAGAGGAGTACCAGGCTTTTAGTGCTTAATTAGCCCCTCTTCTAGAGATTTTATATAGGACTTCGCTGTATACCCCTGTTAAGGGCTATCCTCGTCCCTTTCCATAACTACTAACTTCGAGCGGCCACCGTACTAGATAGCACCCCAAACCATCTGTGAAATAGGTTTCCCGTGGTAGTAGAGATTTAATAGATCCTCTCTAAATCCTTCTTTTTAGTATCGAAACACGAATTTTAGGCGTTTATTAGCTCAGCGTTGGACTGAACATTCGTCTAAAAACTTCCAGGTGCGCTAGGCTATATATCGCAACCACAACCCTACAAATATATATCGTTTTCGCGCGACTTCTTTAGATAATAGTATCATCTTCTTACTCCGCTACTTACGAATATAATATTTCCTTAAGGCGCGTCGAATTGTCAAGATAGAAGGTTGACCAGGGGTCTTGATTATTAAGGCCTTCCATGAGATATCTAGGCGCCTGCGCACCAAGTAATATACCTAGCGCTTAGTTGCTTTACTAAGCTTCTGCGGCCGACCCTTTCTAGGGCGAGATTTCGTGGTATGGTAGCGTAAAAAGCGATTCTTCGTGTCGAAAATAGTCGACCGGTTGACTTCAAACTTGCGGGCAAGTTGCGAGGGCGATTGCCCCAGCTCTAGGCCATATAAAATAGCAGAACGCGCCTCAGGTGAAAGTTCAGATTCAGGCCTTCGATTTCCACTTATTTCGGTACCGAAAGACCTCATGGTTGTGGAGATAATTGAGGTTGAAGTTTTGGTTCTGTTTACGCGTTCCCGAAGACGCGCTAAGTGTTGGGAAACTTTTGACACGCTATTGTAGTTTGGCGCGAACTGCCGCGAGCTGGGGAGCCTCCAGTTCGGCCCAGGTTAAGATTCTGTCTCGAGGAGGTCTGCGGTGTAAATAACGGCTACCTTATTACTCTCCTGCTGGTGTATATGCTGTCCATGTACGCCAAGGGAGAACCCGAAAGACGCGGGGCTTACAACCATATGACGATTTGGGATGTCATACAGTCTCAAAGTTCTGGTAGACAACAACTCTTACGCCCTATTGCTCTTCGAATTCTAACTCGGATGGGCCAACGGGGTTCTTCCTGGTCGCGCTCGCCGGCGAGGTCCTCTCCGGCACGACAGACACCTGGCTTGGTGGTCTGTCCCTCCATCGCACGGATTCTGTTAGCGCCCATTGCCGCCATCGGTCCTGGCGGGATCCAAATCAAGCCCTGGGCATGCTCTGGCAATGGCCATCGATACCGAGACTATGGCGATCGATCGCTCGCGTGTATAGAGACCAAGCGGTAGCGGTGTCCAGGATCTCTGGTGGCGGGGCATGAAACCACCCAGTATGGTCTTCGGTACGGCATTTTTGGTTGTCACGCCGATGCTTGCGACGGAATTGGAGGAGCTCGACGTGAATCACGCGTTTGTACAGGCCGACGTTCGGGCGGGGGACGAAGCACTTCAGCTCCAGTTTTCCGTAATAACACTGATTGAGTGCCAGGGTTCTATATGCAAGGTTATTTGTGAGTTCGCGAATTGGATAGGATGACCCGTTGCGCCCTTGTTTGGTGCGGGATCTGTGTTTCGACCGGGCGCACTCGCCACTCGATTTCGTTCTTTCTACTGAAGCGCAGCAGATGCAACCTGCTTGGGCCCGTCATGCCACTCGAGAATTTGGGCCCACACAGACCGGCGGCATCGGGGGGGCTTGTACTCCGACGCTATCGAACCACGTTAGCCTCGGACCTTGCGGCACTTCGGTCTCTAATACTGCCTGAAATCAAGGGCGTCCCGTAGTTATTCTTTAAGACCTTACGTGAGCATTACTATCTGACCGTTGAACACCTAACTACCCAAATGTCTGCCACCCGTGTTGAAAGAGAGCGAAAGGTTCAAGACCAGCAAACTGCTCAACTCCGGCCTCCGCAAATGACAGGTTATACCAATCATAATCCTGCGGTACATTGACATTACCCCCACTGATCAAGAGATCAATCGCGTTCGCTTCTGCTTCACTTGCAGCTGTTCCAAAATCATTGTTGTTGTTAACATTAGTAGCCAAACCGGAGCTATGTTGTACTACTCCTGACAATGGTCCTTCTTCTGCAGGGTCATTCGCCATACTAGCAACGGGATGTGGCTGTTGACGTAAGTGCTCCGTCACTTGACAGTATCCTGCGGCGGACGTCTGCGGATTTTCGATGGCACTACTTGGTGCCAGGAGATGACCTGAATAAATGCACATTAGTCATGCAATAGTGGTTCTTCTCCATATAGCACGCTGTTGGAGGTGCCTGGTTCAGGTGACGTACTACTTTGAAGATTCGCCTGTTGATGTAGATTTTGTGTTGAATGCTTCTGAAATTCTCCTTGCAGTGCAGTATGCAATATTTCCCACTATGAGCGAATCGTCAACACCCTGTACAAAGCCAGACCCATCCATGAACGCAAAATGATATGAGAAGAGACCGGAAAAAGCTTACCGGACGTTGCAACGCCCTCCAATAAACCCTATGACGATCAAGCAGATGCAATATTGATTCCACGGTGCTTAATCGGCAGCCCCGACCATTCCCATTCGTATTCTCATTGCCATTCCCACTGGCTTCGGTGCCGAATGTAATGACGTTTATTCCACTGCTTCTGTTCGGGCATGAAATTTCCATGACAAGAAGAACGATTCCCGCGACAAACGCCGCATAGCCGACAAGAGGTGGTAGAAACGAAACATGACGCTGACCAGAGAGATACGGTTCTAATAAGCGACGCAGTAGATCAGTGTGTTTTGCAACAGTTGTTGCGCTTTGCCTCTGGTCAGCCGCGTCTAGTATTTTCTCTGAGTTGTTTTCATTTGCGATGCCCGAGAATAAGGGCACGATCATTGAATGGATGCTGATTTGGCACTGATGATACAGGGCGTCGTGCACGAGCAATAGGTCTTGATCTTGCGGTGTCCGAGCTTGGCTATCGTTACTCTCGTGATTGGAATCTGAATTGGAGCTCCTATAACGTTTTGCATCGTCGAAAAATGAGGTTGCCATTTGCGACAATGTCCGCCCTGACTGAAATCTTTCCGAGAGTATAGAACCGATCTTATTGTCTTTGCACAGCAGTTGTACCTTTGCCCTGGCATGTAACGTCTTTATCAGTTGATGTTCGCCATGTCTTCAGGGTAGCAAAATAGTTCTCTTCTCCCGACTTACCAGACACCCACCATTTTCATCAAGATCGCTGCAGCTGGTCCGGGTTTTGCTCCCGGTGTCAGAACACTAGCGTTCCAATTTTCATCCATTATTTCGCCGAGCATTATTCTATATCCTTCCGATGGCGTGGGTAGAATTACCCCGGGAAGCGGCACCATGGCGACCTCCTGCCAGGAGGATTTGATATATGGTTCCGGCTCCATGACGATGCATGTCGACGTCCAGCAGGCCCAGAAGCATCGCCGGGCGAGCTCCGATTCAAGGCTCACATCATGGTCAAGCCCAACGATACCATTCGGAATCTTCTTGGTATACCCAAGAAGATGGCAGGCGCGATAGGCTAATGCTATTCAAAATTTGTTAACGTTATATTTCCCCACCAGGTACATGTTGCCAGCAGTATGTGTTATTAGTGGTCGGCTGTAGGCCACGGGTAGAAACTCACCAAGACAGAGATTGCCTTGATAAGGCTGGCCGATACCGAACCAATAGTGTTGAAGGCACTCAAGCGCTTGAATGACCATAAGAGACGGGCTGTCCACGGCTGCAAGCATGGCTTCCTTGAATGCAGCTCTCGCCCATGGAAGCCCAGAGGCGTGATATATACTCAGGACTTTTAATTCAGTATGTTCTCCAATGAGGTCCTTTTCACTCTCTGGATCGCAGGGTTGAAGAAACCTGGAGATATTATGTTAAGCAAAAAAATTACCCAGCAGAAAGCAAGAGTAGCATTGGACCACAGCAGAACCTACAGTGTTGCCAACGCCAGTAGGGCTCTAAGAAGAGCGCCATTAAGCTGTTGCTCTAGATATTGTTGAAATAAAACAGGTTTGTGGAATAGCAGAGGTGCATTATAGATGCGCGTGAAGTAAAGTTCCAGTAGGGAGAGACCGAGGGCAGTTGGAGGTAGAGGTGGCTGGTCTTGGTCTGGGGTATGTGTTGAGGGTGTTGCTTTTGCGATTGAGCTCATCGTCCGTAGCTGATTTGGATAGGACTAGAAGGATATCAAATCAGGAATCAGCCGAGGGACCTCTCTGGTATCAAACTCCATGCGTCAACTTAGCGCATACATCGAGCAATACAGGCCTTCCTGTAGCTAGCACTACGGATGCGTCATCCACCACAGTGTCGCTGCGAGGATGCGATATCCCTTCAAGATCATCATTAAAGTTAACGGCATTCGGGATGGCGCTTTGGCCCCGCGGCTCAATCCTCGAAGGCGATTCCTGTTGCAATAGCGATGACGGGTCGCTATAAGGCTGCGGAACGGGTGCTCGCCAAGGGCGAGTATGTTCCTGCGGGTGACTGCGTTCAGCTGCCCTTGCTGGAAGGCGAGCACGTTGTGAGCGTGGGCGTGGGCCCCGACGGTTCGGGGGCGAAGGATAGGAACACGTCGCGTCGACTCGCTGGCATCGAGCACACACTGGACGCTCACGGCCACACTTGAGCTGGAAAGGATTAATTATCAGCAAAAGAAACATATCTGGGTACGGGAATAACTAGAATTGTAATCACCTTCTGCGTACGGCATCGCAAACATGCAGTACTGGATGAGCGACTCCCAGCGCTTGCTTGTCTCTGGCCTCTTTCTTGGGTTTCGGAGGCGTCCATATTGATAGCTTGAAGCTACTCGGTGCTATTCTGTCGCTGCTTATCGGACCGAACTACGAAATTCAAAGCGAGAGGATCTGTGGAGGTCCGTTCAATTTCGCCCAAGCAACTCCGCACCTGGTTCGGAGCTGACGTCAAGACATCACGAAGTTCGGGCCGAATCACATGTCCCCGCTACGCACTCATCATACAAAGTGGGCCATTTCTTGCCTCGACTGGCTTCCCTCTAAACTGCGACCGTGGTACCACATTAAAACAAACAAAAGGAACTCACCAGCTCTAGAATCTTATTGCTCACCGGACTGCAGGAATCATTTAGTCTTTCGCTAGCTGTCTGCAAACCAGGGGTTTCACCCTCTTACATAATTGAAGCTACTGTACCCGATGATCCGTACTGGAACGGAGGAATGTGCAGTACCGTTGCCACCACAATCAAACTTTAAATATAAACGTCAAATGGAGGCTCCTGCACTGAAGCTAATTCCCCGCAAAAAAAAATCCGTGCCACCTTGCTATTTGTGTATAAAATGTGTTGATCTTCACATTATACTTGAAACAGGTTCAACAATCATGAATATCCTGAGCCCCTTATGGTTGAAACAGATCTTCGGGTTAAGTACATATAACTTGTTATGATTGCCATTCCGCCTAGCGTTGTGGACGGTTGGCCAGCCCCAGCTGCAAATCCGGAGACCAGAGGACCTGCTTTACCAATTATCGTACTTACCTTCTACACCCTCGCGAGTATTGTTCTGTGCCTTCGGTTCTATGCAAAAATCCGAATTTCACATTCGGTCTGTGCAGAAGATGCTCTGGTTGGCCTTGCAATGGTTGGTCCTCCTGCCGATTAAACAGAACCCGCCCGTCTGGCTTGCTTGCGAGGCGCATTCGCTCACATTTCACTCTATGCAGCTTCCAACTACCGGAGTTACCATCGCCGTCTTGCTAAGCAAATGGGAATATTTACTCGACAGGCACGTATGGGATCTACCGCCAAAGATGTATCGTCCGTCAAACGTGTTGGCCACTATCACCTTCGTGCTTTTCTGCTTGGCGTCAACGTTGGTGAGAGTGTCATTTCTTGCCTTCTATAGACGTCTCATACAGCATCAGCATCGGAAGCTTTACATCCGCGTTATCTATGCGACGATTTTCTTTGCGGTTGGGCTATCTATTGCGTACATCTTCGGCCTGATATTTCGGTGCAGGTTCGTGTCATCCGGGTCAAAAAGTGCTGCTTCGCCTCGTCTCTCTGTATATTTGCTGACTGGAGGAAACTCTAATTCAACAGACCATTCAAAGCCTCGTACGACTTCAACCCTCCGTCGTTCCGCCCTTCCTATCCATACCAATGCGCGAACCGAGAGATACTTATGTTCAGCGGAAGCGCCATGGTGACAGTATTGGACTTTTGGGTGATGTTGCTTCCCGGACCTATCGTCTGGCAACTCAATTTACCGATCAAGACACGCATTGGTGTGCTCGGCATGTTCCTTCTCGGCCTGCTTATCTGCGTTTGCGGGGTATTCAAGACCATATATATCTACAGGCTTGTTCACACCTATGACGAGTCATGGGTTGCATGCCCGATTTGGATTGTCTCGGCACTCGAGCTTCAGGTCGGTATAATCTGTTCGTGCGCCCCGAGTCTTCGAGTAGTGGCAAGGGAGTGCCTGAAGAGACGTCGCGATGATCTCGCCTGTCGACGGGTACGGCAAAATTGGGGTTCCGGTTCAAGTTCGAGTGATAGTCCCTTAGCTCATACGCACTTGAAACGGTCCATCTTTCCCTTCCATACGTCAACATCCCATCCGACGCACCTGGACGAATTGGACTTTCCCAATGGGTCTTCCTTCGATGTTTGATTATGCCGTTCGTAGAATATAGTGGAACTTATGAAGCGGCAGGACCAGTTTAAAAAGCACTCTTGAAACCTGTTGTAACCCCAAGTCTTGTCCTAAGAGCAAATTATATGATAGGGCTTTCGGTCCGTCACATTTTCAAAGACCTGAGTGACAAGCCTAATCAAAGGGAAACATATAATCATACATACAGTAACCCAACGTTGCATGACCGCGTATACTAATCTGCGGCCTCCCTTCGCCCCATTTTGGTGCCTAGAAGAGCCCCTCCCAAACGCTTAGAACCTTCTTCCAGTACCGCTCCGGGTGCAGTCTCATATGTCCCACATGTGGCGATCCCTTAAACATCTCAAGATCTGCCCTGTATCCTAGAGCTTTTGCCTGAGCAGCAGCTTGCAGTAGGTCCTCCCACCAGATTATTTCGTCTTCCTTCGAGTACATATAGAGCCTGTGGGACTCGACGGGCACGATGGCAAGGTTGTTGATAACTCGGTTGGCCCATATACCTGACGGTTCAGTTCCACGGAGTTTTTCCCAAGCCCAGTTAGCCCACAATACCATATACGTAACGGCTTGGACTTGAGTAATCGTAATAAATGGCAGCCACGTCCGGAGGTATCTTGATGTCAATATCCCCACGGCCATGGCCCGTGACCAGCGGCCCACCTGCGATGCGAAATCCAGACTGCCAGGCGTTGAATCACACACAAGCAACGAAACGGGGAATTTTCGATCGGTACCCCGGCGACGCTGATACGCGAGTAGCGTGGCAGCGAGGAAAATGGAGCCTGTATTGGACATTGTGTGGAGTAGGATTCGCTCTCGCTCTATATCCTCTGGTGCATTCTTATTACCATCATCACCCTTAGCAGCACCAGCGCTGGCTTTGCCCCGAAGGGTACATGGAGTTGGAAATACTATATCAATCACAGGCATCATAGCTTCGATTCGGGATTCCAGTCTCTGCGTTACTGCCTGGAGGGTACGCGATAGCACGACGATGATTCTGGCGCGGGGGAAAATATTGTGGTAGCCGTCGCTATATTTCGAGACATGTTTGAGCGCGGCATCGCCCCATCCGAATATCACGACCGTCGTGGGTTCTTGTTGTTGAGCGAGCGGTGGACTGGACGGTTCATCACATACATTGCGAATATAGACCCGTTCTGTTATTGCCGTGAAACCCCTCTGCGCGGCGAAGGGCGGTTGTTGCGGAGCTATCATCGGGATGTGATAGTAGGTGACCAGCTAGGTCCAAGGCGCACGGAAAGTTCAGGGATATCGTAATAAAAAAGAAATTCAGATTCAAGAACCCTATAGTGAATTTGTGGTTGTAGAGGTCCGACTGGTAGTAAGGCTATAGATGCATATTGATGAATAGAGTTGGCCTGGGAGGTTAGAAGTACAGCACAGACACCAATGCTTTGCTTGAAACTGGAGCCAGGACCATCTCAAGCAAAGCCTCCCACCACTGGAATTTAATTAGGTATTACGGGATGTTCAATGGGATAACAGGCCAGTCATCCTCGCGACCCATGTACATTTTCGGGTATGTACACATTATCTCCCCCGATTACCGAGTCGGGCCGAATCCAGCTCCCTAAGGGCACTTTGGGGGTACCCCAAGAAAAGCTCTGTAAGGACAGTGAAGTGAGTTTCATGCGACGACTCTCAAGAATTGTTTTGCTTGAAGGTGTGAGGGGTCGAGCAGCCTGTGAGAATCAGGAAATGGTGCGTCTACAGTGAGCAAGTGAGGTATAAAGGAGGCCAAACGGGCGCCGCATCTCTACCAGAAAACATCCATGATCTGTGCTGCTTACCGCAATCCTCATATAACGCCCTGCTATACATACTAGTTCGTTATGCATTCAAACGTGAACTTCTTAAGCGATGGTGAAACCCTCGCTGGTATCCTCTTCCGTCCCGAACGTGCCGAGGGTAAACTGCCCACTGTAATCTGTGCCGGTGGATGGTGCTACACCAAAGAAATTGTCCTTCCGCACATAGCCAAGATCGTGAACGAGGAAGAAGTGCAAGTCCTTGCTTTCGACTACGCTGGGTTCGGCGAGAGCTCAGGCGCCCGCCGCCAGCATCTAGATCCGTGGCAGCAGATCTCCGATTATCGTAACGCCTTGACCTACGCCGAAAGCCGCGATGATGTGGATGCCTCGCGGCTGGGCTGCCTGGGTATCTCCTACAGCGGCGGCCACGTTCTAACCCTCGCCGCGATCGACCCGCGCATCAAGTCAATTGTCAGCATTGTGCCCGTTGTCGATGGCTACAACAACCTACGACGCGCACATGGGGAGCGCCGCTTCGCGGATCTGCAAGCAGCCATCCTCGCAGATCGAAGGCAACGTGTAACCTCGTCTGCTAGCAACAATGAGGGTACGATTGCAATGGCGTCCCGAGCGCCATATGATGAGCTCTCTGTCTGGCCCTTCCCTCGTGTCTACGAGGTGTTTATGCAAGTGAAGCAAGGCGAGGCGCCCCTGCACGAGCACTGGAGCACGATGGAATCCGCTGAACTGCTGTTGAACTACAGCGTTTCACCCTTTCTGGAGCGGATTCTCAACACTAGTGTGATGATGATTGTTGCCGAGGGAGATAATATTACGGCATGGGATTTGGAAATACAAGCCTTTAATCAGATTCCGGCTCCAGTCAAACGCGTCGAGATTTTGGCTGGTGTCAGTCATATGAGTTTGTATTCGGACCGCGCAGATACCAACGTTGCAGCGGCACATGCTAAAGATTGGTTCTCCAAGACACTGTAGAGAAGGGCGGGGGTTTGTTCATTCCTCAGCACAGAGTTGTTTCACGTCTGTCCTACATCATGATGTAGCCATGCAATTGCCATGTCCTATCGGCTGGTCTTCGCTCGATATAAATCGAGAGGTCCTCCAAGTATGCAATTTTTGGGATTCTTCTCTATAAACAACCGATACGGAAATGCAAGCGTCTTTATTATCTTAAACCCCCAAATGGGCGACATGGAGATCTAATTCCCCAGTCTCCACATACTGCGCAGGCTGCAGATCCTCCTTGTTTCTTTTCGCTGATTTTAATTCCTCTGG
Source organism: Aspergillus calidoustus (assembly GCA_001511075.1). Classification (NCBI taxonomy): domain Eukaryota; kingdom Fungi; phylum Ascomycota; class Eurotiomycetes; order Eurotiales; family Aspergillaceae; genus Aspergillus; species Aspergillus calidoustus. The sequence continues at coordinate 200,078 of CDMC01000019.1, read as the reverse complement.
AGCATGTTTCGCTCTGAGAGCCTACCTAGGTGGTCAATTAGTTACCAATATTTGGTTTGTCATCACAGGTTAGAAATGGCTAGTTCATAAATTCGGTCCGAATTAAGTCAGAACCGGGGCCGCTCCGGCATTTAGAGATCCCCATGTTTCCCTTTCAAACAGCTTTCCGTATAAAATTAAAAACCTGCCGACGATTCAAGCGCCCGCCGCATCTCACGTCAGAACAACTTCCTGGATTTTCCACGTTTCAGTTACATCCTTGCATATTCACAGCCTCTTTCAAAGCTACTGACCTACATGCCTCCGATGCTTATCGATCACTTTTTCAAATCTAACGGGTCCTTCAGCTATGAAGCACTCCGGGCCGCTGGCTACAGCAATTACGGCGGGGCAGATCTCGGGGAAGTGATAGCGATCTGTTCCAAAATCCGACCCGGAAATGAAGAAGACTGGGTCCGTGAATGGCAGAAGGCCGCAGAGCGAGCAGTTTCCAATGCAGACCACTCGAAAACAGCCAAAAACAGTGAAAGTGCCTACCATGGATACCTTCGTGCGTCAAATTACTTCCGAACGGCGGAGTTCTACCGCCGAGAAAATGTCCATGAAGATAAAATATCACAGTTTCTTTATGAAAGCTCTGAGAGTGCGTTTGTTAAGGCGATGGAGGTTTCGGGGTTTTGCTACGAGCCGATCCGTATTCCTTACGAAGAGACATCATTACCGGGGTATTTTATTCGGCCTGACAGGACAGACAAACCACGACGCACGATAATCATCAACGGTGGTTTTGACTCAACATCGAGTGAGGGGTGGTTTGCCATTGGGGCAGCGGCTCTGGCAAGGGGGTATAACTTCCTCGCCTTCGATGGTCCCGGACAGGGTGCGGCGATCCGAAGCCAAGGGATGCATTTTCGACACGACTGGGAGAAGGTTCTCACGCCTGTTGTGGACTATGCCCTATCTCGCGCGGAAATCGAGGCCAATGGCATAGTTCTCTTCGGATGGAGCATGGGTGGGTACTTGGTGGCTAGGGCCGCTACGCAGGAACATCGCGCGGCTGCGATCGTCCTCGATGATGGTGTGTATGATTTTGGTTCTGCATTTCGAAATGCGCAACCACTTTTCGTCCAGAAGCTCGTGGAGCGGAAATACGACACTTTGCCCAATTTTCTATTTGACTGCGTGTCTTCCTTCTCGACGGGGACTCGGTGGGCCTTGCATAATGGCAAATGGACGTTTGGTGTGGGCTCTGCTGCAGAACTTAGCCGTGCAGCCAGCAAATACACATTAGAAGGGATCAGTCATGATATTGTGACGCCGTGCCTTATTCTTGACGCGGAAAATGACCACTTCTTAAAGGGTCAACCGGAGTTGCTAAGAAGGAATCTAAGCTGTGAATGTGAACTTGTTAGTCTGAAGGCTGAAGAGGGCGGAGACACGCATTGCCACCCAGGGGCCTTCTTTCGCCTGCACCAGGTTGTATTTGATTTTTTGGAGTCACGGCTCGAACCGGAAAGGATACTCTAACTTTACCTAGCTTTACCTGAAGACGTTATATCTTTCCTCTACCTGTTTTTGATTTGTCTGTGCCTTTGGTTAGTTTGTTATTATGAGTACCATAGTATTCTCGCTAAGTTTGAGATAACATAGTTTGAATGCTCTCTGAACGTCAAATATATCGTTAACTATTATTGTATAAAAACGAAGCTCGGTACGTGATAGAAAATATACACTCAAAAGGCTTTTTTGTGTATTGATTTTATACGACAATAGGGGACACATCCATAAGGAGTAAAGCATATTAAGAATCCTTACTGATTTTATTGGAATCTAGCCTACCTAAATGTTAGGGTTACTTTAGTAACTAAACTATGCTAGACCAATGTCGCTGCCTTTATCGGTGGCCTTGATGTTTAAACCATGAGGCGGCCGCTATCATATCCCCTGTATCCCTCCTAAGATTCATAAAATTAACATTCCTGCGAGTATTGACTGTTTATAATCTTTGACCATCTGAAGTAATCAATTATGCCTACTCACTGATAGAGCGTTTCAATCAGCCACGACTTCAAAGCAAGACCCTGTTTGGTTTCATTTTTGTCGCCAAACAAAGGCCAAATAAGAGGCGCAACGTGACACTCATTTTGACCAATGATAAAAGTTGCCTCCGAATTCACCTTCTGCAATTTATCAGCATGATATGTACACGGCATTGGACTGGACCTGATGGTACATACACTGAACCTACTGAACCATTCCTTAATAGAGTCCAAAAGCATCTCATCTCCTCCTGCAAGAACGAGAGACTGTTCCACTTGGGCGTTTTGCCACCAGGTTTCCGGCGCTTCAAATGCTTCAACATAATAGTTCGTAGATCTCCCATGTAGATATTCCTGTTTCCATCTTTCAAGGGCCTTCCAGTCGTCAATATCTTTGTGTTCATTATCTTTCATGCTGGGCAAGTCCTGGCGGAAGGAGATCCAGGGTGATATAAGAACAACAGCCTTAAGCGGGGCGGGGATTGTGAGTGCTAGCGCATCCTCAGACGGGTGGGACAGGTGTGATAGAAGTGCAAGGCATAAATTTGCTCCTGCGGAATCGCCAGCAAGGATGATCTCCGAAGGTGATCGCCCGAGCTCTTCGATGATGTATCGTAGTGCTTCTACTGCCTCGCAAAACTGAGTTGGATATCTCGCGTGTGGCGTCAAGGTATACGTCACGTTGAACCAGCCAGTATTGATATTCTCGTCAGAAAGTGCCCTTGCTACTTTAGGCCAAAATTCAAGATATGATTCAGTCGCATCCATGGCAAATCCACCACCTGTGTTAATTCACAGCTATTAGCATGACTGTCTGCAAATTCAAATCTCATGCTTACCGTGGAAGTTGATCACAATGTATTTTGCAGTTGGCGAGCCGAGCCAGAAGCCTTTCAAGCCGCGATCATTTGAAACGAAATTAGGCTTGACTTTGATCTTTTCACATTACTTTATATAGAGCTGATCATAGGACTTGAACATATATCTAATCTCCCCTGTTAGCATCAAAGTAGCGTTCCAATAGTGTAGGTCGTACGAACTGGAGCTGCAGCGGACTGAGTCTGGTAGTCATCTGTAGATACCGGTCAGCGTTGGACTCGTAGGAAGTTATTGCTCCTGGTAGCTATGTAACCTTTTTGACTGTGGCTTGTATTAGATGGTGATGGTAGCTATCAGCGCCTGATGAACCACGAAAGAGACCTGACATAGCAGCATAGAGAATTGTTGCGCCTTGTCACATTATGCAAATAAGCCCTAAGAACACGAAGAATGTTGATGGCATCACTTACCAATAGAGACCAAGCCTAGCCAGGCATCGATCTTGTCCCACACGCCCAACTTATAACGCATTCTTGGCCGTTGTCAATGAACGCAAGAGAAATTTGACATGGCTGGTGAAACTTCTCTTGCTATAAATATCCACGGTACATCCGCATTAAGCGCACATGCTTCAATGTTTGATTAGTATTCAGCTCTGCTACCGAGGTATAATTACCATTTAGGTTCATGCATCTTTTTCGGACCAATGCGGGGATAATAGTCTTTACTGACCCCGCGCCACATATGTTTTTGAACATAGCCATTGTAACGCTATAATTTTGATCTACTTTCAATCTCTGTATTTAAGTAGTGATTCAGGTTGTTCAAAAGTGCGAGATCGAATTGCACCTTCAGAAACGAGATCTCTAGTACATAGTCGGCTTGATTGTTTGACCCGAGTTCCGATATAGATGGACTTAGCTAGGTTGAGCCCAGGATCTAAATCAAATGAAACAAAGCCATGGTCAAGTAAGCTAGGTAGAACGAAGTAAGGCCACTCTATAAACGAGCGGTATGGCTTGTACTATCGGATACTAGACAAAGTATATCACAACATGATCCTGGGGGATAGTAGCACCAAGCTGAACTCTGAAAGTAACAATAATATCTATCAAATACAAGCATGACTAAGTGGTGAGCAAGTAGCTTCCACCCTAGCCCCCTATTCTTACCATCCCCACTCCCCATTATCGTTTGCCCTATTGGACCCCCAGTCTCCTCGGCCGTATGTGCCTGGGTTCCTTTAACAGTAGGTTCACAACCGTAGATAATGTCGGAACAGCGTCCTGACAGCCTGGCTGAAGTCATAGCTAGTTGTCTAAAGCTTCATTCTCGCCAGCATCTCCTGTCCCTTATCTGTGAATAGCAGTAAGCCATTCACGTATCCGATCACCCAGAGCGCAGGATATCGCCAGTGGAACCACATGGGATGTTCAGAGGCCCCGAACCATCCAAAGTGCCGGTCCAAGCTATAGCAGAGGTAGTTGCATGTACTGAGAACCAGTAGCGTCAAGATGGCAGTGAAATGAGCAGCTTTCTTTCCGTAGTGGTGGTCGACGATGAAAGTGTTTATGAGGCCACCCAGGGTTCCACCCATGCCTAGGGGACAGAACACAATCGTCCACATAACCTTCTGGAAGAGGTCGCGGGTGCCAGTCATGATAAAGACACCAACAGCAAGGAAAACAATTTCGATGAAAAGACAGCTGAGCCAAAAGAGGAGAAATGGACGAATATAGATGATTCGCCGTTTATGCGCGGTTTTGTAATCTTCTGGGGCGGTGATTATTGGTTGGTATTGAGCCATGATGGAGATGCTTGATTCGACAACTTGATTGTGCAAGTGAGATTATTGTGACAGGAAGACATGAGAGTTTGGTAGCTTCAAGATAGGTGATTGTTGCTGCTTAAATTCAACACAGACTGTCCCCATCTCTCCACAACGCGTTGCGGGTTGTAGCCGAGGTGTGAAAAGTCAACTTGGAACGATGATTGCTTTAAGGATTAGTGATCATTCTGGAAACCGAGGGATGGCTACGAGGAACTCAAGTCAGTATCTTAGCACAAATTTCAGGCGTCGGATGGACGAATTTTAGGGAAGCATTGCCTTGGGTAACCCGAATCTCTGTACGTAACAAAGTTTTTACGTCTGATTGCTTAATTGGAATGTCTTTATTGCCAAACATGATAGGAATCAACGGTTGTCTTTATTTAATTAGTCTCTAGTAAATAAGAAATCGTTCAATCGATATCAGTGCTAAATGGCCTCTGGGGCTGTTCGTTTGGGGTTCTTGGCCCTGTGAGATACAAAGTCACTAAGTGCATCACTTAGCGGTAATTCCTGACGAGGAATTTGCTTAGTAGCACATCAAGAATTGCGAAGCCGGAGCAACGATTCGGAGTCCAGCCCCATAAGCCTGGTTGTTTCTGGCTTGTTCGAGGCCGAATATCCTGCTTTCTGCGCCCAGAGCTAGACCAAGATACAGAACAAGTTTTCTGACAGTAAAATGCTACGTCCGTACCATAGTACTGAAGCTCAGGTAAAACCGAGGCATAATGCTGGAAGTCAAAGCTAAGCTCCGCAAGGCAAGTTGTCTGGGTTGCCCAGTGGTATGTCGTCTCGAATCGGGCCGAATCGCGTGTGGCGTTTCTACTTAGATCGGGCCGAACATGGATACGCAAGGTCTGTGAAAGTTTCAAGCTACCTCTCATTCAAGATTCGGCTCTGCATCCAGGATACTGCTGGCCTAAACGCTGGTAAAATGAGTGGATTCATGTGATGGAGACGTCGTCGTAATGAGTCACTGCATAGGAGTCCAAAGGTCCGACCCGGTGTTCACTCAGCCTCTTAACTTCGTCTTATTTTTCGGATGTCTGCAGTGGATTCGAGATCCAGCGCCAAATTAGACAGTTTCTATATTCGCCCCGAGGAATTTGGTTGAAACTCCCAGAGCTCTGAGTTACAACTTCTGAGTTCAACAATCTCTCCAAAGTAAAACAAAGGAGCCGCCTGGCTCAAGAGTACCAACGGCCAACAAGACAAACCCTGGGTAGGGCTGAAATTAGTGCCAGCTCTAAGAGAGTATTCTCGTGTGTCCATGAATTAGATGAAGAATAGCCTTCGTGTGACTAGAAGACATCTTCTATCACTTAATTGGTGACCCGGCAGATCAAGGTCCCCTTTCAGATTGCATTCCGGTCTTCACTCCTCGTGGCAGTTGGGACTATCGGTGGGTCAATTCAGTCTTACCAAGAAGGTGCCTCTAGTAGCAGTTTATCATATATATAAGAAGACTCTTTTCTCATTCTACGTTCTTAACCCCCGGCCAAGCTCCTTGTCAGAATATCAATCACAGAAAGGTGAGTTTGTGGTCTGGTTCCAGCTAGGCAAATCTTGCTTTCCAGTCTAGGTTTTTTTTTTTCCACATGACTTTTGACTCATAATGTTGCGATAGATAAGATAACTAAAGATGCCAACTCAATACCGCTACATTCAAACTGTTGACACAGAAAGCTTCCCATACATAATTGAGCATAATGTGTCTGTGCATTTGGGAAACGATGCAGTGGTCCGTTGCAATGTCTATAGGCCTAAGCCTACCACAACAGAAGCCAGATACCCCGTGCTCGTAACATACGGCCCCTATGGCAAGGACGTTTCCTACCAGCAGTACGTGCGAAAGAATAATATAGCAGAGGCAAATGCGCTAATCCAGCTTTACGAGCAAGGTTCAATCCTAAGAGTTTCTCAGAGGTACACCCAGAGCACCAAACAGAACATTCTGCATGGGAGACTCCAACACCACTCTTTTGGACCAGCCACGGATATGTCGTTGTACGAGCTGACGAAATCGGTACTGGGCAATCTCCCGGTGTCCTGCATGTTAAATCAGCAGCGTCAATTGACGGCTTTTGCGATGCCATCGAATGGGCTGCACAGCAACCCTGGTCCTCGGGAAAAGTCGGGCTCCTCGGGGTCAGCTACTATGCCGCGACACAATGGCAAGTCGCAGCTCGGCATCCTAAAGGCTTAGCAGCCATTGTACCATGGGAAGGATTCTCTGACGCCTATAATGAGTCCATTCGGCACGGAGGTATTCTATCGAACAGATTTTATGACATGTGGTACGCTCGTCAGGTCGCTCCGAACCAGTATGGTTTGCCTGGGCGCGCTGCACGTAACTGGGGCCTCGACACTGTTGAAGGCGATCTTCGAGCGGATAAATTAGCCGCCAACCGACACAAAGCAAGTTTGCATGAACAGAGGTATCGCGACAACAAACATCTAGCGGCCCTTAACTTCAATTTAGAAGACATAACTGTGCCGATTCTCAGCGTGGCCAATCTCGGTGGGAACCTCCTACATCTTCGGGGAAATGTGAATGGGTACCTGTGGGCGGGATCGGAGTTCAAATATCTTCGATTTATCGTCGGGCGACATGACCTACCCTTCTACTATCCGGAGGAAGTTGAAATTCAAAGAAGTTTCCTGGATGCCTGGCTAAAAGGTGAAGATCGAGCTGGATGGAGCCGGAAGGGAGCCGTCCCTAAAGTTGACCTGATTCTTCGCCGAGGAAATGCTGGATACAATGATCCTGTCGCAGAAAAATCTTTGTTGCGGCGAAAGGAATATGAATGGCCATTGGCTAGGACAGAGTACACGCCTTTCTATCTAACTGTGGAGCAGGGGCTGGAGTCTGTTCGACCGAGCCAGGGACTTCCTAGCAAGCTGACATACAGAGCCCCGGGCAAAGGGCGAGCCACGGATATTCTGAATTTTACATCACTCCCCCTTGACTCGGAAACAGAGATCACTGGCCATATCGTGGCTCATCTCAATGTCTCAATCAGCAGAGATCGTTGGGGAGACTCTCCCTCTGACCTGGATTTATTCGTCACCCTCCGTCATATCTCGTCTTCTGGTGAAGAAATACACTATACCGGGTCTACAGGAGAGCCAGTTCCTTTGACGAGGGGGTGGCTCCGTGTATCTCTTCGCAAAACCAATCCTGAGCATCCACGTCACCGACCTTGGCTACCATATCGAGATTTCTATTCCACAGATGTTCTCCCTGTAATTCCCAATGAGGTATACCCTGTTGATGTGGAGATCTGGCCAACAAGCGTCGTTGTTGGACGCGGCGCTCGCTTGGTGCTGGAGGTAAGCTCCGGAGATACTCCAGGGACAGGATTCTGGGGCCATGATGACCCTGTTGACAGGTGGGAATATGACAGAAAACACACTGGAGACAACGTTACAATTTTCTAACCGTCATTTAGGTCCGAGTCTGTCTTCAAAGGCCAAAACTGCATTCACTTCGGGCCGGATTATGTCAACTACATCACTTTGCCCATCATCCCCCAGCAATGATAGACCGATTGACACAGTTCACACGAGAGAAAATGATCGTGACATGGTTTTCTGTAATGATAAGGGCAAATTGTTTACTTTTCAATCCTCGTACTCTCTTGACAGACCAGTGTTCTCTTAATATCTCTTCTACCTCCATGGATTCGTACATTTTTCTGTTTTAGTAGATCAAAATAACCAGGAGTTCCAAAACATCGTTTGTCAAAACATCGTTTGTCGTGTGTGCACTTTTCCCTCTACTGTGACATTATAAATATCGTCTATAGAACGCTTGGAAGGATGTTTGTTCGAACTCATAGTGAGGAAAGAAAACGATATGGTACACACGACCGCGGATGATAGTGGCTAGGTGGTCTAATCTACCACAAACAAGAAGAGTAACATTGGGTGAGCATTAATCCGTGGATATTGTCCTGGTCAGAAGGCTGACCAGCCCTCTTGTCGTGGTTGTAAAGCACTGGAATAATGGATTCCGACCTTCCAGTCTCCTCAACATTATGAGTGATCCAGTGCTCTGCAGTCTTTCTTGAATACAAGAAGGGTAGAACAGTCCAATTAAAAAGCCAACCAATAATAGGGAAATCCAACCCCACGATAGTTTCTGCGTAAAATCGAGACCCATCACTCTCAGCAGAGTAAAAATGATTGAGACGGACGCCAATAAGGCCGAATCGTTTGATGATAAAATTGAACTCCTTGTCATCAAGACGTTCCGTATAAACATCCACGTCGATCTTATCATTGCAATCGTTGAACTGTTCGGTAAGACGGGTTTTCTCATGGACCGCAAAGCCTTTGTTGTTCACACCAGTAAGAGGAGTAACTGAGATATGGTCTCGGTGATGCCATAGATGGTAGAAAGAAATTTCAGGGCCTCCAAGCCCTACACCATCCCAGGTAGTGTGTCGTCCCAAATTTTCAAACCACCAACGGATCATCTCCGGGGTGCAGCCGTGGACAGTGTCATGTTCAATACGAACGTGGACTTTCCCTGTCCAAGTACGTTCAATATCAACCCATTTTGCGGAGGATACTGGTTTGAATTGGAGATTTCCAGCTCTCTCAAGCGCTGTCCGAGCGCTCAAACGCGCTTCGCGAAGCGTCTTTTTGTTCATTGTGACGTGTGTCAGTCCGTGGGGAATGATGTCTTTGTCTGTTGGCCAGCCGTGCCAATTGAGAAGTTAAACAAGATCTTCATGGTGATCACAGGGAAGCTTTATACACATCAGCAGATGGAATGGCTTCAGCTGCTACTTCTCTCATCCCCTGGTGGTACGGTAGATGTTGACTAATTGGGCCTCGGCAACAAAGCTATATTCCGGTTTTATATTAGACCTCATGTGAAACAACGCTCCAAAATCCCTGTATTTGAATGTGGATACAGGGCGCGGAGGCAGGGGATTATAAGATATCTTGTTCTACTTAGGAAACGCATTGTTCTCAGAAAGTTACGCGTCAGAAAGCATCCGTGGGTCGCTTGTTATGAAAGGCATAGTAGTCTAGGTAAGAAGCTAATAACGTGCCTGGAAATAATAATATTCATAGGTAAGGGACGTGTGCAAGAATCTTGGGGCTGGCCGCAGAGCTATTCCGCTAGCTACTTTCTTTATAGGGTGATGGGCAACACAGGAGGTGCCAATATAGTCAGTACGCATTTTACTTTGTGGAACTTCTTAATATGATTAGGGGGGTGTCAACAGAGACAGGGGGTTGTGTACCTAGTAGCACCCCCAGATCGGCCCGATTTTTAGTGGACCGAATTGGCGCAGTTAGCATTCCCATTAGGCTGTGGGAAACCAGCGTTGATCAAGGGTAGCGCATTTTCTACATCTAGTGTGCTACTCTGAGATTCATTCCGCCCCCGAAGCCAGGTACTCTGACATGTGACCTTTACTTGATTGATTAGTGAACATTGGGCAGTTCTTATGGTTCAGCCTCGGCGAGATGCCACCTCGGTAAGCAATACTATTTCAGTTTTGTCCTGAAGGCCACGGCGCAGTAGTCTAGTAGTGTATCACATCTGATAGAGCAAATTCGCAGATATATGCCTTTTTGGCATATATATATTCTAATCGATTCGTGATTCAGCCTTTCAAGCATTGTTTTCTTTTCAGCCTCTGTTCTACAAACCGACATGTCACCACAAACTTACGTCAACTCACCCGATAGCCATGTCCGCGTCTCGAATTATCCAGACTCAGTGTCTGGGGTAACACGACTACAGATCGTGACTCTGAATCGCCCAGACAAGCTCAATGCAATCACGCTGGATATGATACAGGACCTCATCGCCTTGTTTGAAGCCTTTGACGTGGATGAACGAGTCAAAGTTATAGTCATGACGGGGGCCGGGAGTACTTTCAGTGCTGGAATTGACCTCACAATTGACACGAGCCAGATGAAGAATTCCTCGCCACCCAGCGAAATGCGTGACCCGGGGGGATCTCTTGCACTGGCGATGTTCAACTGTTGCAAGCCAGTCATTGTGGCATACAATGGTCTTTCTGTCGGAATTGGCATGACATCGACCTTGGCCGCCGGCATCAGGTACGCTACTAAGGTCTGCTACATTTGGAATTTTTGAGAACTGAATCTTTCCATTCTTAGAATTGCGCCTCGCAAGGCCAAGTTTGGATTTCCATTTTCACGCATTGGCATTACAATGGAGTCGTGCAGTTCATTTTTCCTTCCGCGCATGGTTGGATATAGCAATGCAACTCATCTCCTCACCACAGGTGAGACATATCCTGCCGAATCCCCGTTGCTTCACGGGATTTTTGCAGAGCTTGTTTTGGAACCTGAGGAGGCTCTTCCACGCGCAATTGAGCTGGCAGAGAAAATTGCCTCTAGTGTCAGTTTGATGGCAATTCATATTAATCGGCAGTTGATATGGAGGAATCCTGGAACTATTGAGAGGGCGCATTTGGTTGATAGCCCTTTGTTGTATGATACGTTTGGCGGACGGTGTGTATCATCGTTCTAGTATTGAGGCCACTATTTACTAACAGTGCGAACAGGGATCACCTCGAGTTCAAAAAGGCGTTTTTCGCCAAGAGGAGGCCATTATTCAACGACGTTCTTGCGAGAGATGCACCACGGACCTATCCTTGGTGGAACGAACTTTCTGTTCAGACAAAGGCAAATATGAAAGGAGCAAACAGCTCTGAGCCCAGCAAGCTGTAGATTATTTTTAGATGTCTTAGTCAAGAAGTCAAATTGATACTTTCAACCATGTGAACCATCCCCCCTTTCCAAGCTAGACGTTCCAATCACTTCTGTCTAGTACCGCCGTTGCTTATTGAATTAAAGCCCGCATGAAATACCTTACGTCCAGGGTTGAGGCTTGTCCAGGGTTCAGCAACAGACGCTGGACGTAGGCTCAGAGCAACGGCGATTTAACTCGTAATATTTCTAGGGCACGTGTCATCAGCGAGGCAGCGTTCGAAACCCCTCTCGGCTCAGCATTCGTTTTCCAGATAACAAGGACATAGAAACAGCGCAAAGGAAAGACCATGCGGCTTGATCTACTACTGCCAAGAAGCCTCCTTGATTGCAAAATCTACATCAATTCGCTTGAACCCGGGACTTCGGCCCAAACATATGCAGTTTCTTAGGAGTGCTAATAACTGTCAGATACCTCAATAGAATCCAAGAATTGATCCATACCTGTTGCAAAATCCACCGCGTTCACAACACAGCCGTCAGCAATTTGAGGTTTTGTTGAGATACGAACCCTTGTTGCTTCTAGGTACCTCTCCAAGTCCTGTAAATCAAACCACTCCCCCTGAAGCTCTTCTTGAACTTCAGGCGAATACCCGGACCATACATTAGGCATCATAAAATCTCGGTATGGCTTCTGAGATTCGCTTTCCTGGCCGCTAAAAACAGATACTTCAGGAAAGTGCAAACCAGCGCCTCCTATTTGGAAGTGAGGTACTTCCGGAGAGTCACCCAGCGTCTTATTAGTGAGCCTGGCTTGCAAGCGAGTGTAGAAGAAGCATGTAAGGCTGTCCCTAGTGACGAGCGGCAAAAGCAGACGGAAAGGTCTCTTCAGAGCTTCTAGGGGAATAGACGGTTTACCAAGTATCATATAGCCGTAGTATAAACATGCTATCCTCAGATAATTGATAAAAGTTGCGGTCTCGATAGGACTAGCATCACCTAGCCTGGCAGCAACGATTAGCTTGATGGCTTGCTGAAAGGTAGTTCTAGAGCTGGCTAGATCGGAACGGACTTCTTGTATGTGCCTTCCCCCCGAGGTTGGCTTTCTGTTTGGAAATACCCTCCAGGATATCCTTCACGTGGTTGTAAAAGGGCAAAATCATCCTGAGAGCTCTCCCCGTGCCCCAGCCAATGCAAGCATGATTTCACGGCATCTTGCAGACAATCTGTGAGACACGGGTATTGAGTAAGGACTTGTGACTGAACAATGTCCTTTCTTAATGTCACTACATTCTCGCAGATTTCTTCTATTGCGGTCTCAAGCTGAATGATGCGAAGTTTCAATGCAGCAGCAGACATCTCGGTCCGAGCCTGGGATGGGTGTTGTGTTTGGTGCTGTATTTCGTGCTGTATTTCGTGCTGTATTTCGTGCTGTATTTCGTGCTGTATTTCGTGCTGTATTTCGTGCTGTATTTCGTGCTGTATTTCGTGCTGTATTTCGTGCTGTATTTCGTGCTGTGTTTGGTGCTGTGTTTGGTGCTGTGTTTGGTGCTGTGTTTGGTGTACCTGCTGTTGGCGCGGATGGCTTCTGTGAGTCTATTGCTGGTTCTTCCCATTCCACAGCTCCATGCAAAGATTCCATACATACCTTTTTCTCTGAAATGTTGCGTTGTGTAAAAGGCGTGGACCAATACAGTTGTCCGGTTTCTTTTTTTGACGGCGCTGACTTTGGCATCGCGGAAACGGCAATGAAATCCTGTGCGGAGTAACTATGTTCTGAAAAGAGACGTACAGGCTGCTCAAATGCCTTTATTCGTTATAGGCTCTCCTGGTGGGACCGGAGAATAGAAGTATTTGCTGGACAGGCGATCTAAGTTCAGTGTGGCGCAAATACGGGTTTCAAGATGATCAATAATCACTGGATCATTGCTCACGCCTCGGTTGCATGGCACAAGGTATCTAGTCTTCGACAAAAATAATGGCTAGGGAGGAGGGGTACAATAAGAGTCATCGGTGAGGTCGGCGGTTGGCAAGCTCAAGGTAGATATCAGAGCCACTATGTGAACTACCCGAGGCTTGCAATAGCCAAGGCGTGGGTGCACCTTCCAACTTCGGGACCGGATTTTCATATGAATTAGGACCTTGTGAGCACTTTGTGGCTTCGAAATTGATGGCAATGCCGATAACTTCGTTAGAGTCATACCTTTCTTCTCAAACTCTCAGTTTGGAAACGACTCGGACCGATACGGTCATTCTCGGCTTTGGCATGGCCAGGCACTATCAAGTATGGGTATGTGCCAGACATTATTCACCCCTAGGCCGAGAAAGGCGATCCGTTCTACCGCGTAAATATCTTCCGGGGAGTTTGTAGCGAGGAACCGACATCTCCGAGGATCATTTCTACGAGCCTCCAGTGTTCGAGTTCGGCCCGAATTCTTGCTAAGCAATTTTAGTAGTGTCTGGGTTACTTACTCAGCCAATAATCTCCTCCATATCCAACTGGCGTACTAGAATTCTCCAATGCACGTCCAGGCTTTAACAAGGACTGACTTTGGTGCCTAACAAAGGATTTCCGTGCTTCCGGTCCTTGCGCTCAACTCCTCCATCTATGAAAATATATACATCACTACAGTTTAAACTGGCCTTAGAACTGGTGAAGTACCTACACCTTTCGAAAACTTTATTCAAATCAATTCTGGATCTCTTACCACTTCCCTTCGACCCCTTTGTCGGAATCCTCTATAGCTCTATGATGACACCACCACAAACGCCCTTCGCTGGGTCCATGACAGTGTCAGACAGAGCGCATCTACATCATGGGCCCAATTTTGGCACCCAAGGGCAATCGGAGACCGAGTCGTCTCCGACTATCCAATTGGACGAACATGATCCCATGCACCCATATAACATGGGCCTACTCAGGAAGTGGTTAGCTGTTGCTACTGTGTCCACGGGTTCACTTTGCGTGTAAGTGTACATAGCATATCTACCGCAAATTAATTCTTGATACAAGCATTGATTATAGTGCTTGCACGTCTTCGATATACTCAACCACCTACGGGCAGCTTAAGGAGGAGTTCAATTGCTCCCATGAGATTGCCACTCTAGGGCTCTCACTCTTCATCTGGGGAATGGGTAAGTTGTTCATTGCCTTTCCAGTTCCTTCTCTCGAAGAAGACGAACCGCCAAAGGAAGAAAAGATAGTGACCCTGATATTTGAACTACCTAGGAGTTGGGCCATTGATATTAGCTCCTTTATCTGAGGTGAGACTTATACCATAAGGTAATGGATGGTCAAGATTAACTCGAGAAAATAGATCTATGGCCGCAAAATCATCTACCTATCCTCGCTAACATCTTTCTTCGTCTGGCTTTTACCATGTGCAGTTGCAACCAATGTACAGACATTACTTATCGGCCGATTTCTTAATGGATTCTCAGGAAGTGCGTTTTTGAGTGTTGCGGGAGGCACCGTCAATGACTTATTTCCTCGTCATCACTTAGCCTTTCCTATGATGGTGTATACTGCGAGTCCATTTATAGGACCAGAAATTGGGCCGTTGTGAGTTGCAATTCACAGAACCCGTCCCCCGTCGGTGAAACTTATTGTGGATTGAAGGCTAGGTGGGTTTATCAACCAATATGCTCATTGGTATGTGCGAGATTGCTCCACAAAGTTCACTTATCTTGGTGCGGCTGAATTGACCAAATAGGCGCTGGACGTTCTATATGTTGCTCTGCTGGACTGCTGCCTTGATTCTGTTGGTCTATCTTCTTGTCCCCGAAACTTATCAACCTGTGTAAGTTTATAGCCCAAGTCGATATCAACCAATTGACCTGACAAACCCCATAAGGCTCTTGAAGCAAAAGAGAAAACAGCTCGGCAAACAGCGAGACGAGTCCCAAATCAAATCTTTCTCTCGGAAAAGGTTTCTAGACTCCATGTATATGCCACTTCTTTTGTTATGTCTGGAGCCTATGTGTCTCAGCCTTTGCCTGTACTCGGCGATATTGCTTGGAATCCTCTACCTTTTTTTCGGCGCTTTTCAGGTTGTTTTCCAATCTGTATATGGCTTCGAATTATGGCAGTGCGGGCTTTCGTTCCTTGGGCTTTTGGTCGGGATGGTCTTGGCCGTGCTCTCTGATCCTTATTGGAAATCTCGTTACCTCCGGCTAGAGAGGAAACATCGGGCCCTTCACAGAGAAAACTTCGCTTTCTTTCCGGAGTGGAGGCTCCCGCCAGGTAATACCCTAACCCCTATCTTCCGTTGACCGAAAATGCTGATGTCTCTATGATCGGCAGCTGTAGCTGGGGCACCTTTAGTCACTACAGGTCTTTTTATATTTGCTTGGACAGCCTATTCCAATATTCATTGGGTGGTGCCTATTATCGGCAGCGGTATCTTTGGTGCAGGGTTAGCTTCAAAATCAGAGAGCTTCAGGTCAGCGCTGACCTAAGTTTACCAATATCTAGGACTGTCCTTGTGTATTCGGGGGTCTTCACATTCCTTGTCGACGCTTATCCGGTATACGCTGCCAGTGCTTTGGCAGCAAACAGTTTCGCTCGATCTATGTTTGCCGGTGTTTTTCCCTTATTTGGAATACAAAGTGAGTATTTAATCCCCAGTCGCAAATGTCAAATTCTGGGAAACTTATCCCCTTGTCAATGCCTAGTGTATAACAGAATGGGAATACACTGGGCCTCATCTTTCCTCGCATTCCTTACGCTAGCGATGTTACCATTCCCGTGAGTTCTCCTCCATTGGCGGGTACGCAAAGCCCTAAGGTAACGATTCTCTTTTGATCAGATATATATTTTATAGATACGGATCTCATATCCGCAAGAATAGTAGCTTTGCTCTATGAAACGTCATAAATGCGGCCACATGTCCGAAAAGGAGCGGTGGTCCTTTCCTTAAAGCTCGCTATACATGCAGGCTGCCCAACCCCATTGCCTTGTGATTGTCGAATGTCGGTTCAGGCTCTCTGCGTAGTCACTTTATTATTACAGCTTCTATTAGGCGTCTAGATTATGGAAGTGGGCTAGAGGTTTTTCAAGCACCAGGATCTAATAAAGGAGTATATACAAGTATACAAACAGAACCTAAATTCTGGTATATATTAACCCCCCTAAATAGCCCCTATATAGTATAACTCGCGTTAAACAAAGTAATGAGGGGTTAACAATATATAGCTATAGCAAGGGGCTATCCCATGCTATAAAGAGTACTAAGCCTTAAAGGTTAATTCTGCAATCGGCGGATGA
Source organism: Aspergillus calidoustus (assembly GCA_001511075.1). Lineage (NCBI taxonomy): Eukaryota > Fungi > Ascomycota > Eurotiomycetes > Eurotiales > Aspergillaceae > Aspergillus > Aspergillus calidoustus. The sequence continues at coordinate 183,421 of CDMC01000019.1, read as the reverse complement.
GCCAAGCCAAAAGGTTCTAACACTGAAATGCAACACCCGTGACATTGAATGTGTCAACTCGAAACGCAGCGGCGTTTCTAGAAACTCCAGTGCTTCAAATTTAGCATATACACGTAGACATAGTGTGTAAGGAACGTCTCTCGATGACAAGGTCGTATTAAACTAAAATACGAAGCATGAGAACTAATGGAGGTTCAATCGCCTCCAGCAGAAAACGACGATCTGCTTGAGATTGTACACCTCCACTCTTTTTTCTCCCATCAAACCGGTTTGATTTCTCGTTGCCACAGGACTCAGATGTAAATTCGGATTATCAATCAGACTTGTAAGTGATGAGGCCCTTTCGCTAGCAAGTTATCAACAAAGCCTTTCATGCTAATGGATGCCATCTTTCTCTAGTGCGAGCGACACTACCTCCCTAAACTCGATGATAACCTCCTATTGATATGAGAACGGACGGCGATATCATGCCTACAAAGAGGGTGCATACTAGTATCTTTAGCCTTGAAAAATGGCCTTTCTCAGAGCTGATACTGTTTACTCATTAGGGGCCCGAATAACGAGGAGCAGAATGAGCAGCTTGATATCGCGTATACTAATTACAATCATCCCTTTTAGCTGAAATTGACGACGATCCAGCCATCATATATTCACCCTACTCCTCGATAATCGGCTAGTGCTTGCACCGATTAAAAAGGGTATCTAGGTAAGACCGCCTGGTTTCTTAGTAAATGCGGCATATTAAGCCTGTGCAGAAAGTCCTCGATGTTAGAACAGGGATGGGTATCTGGGCCATGTGAGCAAAGACCTTCTTGCGCCCAGGGTCGCTGCTAAAGAGACGTGTTAGAGACTTCGCAGATGAGTATCCTTCAGCAGAAGTTATTGGTACAGATCTATCGCCCATCCAGCCGAGCTTCGTGCCTCCCAACCTGCGATCGTGGGAGTACTAGCGATTACTGTGGAGCGGGCAACTGCTATTCCGGTACATGCTTAGAGTAAAACCTTGGATTGTCCGTTTGATGCGTCCAATTTAGACTAGACAAATTGGGTGATATGCAATCAGGTCTGGGCTTACAATTCGATCTTATTTACCTGCGGGTCCTGATTGCGAGTACCTTATAATTGAGGTAATACTCAATGAGGAACACATTGGTGTTGTGTTGCAGCATCCTGAACTGTTCTTTTTGTCCGCCTACTTTGATCGTTCTATGCATGGCAATTTGGACATTGATCGTAGTCTCTATATAGCAGATAACCTTGGGCCTGAACGCATCCTGCGGTACTTCGATTCCTTTTTTTCCTGCCTTAGCTCGGCACCTACGTGGCCTGACCCTTGAAGGACATATTACTCTATACAATCCAGTAGACCCTTTTTTTTCACCCGCGCCGTATAATATCAATTGCTTGCTCACCCGCCCTCCTTCTGTCAAATAGAGATTCTAAACGAGTTATATGCGGATTTCCTCTACCTCTAAAAGGTTGAGCGATAGCTCTAAAGCCAGCAGTCCTACCAAGCCAATGGTATCCAGTACTTCTGCCAACCATCTTCAGTATCGGCCTCTCGCCATTTTTCCAGGCCACCAGCAACTCCATTTTCCGTCACAATCCAATCGCCAGATTCAATGCGCTCAGCCCAGTTCGTTAGCACTTTATGCAGCCGAACACTGTGAAGCGGAATGAATCCGTTGTATCCTGGTTGATAGAGATCGGCATTTACATCTGCAGGTTCAGGGCGATCGTCCCAGGGCTTCATTCCGAATACTTCAAGATCACTTAGCCGGGCCCAGCCATTCGAACCAAATTTGAAAGGTAGTATCAGGTGGCAGCTGTCTTGACATAACTGGCTCATACGGCTATGGCCTTTCGTATAGAGTCCCGCTGGAATAGCCTCCTCGTCATGATAGAGCCAAGTCACACTTTCAGGGGTCGCACTGTTTGAAGGGTTTTCTGGGTCTTCAGTACAGAAAAGATAACCCGGCATGGAATAGTGAGGCTTTTGCGTGTGTCTCGCGTAAAAGGGCTGGGCGATGAACTCTTCAGCTGTTGGTATCCGTATCCCCGGGGCAATATACTGAAAGGATAGATTGCGTCCTAATCTGGCGGTTTCTTCGCAGAATGCCCTAGCAAAGGTCCCTACCGGGATGTGGGCTGCATCAAGCACGGATGAGTCGCTCCAGGGGGGTGAATCTGTCTCTTGTTGGGGGACACTTTCTGTCGAAGCTGGTTGCTGGAGGGGCAGGCGTGTCTCGATCGCATCGGTCAAGCGTTTGAAGGCCAGGGCACTTTTTCTAACATCAATGTCGGTAAACTCGTGCCATAGCCAGGGCCCGATTTTGTCCCAATTACTCTCCCTTGTCCATGTCAACTTCTTTGAAGAAGCATCCAGTTTTGAAACTTCGACCGTGCCTTCGTCAATCATCTCCAGATACGCGTTGTATATCTCTTCCAATGGCTTCCAGCCGTAACCGTTATCCACAACAGGCATCATGTCCTCGAAGTGCTCAACAAAGGCCGCCTTGCAAGTATGCTGATCAAAGATCAGCCCCATTTCATCTCCTGATTTGAAGCCTGTCGCCGCATGCAGCAGGACATAACGATCAGCTTCCCGATTCTCGAACCAGCCTAGATCTAATAGGTACTTAGGGTAGTTAAGGCGCGAGACAAAGTAAAAGAATGCCGGTGCATCTGGGTGGAAATATGCGCGTTTTAGGAATTGCACCAGACGATTATTAAGGCGATCCGCAAATTCCATTGGAGGCGAGAAATATTCCCACCATGTCTGCGACGGGCACGATCCACAAGTCCGGCCAGGTGCATCGGCCACCCACCCTGTCTGGAATATTTTGTTATGCAGATTCGCGCAAACTTCATAGTCGAATTGAATTGGCTCGACTGGTGGGTGCTGCCTTGCCGGAGACGACGATAATGAGGATGACGAGGGAGAAGGCATTGGAAAATGGTTGGTAGGGAAAAGGCTGCTTATGATGCCCGTAACTCCGAGTTGTTTCTTTTTTTTTTTTTTCTTTTGTTCTAGGGGAGGCGGGACCTTTAAAGCCGGAGAATTTAGGTTTGATCCGCACTCAACTATCCGTGCCTTCCAGCGCACCCACCGCCTTCGTCTTATGGGTGCGCCACGTATTCTTCGTAGTCACATATTCTTCGTAGTTTTTAATATCCTTAATATTATTTATTATTACAACCACACAACATGCCTAAATCCCCTGAATTTAATGAAGCCAGACTATCTGAGGCCTTCGCTTTCGCTATAGCCCAGAAAAAACCTAATATCGCGAAGATTGCGCGTGAATTCAACGTGTCTTCTACTATACTACGAAGTTGATTAAAAAAGCAAAATAACTAACTATACTAATCCCCTTGAATAAATCAACCCTACAACCATACCAGGAGAAGGCCTTGATTAGTTGGATTATCTAAATACGGAAATGGAACCTCCCACCCCCTGCTGCTATTATCGTAGCGTGGGTAAATCAGGCGCTTGCGCGAGCTGGTTCAGACAAGCGGGTTAGTAAGATGTGGCTATTTTGATTTGAAGCGCGTGTACCAGCACATCCAGACCTTGCGCTAGTGAGGCAGAAGACTAAGGAATTAAAGTGGATATAGGTAGAGGATGCTGGCTTACTCTAATACTGGTACTACTAGCTGAAATTACTTCTTGATGGGATCCCTGCTCGCCTTGTCTATAACTTCGATGAATGCGGCTTCCAACTAGGTTAAGGGCGCGCTTGGAAGGTCTTTAGATTGAAGTCTTCTTGCCCTGACCTCACAGAGGGCGAGTAAGGCGAAAATATTATAGCTTTGGAATGTATTAGTGCTAATGGTTGGCTAATGGACCTGTTCTTTATATTTAAAGCTAGCGGTAGCTTTATGGAGGCCTGGTACGATGGTAGTGAGGTGCTACATCCTGATATAATGACCGCGATATCCCTAAATAGTTGGATATCTGATGAGCTAGCGCTTGCCTGGCTAGTTTAATTTGACCGTGCTATAAAGGATCCTAATCGTACGAAGCGAGGCGAGAAGCGATATCTAATATTTAATAGTCATGGCGCGCACCTTACGCTTAAATTTCTATAATACTGCGAGGATAATATGATTATCCCCTTTAGTTTCTTACCTTATACAACACATCTTTGCCAACCTCTTAATGGAAAGCCTTTTCTAGCTTATAAGCAGCAATTTAGGCTTATAAACAATGAGCTATCCTTCTAGGGTGGGCGGCTATATAGGAAGGCAGAGTTCTTATAGATTATTTAACTAGTCCGCGAGAAGGCCTTTACACAGCGAATTATTCGAGAATCCTTTAAAGACCGCGGTATCTGGCTAGTTAATAGCTATTATATTGTTAATTAGCTTGCTAATTAGTTGGAAATACCAGATATATTGATCCTAGAGCTCCCTGGCCGTATACTAACTCCACCACTATTATTATCCTCCAGCGTTGAAAATAGTCCTCTAGCAATAATTGAGGAGCTTACTAGGAACTAGGCAAAGGTCATGAAGGATCTTACTAAGCTATCTAAGCGGACCAAGCGGAATTTATTAAAGGTCTTTTAACACCAGATAGAGAAGCTAGAGGAGCTTAAAATGACCCAGGAGGTAATCTGTAGGATTAGGACCGCGCAGGCGCCATAGCACCAAAATTATACTAAGCGCCAGGTTAAACCACTTGGTAGTAATGGGATACTAAAGACTCGCGATGCTATTTGATCAATTAAGGTCAGGAAGGAGAAGGATAATAAGCGGGAGCAGAAGAAGCTAGCGAAGCAGTTTGAAAAGGTTTATGGTTTTGCGCCCACGCAGCGCTCGGAGGAATGAATCCAGTAGGCAGCTGAAAACGAGAGGCTATCTAGAGAGGCAGGAGAAGACTTTTTTATTGATAATTAGCTGTTGTGGTGGTTGAATAGCTTCAAATATCGAAAAACTACGAAGAATATGTGACTACGAAGAATACGTGGCGCACCCATAAGACGAAGGCGGTGGGTGCGCTGGAAGGCACGGATATCGCTTTTTCCATCTAGCTGCTGACTAGTGACCAGAACAAACAAGAGTTTCCCGTACCGCATTCCAGGAGCACATATCTGGATTACTACTATGAGCATGGCAATGTCACGTTCAAAGAATATTTACTAGTTGGTAGCTTAGGACCGCTCGAAAATAGATTCCGCTGTAAAAATTAGTAAAATCATCTATAACCTCTCAGAAAACCGCCCCAGACAAAATCCCAAATATACACACGCTAGAGCCTCGCCTTGAAATCCCAAACCGCATCCCCCTCAAACGTCTCCAACTCCTTCACATACCCTTCCCACAACTTATCGGACGTCATGGGCGCATAACAATACGGCTCAACCCCTGTCTCCTCAACCAGCCTCTCCAATTCCGGAAGCAGCTCATCCGCCGCCTTGGCCTCCAGCGCCTGCTGCTCCTTGCGGCTAATCACCTCGACGAACCAGGACGATTCGCGGAAGATGCTCGCCTCGTAGAGCGCGATGATCTTGGGGTCAAGGCCGATGTCGATGGCTGCTTCGATGGCCATGCGGTAGCCGATTGCGAGGACGAGCGGGAGGGCGAGCGGGAGGATTGCGCGGTTGAAGGGTTCGCTGCGGTGGTTTTTGAAGCGTTTGACTAGGTCGCGGGCTTCGGCGAAGAGGCCGGCTTCGTGCCGGGCGAGCAGGCTTTGGGGGTTTTTGGGTGGGGGTGGCGCGTAGCGGCCGATTAGGAGTTCGCTGGCGAGGCCTTGGAACAGGTTAGGTTTGCTGGTGGGCCAGGATATGGAAGAAGGGAATGAACTTACGAATAGCGAGTACTCGAACATCGCCTTCAGCAGTCGCGACTGCGCGGAATTCCATCTAGAGATCGTAGGTCAGTACACATGTCATCCTTTCCTGCCCTGCAAGGCGCGCACTCACCTCGGCAGCAATGATCTGATTCCGATCATAATACCCCTGCCACCCACACCCCTCATTCAACGCCTTAAGACTCGTCTGGAAATGATGAATCGTAACCGCCTTGAAAGTCGTGGCAAAGATATGGCTAATGCGCGAATCAGTCTTCTGATGAATACAGTATTCCCTCCCCGCGTAGATGAGGAACGCCTGGAGGACATGTGCTCGCGCGATAGCATGTAAAATAGGCAAGTGCTGTGTTCGGAAGTTAATTACGGGCATGGGTTTCCCATCGTGGCCCTGGATGTGGCGCCGAAAACTGAATTTGCTGGCGTTGTACACGGCCATTTTGATTAGGGGGATCGTGCTGCCTGCTAGGAAGAGGGTGCCGGCGCCCATGCGGTGGATGGTTTGCAGGAAGTTGTCGCGTTCGTTGCGGGGCTTTTCCAGCGTACCGAGTAGGGCCGAGAATGGGAGCTCGACGTGGTTGAAGTATGTGAGGGCGTGATCGATTGGATTGGCACCCGGGCGTTGTGGAAATACTCTAGAGAACATCTCGCGTCAGTTTCGAGCACATTTAAGGACAAGCAATAGATCCATGGAGGCTTCAAGCTTTTGTCTAAATACTCACTTCGAGGTGACGCCCTTGCACATCTTCTTACCATCCGACATGGGAACGAGGAATGGCCGGACACCGCGGTCCTCTCCCTCAACGATAAGGCGCGCGATTACAACGGCAATGGTAGGGAGGCCGTTGCGGGGTGTGTTAGGTGGCATGCATCTAAATTACTCACGTTAGCCCTGGGTAGACAAGATTCGAGAGCATTTATAGGGCAACTTACTTGGCGGCATTTGGAGTTGGCGTGTGTAAGTCAATCTTGCCGTTTGGTAGAAGCGTTGCGGTTGTCTCTAGGTTGCGTGCGTCCAAGCCGTGCCCGAGCTCGGTAAGCATGAATTGGGAGCTGAGAAAGTGTTAATAGGCGCAGTTACAGGACGTACGTAGAGAATATGTGGATGCGGGACTCACGAGATATCCACATTCAACGCCTGCTGTATAATAGGCCCTAGTTCGGGATGCGTGGGGAGGAAAGGAGCAACCGTGCCAACAAACAGATTATATCCGACGCTGATCAAGTTGATTGCGCTCCCATCCATGGCAGTAAGCATGTCCATGTGGAGTTTCCAGAACGCGGGAGTCATTTCCACGACATCCTGTAATGTCAAATCTGGTTCAGTCGAATTAGTCAATCGCAATTCTTAGTGGACAGCATTGGTAGGGAACGTTACTGTGAGCACGCGCCAAAGCCTGAGCTCTCTTATACGTAAGTCGGGTTCGCTCCTCCAGACTGAGAGACGCTGGCGCAGGTTTCATCAAATCCGAGCGCGCCAACTCCAATGTTTTTTGAGGAGTGTGCCATATTTGCTCGTAGAGCACACGGCACTCTGCGACTGCTGTATTTGATTCCGACATGATGATTTGTAGTCAAGGTGTGTTTGTTGTTGACAGGACGGTGAATGCATTGCCTGAGTCGTTGGTACACATCTTTTATGTGTTTGTTTCGGTTCGGCCGGCCCGTTGGGACGACAGGGGCTGAGCTGAAGAGAGGCCCAGATCCCAGTTCGCAGGGCAATTATAGCCGACGCCCCACCGGTTCGTCAACAAATTAGACTGACGAGTTTCAGCCTTTGCTCACTTTGATTCGCTAAACCAAGTCACCGACATATAGCCGCCTCATGGCTGGCTGGAATAGGTTCTGACAGCGCACTGCGTTCAGCCACGAGTTCGCGAGACGTGGCCACCGTCGCACAGCCAAGGCACTTCAGGCAGCGCCCTTTTCAGTGCTGGCAACGGCCAAGGCTCCAAGCGCGCAGAGACAGCTTTTCCAGAAGAATTGTGATTGGTCACGTGTCACTATGGCTGGATGGGCTAACGCGCTTTCTGGTAAGGAAGGATCCCAACTATCGAAAAGCGGGTTAGCAGGGCTCGGTTGGAACCTGCCAGGCGGGATTTTCGGCGTACTGCGTGCGTATCGTTCGCTTGATAAGTTCAGCGTCTCTGGAAATCCTTTCCATCGGTAATTCCGAGAATTTGACGAGGGTGGATCCATATTGCTGTGCCCTCCCCGGGGGCCCCGTAGGTACGTACCGGAATTGTGGTTCAAGCGAACATGCTGCGCAAGTGTGGAACTCGCACGGAGTATTTGTTTTGTTTATATGTTTCTAGTTTCAGTTCGTCTGAATACGAATCCGTCGCGCACGATGTGGCTTGGAGGTTACGTATCTACTATCTGTGTATCTCAGCTAATTCTGATCTAGATCCGTTTCCCTTGCTTTGCACACTGTTCAAAATCTCACTCGCGATATGTATATGGGAGCCTGCCTGCCAGTTCCACCGCTCTCCATCAACTTTCTCCTCACTGTTACTTCCGAGGTCGAGTCCTATCAGTCCTTTACTTGCGCGTCCTCGAAAACATCGCATAATCCAACTCCGACCACCGTCCCTGAAAGCCAATTCCCGGATGGCCCCATGTACTCAACGCTATCGCCGCGAGGGAAATCATCGCGCCTTCCAGAGCCATAAAGGTAACCTCGTCGTTCGCCAGATGACTATCGAATCCGCCACTCAACTCGGCGACTCGGAAGACGCTGCGGACGTAGATGCATATCGTTGCGAGACCCTGAAGGACCAAGAACGAGCCCCAGCTCCTTGAAGCGCGGAGGCCCGCAAAATCGGGATACAGCGCGAAGCCATTATTCTCAACTGAATCCGTCCCCGGTGATCCGGTGCCCTTTGTCCGGAACGAGAGCCGATATATCCGCCAAGCCAAATCCAGACATATCCCCAGGTAGAGTGTCAGCGATGCAACCTGCGCCGCAAGCCCCGCAAGCATGATGTTGATTCCAGCTTGTATGGTAGAAGCCTCGTCGGACGTTGTAATCGCGCCGCCAGCTGCCTGGAGAAGCAGCGAGACAATATCACACGCGACAAAGATGATAGAGTAGCTTCGCTGCTTTATTCTTGAGACACTCGTGGTGTAGACGGCGACGATGCGCGCGAGGGAGACGTAGATTGCTGCGCTGAGGAAGGCGGGGGCGATGGTTAGGCAGACAATGTACCTGTGGACGAGCATATTCAGTCAGAAACTTCTTTTTCTTTTTTTTTTCTTTTTTGGCTCATTTACGCTTTGGATATGTGCTGGTGTACTCACATTGTAAACCACCTATCGATGAAAGGGTTGCTCCGCATCTTGATGCGTGCTGCGTATCCCAGTACCTCGAGGATCAGGCCGCAGACCGTACTACCCATAAACGACCATGTCCGAGTGCGGATTCCGATGGCAAGCTGGCTGAGGATGAGAAACGCAAAGAGAGCGACGTAGAATGCGTTTCCGGCAAGGTTGGGCAGGTATGTGATGTGTGCGAGTGATATGGGACATGTGTCGAGGGTGCATTGCTGACTGCCTGTAATCCATGGTGCGGGCGCAGTGACTCTTGATGCCATACTCGGTTTCGTGAGAAATGCCTGTGCTTTTCCAAAGATCTGCGTGAAGATTGGGCGCATGAATGGCACGACTCGGTGTGTACCCTTCGGCCCTACATATATAGCAAACAGGCATCAACATTGACTAATCTGAGAGGTGACTAGACCGTGTAAGGACAAGCCCAGCTATTTTAGAGACTGAAAGGTGCCTGTATGCATTTACGCAGTACTACTAGCCAGGAAAGCTGTGGTAGGAGCGTAAAAGCGACTCAGTGCGATGCTCATGATGGAGGCTGCCCTGGTCTGTGCTCTGCATATACGCGCGACTCGTGAGGTCCACTCAAGTTCAACAATAATCTCGGTTGATTGGCTTATGTGTAAGATCACCTCAGCTTCTCCAGTCTTCGAACGCAGTTCATTGGTCCAACTTATCTGTCATCCAGTTCTCATCCCCAGCTCGACGATACCAAAGACATAACCCAGAATTAGACCCAGTAATTTCAGCATGTACAGACTCGATACGCGCAGCCATAGGAATTATATCTTCCGGCCCGAACGCGCCAGTCTCAATCCCAATAACCCGCGTCAAAAGACGAGCTGTCGCATCAGACGACCAGATCCCCTCCTGCCGACGCCATCGACGCAGTAAAAGTAACGCTTCTTGTCTGACTAGCCAGTCGCGACACTTGAAGCCACAGAAGAAGAGCGGCGCGATGACTCCAAGGTTCACGGAGAAAGTCGGAACAGGCTCGAGCCTTGATGTGGTTGTGAGTAGTCTCTTTGCTAACTCGATGCTGTGTTGGAAGTGTGCAAGGAAGGCATCGTATCGAATTTCCCGTGGCTCTGGCGAGGACTGCGTTTCCACGCTCAGAATGACGTAGAGGACTTCGCTCCACAGTTTGAGGAGCACTAATGCATCGCGATCGCGCTGTGAACGCTGTTGGAAGGCGATGGTGGATGCTTTGGTTTGTTTTCTCCAGGCGCCTAATTCGCTGAAGAGGGTGTCTGCTTCTGACGCGACTCTTGGAGAACCAAGCAATACAAGTCGAGCAAGACTAACCACAAAATCGTTGGCTGTGGAAATGTCATTGGATATTTCTGGGAATCGTCTTGGAATCGGAGAGGGGAAGGAATTGTCCGCGATGACCTCTGGCGTGCTGAAAGCTAACCAGCTCAAATGTACTCCAGCGAAAGCCCGTTCTATCGCTATACTCACTGAGCTTTGGTGTGGATTGTGGCTCGTATACTCCTTCAGCAGCTTTAACCCTGCCTGCAAGTGGTGACTTGCCCATTGCGCGTCTTCCTGGAACAGCAGCGTAGAAACCAGGAGTATGCAGGTGATCAACGCCACCTCCGTACTCTGGCGGCCTAGGTGACTGGCCTGTAGTATCTGTCGAAGGCAAACTATGGATTTGTTACACTGCTGCAGAGTGAAGGTTCCCTGCAATGCCCTGTTACTGGCGCCCGACCGTAGTTGCAGGAATCTATAGTTAAGCGAACCTAGGGCAATAACAGCATGACGAACCGCCGGCTGCTCTTCACTAACCTGATGGACCAGTCGCTGCCAGAACTCATCGTAGAAGTAGCCAGCGCACTGCGCTGCGGTGGCTTTTCGGAAAAAGTCTAGATACTGGCGCTCTTCCAGATCGAGGCTTGACTGCCCTGCAGCTGCGGGAACTGCTGGCGCCAGTATTATTAGACCGGACCGATGATGGTAGTTTGCAGCGGGTGTTGCTCCAGCCATCTGGCCTCCCAAGCCCACTCCGCCTGCATGCCTCCTGCGGCGATCTACTGTTTCTCGGTACTCGCATGCGCGTCCAACACGGATGCACATGAGGCAGGACGGCCGGCCCTCGTCGCATTTCTTATGCCGACTCCTAGCGCCCACGTGTAAGTCTCCACCCAACGACTGATTGCTATGCGGGTATAGGAAGATCAGACGTACTTGCAGGTGGCACAGCCAGTACGCACCTTTGGCCGACTGGCGCGCATTTTTCTTTCCTTTTCAGCCTGGTCGTTTTGTGGGGACTGGTTCATTCTGGTGGCTTGTTGTCTTGGAGGTTGAGCTTCGTAAAAGCTTAGGTCTCTTCGCTGGAGGGTGAATGGAAGCTGAGCTGCTGACGTCGAGCTCCGCCGGGCTCCACCCCTTTTAGGCAGCAATGGAGATAACATGGAATATCAATTACTCGAGATCGCGACCTAGCGTCTCTTTCCGTGGGGCCGGACGGAATCTAAAATCTTACTCATCTTTATTCGAGACCTCCGCTAAGCCGCGAACCACGTTAAGCGTCCACTGTTCGGCTCTTCGTTTGCGATGCATGCTACTTAATAGGGTGCGGGCCTCGATGTCGAATATGACACTTGTGTGCGTAAGTGGATCTTCGGGCGCTCTACAGGGCAATCCAGATTCAAAGGGCATTCGAAACTTGCTCAAGGATTAACAGGGCATATATCATAGAGTAATTCAGTACAGCATCCGCGATATGCTCACTGGGCTTCACCTTGCGATAACCAAAAAAGCCCTGCTCTAAGCATTATCATACGATCAACCTCTGGACCTTCGATTTAGCGGAAAAGGGCTCTGATTGTAGTAGGAAGCAACCTTCCAGATTCAGAAGCTGGCTATTAGGTCTAGCCACGGGCTATGTGTATCAAATAGTAACGGTAGCATTCAAACAGGCAAACTCATTATTCGAGTCCTACGGACCGAGTCCCCCTCGGAGCCCAGATACAGACCTGGTCTGAAGTTTCAACATTCATAGAGCAGAGCTAGCTAACTGCACCGTTTAGGGTAAGCCTACCTCTAGTACAAAAGTCCCAACACTATATTCCGGCATGTGGCCACTGTGGGTGGAATTTACTTGACGTCTCCACCACACCTATCGCCATTTATGCGGACTCAGATGGTCCAGATGGATCCTAACGAGCCAGAAAGGGCATTGAGTGAGCGCCCAGCTGGTTATTTCCCGAAAGATCAAACTCCTACGGCGGAATCTGAGGTTGGGGCAGAACCCAAAGTCCCGAACCAACTGGACTCAAGTGTCGATCCATATCTGGGATGGAGTCTGCGCTTCCCGCTGTCAGCCTTGGCAGCCTTCGAGAGTCAGGCGGTTAATCCAGAGTAGCAGTGCCCGAGTTTCCTCGTTTTGTACACCTTGGCAGGCTTGGAGTCGCCGAGTCCTACTCTGATTAAGAGAAAGCGGCATTGTCAAGCCCTACCTTTGTAACCAGCGTGAACATTGTCCCTCATCTCGGCCTACCTTGGCGATCGTTTGGAAACATTATGAGCACGCCTGTAATAAAGCTTAAATCTATAAACAGTATGAATCCTAATATTATGGTAACGGGATGCCAAGCTTCGTGAGACAGGTTGGAATAGTGACGCTTTTTGCGCTCCCCATCGCAACTGTAGGCGGTGTATAGAAGCTGTCTTATAAATTGCAGGTAGGTCCGGGACTTCGAGTTTGAGTATTGGCCGAATTGGTTTGTTGCGCAACATACCATAATAAACTGGGCATCGCGAGTTCGTTGATAGATCATGAAGCAAGGCCGACCTTTCCGTCGCCTGTAAATGCTATGCTATGCTACTCGGCCGGTGGTCATAGCCGTTTCCGGCTGACATAGCGACATGGTGACGCTCGCTAATGCTGATGCAAAAGAGATAGAGGGTTTTCGAAGGATGCTAATGGTGTCGCTGCATCATCATCATGGAGGCGCCGGCCGTGGGGAAGTTTATGGTATATTCGCAGCTTTCGTTGCGAGGTGAATTATACACTCCCCAAGTTGGGATAGCCATGAACAGCGGCGAACCTTCGTTGATAGCTTCATAGGCTCTCTGTAAAAGTATCTGAGTGTCACCTTGACTTATCTGCGCCCACCCCAACTATTGCATGCCTCCCAATTATACCTAGTTCTTGCAAACTGTTGCCTCTGGTTCTCCCTCTGACAGGGGCCGCCATCAACGCCCATTAATCCCCTGATCATGCAACAGACCCTTCCTGGGGCCCTCAAAGAACCTTCCGAAAGCTATTGACAAGCTTCAAGCTGGCTATAACCCACCGCCCATCAAGCCTCTTCCAAACCTCATGATAATGTCCACCTCCAATCTCCGTATACCCTCTAGCACCCTCCGCGCTCCCCAACTGATACGACATGGCCCAGGTAGCAGCCACCTCATCCTCCCCATTTTTATCCTCATTATGAAGCATTCCCAACTCCCCCGCACCAACAACATGAATAGAGGCTATATCCGCAAACGCCTTGTCCAGAAACTCGACGTATTCGTCGCGACTTGAGAAACTGTTTGTCGATCCATCAGTGTTGTGCAGGGAGGCGGTTAGCGAGGGGTGCAGGACGGAGGCGAACAAGGCCCATTGTTTTGTGTCGACTGCGCGGGCGTATTTTGATTTGTTGTGGCGGATTGATTCGGATACTGCGTAGGGAGGGAGAGTGGGCATTTTTGGTTGGGTTTACTGGGTGGAAGGGACGGACTGGATGGGTTCTCTGCTGGGGATATGGATATTATCCTGTGGTGATTTCGTCGAAGTGTATTTCTAGGATGGGTGAGGGAGAGGGAGAAGAAGAGAAGATCTATGCGTTGTCTCGTGTTTCGTATACCATCTGTAAACTCCGTTATCACTATCACTAAAATCTTACTAAAACCCACCCAATCCTGACCTAATTTCTCAAGGGTCCAATACTAATATATTATATTGCTTTCTTTCGAGGTGTTAAGCTGTCTCGTCTTCAGACCCTTCTTTCGATCCTTTTTACGTCCCATGCAGTCTTAGGACCTTTCTTCTATATGTCCCCTTTAATACCAGCTAATAACACGATAATCTCGGATTCAGTTGCCTCCTAGAAAGCACTGCAGCCAAGATATATTCGTTATAAACGCTTATATGTCTGCTACCAGAGCCTTAGCCTACTTACCGGCTTCATTAAGTAATTCAGTTATACAGCAGGTCATAGCTAGGATACTCACCCGTGGCCGTGTAACGTACTTGAAACAGCTGGAAATCAGGGGAATCCCATTCTTCCCCTTTATAATCTATCGAGCCAATCGATGGTAGAATATTCAGCTAGTTCTTTGTGTTCTCCATATCTGGGGGAATTGAATATCGGTAATGAAATCCACGGCCCATCTTGGAATAGTGTCTAGATACTCCCTTTTAGCTCAGCGCTAATGCTTGACATTAATTGGGTCTTCTAATATCAGAAATCCTCCTGACATCCCGTGAGTACCAGCATGAGTTCAACACTGGACACATGGGGCCCGGCTACCGTGAAGCCGTCGTGGTTGTTCTGCGCGCCCAGAGGTGGCAAATGACTATCAAGTCGGCCCTTGTATCGCCTGCTGACTTCCCGTATACATTCCACGAACAAACCAGTCAGTGCCCCAGGACCCGGAATTCGACTCATATCTGCGCGACTACTATACTTTTCTGAGTAATACCGAGATCTGCTGTCCTATCCACCCTAGCTCTACCCGTGGTTGCCCACTGATCATGAATAATTCCTACAAAGTGACATGGGACCCTGCATCCCCTGTACCAAAAAAAAAAAAAAAAAAAAAAAGAGGGGGGGGGATGGGACTAGGAGCGTAGAAAATAAAGCTTGGTCACGATGGACGCCAGGCGCGTACTATACCCCTTTTGTATAACCCTAAACATCAGTTCACAGTGACTCCAGACGATGGACAAGCTCCCAGCCAAGAAAGGCGACCGACATCCACGCCCAATAGGCCGTTCCGACTGGTCTCGTATTGGTACCTCGATTCGTCGATGCAATCCTCCTGTCCCGCCATATCCCTGCTTTTCACCATGGCATTGCCGAGGCTTGTCTTTCCCGAGGAGAGGAGCAAATTTCCGTGTCGCTTCGCTTCGCAGTTCGCTCCGTATTCGACCGAGCCTGGCGCGGATCGACAGGGTGCATAAGAGGAGAGCATCCCCGGCGTATCAACCACCGAGGATGCAGCCAAGTCACGCCATGCCATTGTCGCCCATGCGTGAATACCCCAGCGACCGGGATCCACGTTCGGGACGATCACTGGGTATCAACCGAGTTCAGAGAAGACAAATACGTGCCGAGGCAAAGGCATCCTTGCCCGGATCCCTGAAAGTCGGCATGGGCCTTCCCGGGGTCAACACAGGGTGGGCTGCCCTGCGCATGTCGCGTCAATATGCACCGAAGGGAGGAGACACTTGAGACTTCTGTGCCGTTATCGCCAGCCTCGGGGATTCCGCCAGGGTCGGAGAATCCATCTACGTTACGTAGCATACGAGGTGCAAGATCCATGGGAAGGAATTGGACGGCGAGGCCGTACTATGCGACGAATGAGGCGTTGCGAAGACTTCCTGGTTACCGCATTCTTGCATCATCAGGAAAAAGCGACGCTTTGCTCGCTGCTTTTGGTTACCACCGCTGTGCCTCGGCTGTCGCGCCCTTTATGGGATTCGGTCGGTGACTCAAGCCACGTCCCCCTGTTCGTCCATCTGCTGTTTCAATCTTCGGCCACGCTTCAGATTCTACCATAGCTAATATCTTTGACAGGAATGTTACCACCGGGGGAAAAGCTGGAGGTGCAGATTGGAGTTTTGGACCCCTATTGTTCAGCTTTGGCATCTATGATTAACCTCGGTTCGCTAGGAGAGTAATCCAACGCCAGCAAGTTCTAGAACACGTCGACGTGTAGAGCTGTTTGGGACTACTTTTGCAAGCCCAATCAGACTGTCACTAACCTTGTCATAGCTGGCAATTGCACCTAGTGCAAGGCACCCTACCAGGCGGATTAATATAGTCATACTGGGTCGTTGCGCCGAGGGTTCGCAGGACGGGATTTTTTTTCTCGCCTTGATGAAAGACGCGCTAGGTGCAAAAAGCTTTCGGTCTCTTTCTTTAAGATATCTGCCTCCATCCTTGATGACAATTATTACTCGGTGGATCATTTCTCCGGCAAGGATGTTCAAGCAGTTACTCAATGCTGGAACGAGTGTATTGTCCTTCATAAAAGACGTATAGCTACCCGGCGCATCAGCATCTGTAGTCCAGAGGCCCATCACATCCATCTCCGTACCCCTCCAAGGCTACCACAGAAGCCCTCAACCGTAACACCCTGAACTTAACCCTCAACCAACCCTCACGCCTTCGCAGCAACATCCCCAAGTTCCACAGCCCCGTCATTCCTCTTAACCTCCTCAACAAACCGGCTATGCGGCTTCCATTTCGCCGACGTGCGCGGGGTCGTCTCCTCCATCATCTTGTCGACCTGTTCAAGGGTGAGTCCCTTGGTCTCGGGGACAAGGAAGTACGTGTACACGAATGCGCAGGAACAGAGCGAGCCCCAGATGAAGAAGACGCGGGATTTCAGGTTGCCTTTGTCGGTGTCGACCATGTAGGGGGTTATGACGGCGATGATCTGGGGATTTGGTTAGTTGGGTAGGCTAGGTAGGGATGAAGGGAGAATCTGGGGGAGGGGGGTTGTAGGGAAGGGGGGTATGAACGTACGCAGTTCCATAGCCAGTTCGACGCGGTGGATAGAGCCACGCCGCGAGATCGAATAGGGAGAGGGTAAATTTCACCAATGACGACCCAAGCGCCCGGGCCCCAGGTGGACGCGAAGAAGACTGATAAAGAATTAGTCCATGTCAAGCGGTTACATAGTAGAGAACAGGAACCCACAGATATAGATGCAGATAAACGAGATCTGCGCACTAACAGTCTGGCTGTTATTGCCATCGACTGTGCCCGCAATCGCCACGATGAACTGGCAAATGACCATGCCCAAGGCACCCCAGAGGAGCAAGGGACGGCGTCCGACTTTTTCCATTGTGTAGAAGGAGATTGGCGTGGAGAATACGTTGACGATTGTTGTGATCATGCTGATGAGGAATGGATCGTCGATGGTTCCGAGCTGGACGGGTCATGTAAGTCAGAGAATTCGTTAAGAGAAGGGTAAAGGGCACAAACGTTCTGGAAGAAGGTAGTTCCAAAGTAGAAGACGAAGTTGACGCCAGTCCACCTGTGAGTGTCAGTCACCGGTACTACTTTGCTAGAGGTAGGCATCGAGGAGTAACATACTGTTGCATCATCTGCAGTGAAGTCCCCAAGATCGTCCGACGGAGGTTACTGTTCGGACTCGAGAGACCCCCCTTGAAGCAATTGAGCCAGGTCTGGAAGTAACCGCCGGGGGGGATAAGATTCGTCTCGTATTCATAGTTCGCCACGATCTCCGCCAGTTCTTCTTGAATATACTGGGAATCATTTGGCTGGCCGCGAATGCGCGCGAGGACCCGAGTCGCTTGCGCCAGGTCACCTTTTCGAACAAAATAGCGAGGCGATTCGGGGAGCAGGAACAGGCCCCCTGCTAGAATAAACGCCCAAAGTAGTTGCAGGCCAATCGGGATGCGATAGGAGCCCGAGGTAGTGTAGTTCTCTGTCCCGTAGTTCACGCATGAAGCCAGCATCAGTCCAATGGTGATGCAAAACTGATAGCCAGAAACCACTGCTCCACGAACTTTACGGGGTGCAATCTCTGACATGTAGAGGATGATAATGGCAGATACAAACCCGACACCGAATCCTGCGATTAATCGTCCAACTACCAACATCGCAACAGTGGTCGATGCAATCTGAAAGGCAACACCGACGGAAAATATCGCACAACCACAGATAATCGTCGTGCGGCGGCCATACCAATCTGCAATGTCACCTGCAATGAGGGCGCCGAAGAATGTGCCGGCTGATAGGATGGAGACAATCAGGGATTTGTTGGAAGAGGAGATCGCGTAGTCTGATGGGTCCTCAAGCTCCTCCTTGACCTGTATTTCCGATCGTTAGTCAAGTACAAAAGAAGGGCTCTTTCTGTATACCTTTCCGGTGAATTCATGGATAAAGTAATCCATTCCAAGGACACCGTTAACATACCCCGAGTCGTATCCAAAAAAGATGCCGCCAAACGCCGCAAAGGCACACATGAGGTAGGTTTTCCATGTAATCGGGGCCTCGATGCGCGCACCGGCGACAGTGTCGTCGGCCATGGTGACTGACTGCGTGAGGCGGATTGTTTGACGAGATAAACGGAGGCAATCAAGGTGCAGAGCAAATAATGTGACGGCTATGGCCTAGCAAGGAGGGAAACTACGAGAAAATCAGAACGCAACTCGGCCATTTATGGCGGGGAGGGACGTGAGCCATTTATGCTGCGCAAACCAAGAGCAGTAGTGCCTCGCCCAAGAAATGCTACCACCAATGGGGATATGGTTACGAAGACGGATACTACCTCGACCTGCTCTAGTGTCCCTGGGCCCTTGGTGGAAAGCCACCTCGGGGCACTCATCCAGTCAGGGAAAGAAGCGAACTGCAGTAGCCATACTCGCATCGGCATCCCCTTTGCTGCTGAAGGAAGTGGGGAACTGGCTCCCATTGAGGACTGACTCGTCGAGGCGCATGACCGGGCCGACCGGCTACCAAGCATGTGGACAACCAGCAAGCGGGGGGCCTTGAATGGATTTGCTGTTCGACCGTGGATGAGGTCTGGGCACAAGTCTTAATATCTGGGCCATGGCTGATTGGCTTCTTGGCAAGAATTCTCGGGACATTGGCGCGTCTTCCCCGCAGTCTAATCTCCGAGTCACACCACCCCCAGTTTCGCCCTTGACGAGTACCCCAAGTTCCCCAACTATGTACACTTGTGGGGTCAGGGGACCACCCGTGAAGGAGGGACTGGGGCGAAAATAAGTTCCGGACTTCAATATTCGCCGTAGAAATCCACCCGCTTGACAGAACGATCAGAGCGATCGTGCCGGCGGACTGGGCCGGGGGTGGGGAACGGACAATGGACTGCAGGGTGAAGAGTCTGAAGCTGGAGGCAAGGCCCAAGCCCCGAAGTTTAGCCCCGAATTGGGAGCGTGGGAAACAGGCCCGTGACTATCGCGACCATGTCGGACCGTAACCATCTTGGCGCTGCAACTGTTGCATCACCAGGCCTTGGCTAATATACGCGACTCTGCGAGACTGCAACTCATTCGCGTATTTATTTTCTTCGTCTATTGAGTCATTTATCAGTTACTTGGCTCCGTGGGTCGTTATGCTTACATCCACTACACACATATTTCATTAACCTTAATATAACGAGCAACCACGTTTTCTCGAATCGGCCGTTTCCCTTATGCTTTGCGAGTTCTGGGGTAGTCAAGGGGGTTATGTGGAATTAGGCTGTTTTCAGAGGCTTAGGGTCATAGGTTCTTGCTGCTTGACTACCTACATTGGGTTAGAGGGTGTCTACATCTTGTCCTCGGTCAACTGGGCTGTACGCGGAAACTCGCCCTGGATCCGTGTGATTCGTCTATAACAGTCCGCGATTCCGCGATACCATGACTCTTGGCACCCATCGATGTTCTTAAGATTGATCCGAGCGGCTCCAGGCAGATTCGGCAGACACCAGACTCGGATGGATCTCTTCCCACCGGTGAGTACTCCGGCCCCATCACGGTATGATGGTTGCGAGTGGGTTAGATGTATCTCCGAACATCCGCTGGGCTCCGACCTTCCGCGACAACCTTAATCTTAAACGTTTCCCCGCAAGGGGTCGACATTGTGGGGTTCTCCATAGGCTTACGTAGCGAAATCTAGGCAATTATGTATGGGGTTTTAATCTAGAAGGAAAGTTCGGGTGCTTTTAGTGAGAATTGCTTCCTATGGAGCTGCTTATCAGCGGGCCTTTTTCGTGATAGTACTTCGGGGTATCAAAATCAAGTATAGCACCGTCTACTGATGAATATTACAGTCGACTTATCACAACGCGAAGTCGGGTTGATCTACCCATGGTCACCGATCGGACTCCGGTTACAGTATCTCGCTTCCCAGGAAGCCCACCCCCGGATTTATGGATGTCCAACCCAGACCGGAGGCAGGCAACATGCCTACTTTCCGTAGTTATTTACTTATAATTTTTTTTTCTCAACCATATCTCGCGATAGAGAAACTGATGTACAATGTTACAAGCTTCGCCACAACTCATTCCTCGAGCTAGGGTAGCAGAGATAGAGATAAAATCGACTAACAATCGATCATCAAAAAGATGATCCAAAGCTTATTGGCCCAGCCGCGCAGTAGTTATTCCCTGTGTATTCCTCCTACAAAGAGCTGTTGCGAGGGTTGATGCTTTCCGGCTCCGTCGAACCATCCCCCACGCTGTGGACTACAACTGGCCTTCTCCGCACTATGAAGGCTTCGGTGCACCTAGAGTTCTTCTTTAGCCACTCCACGGGTTAAAGGAAACCTACTACCATCCGGGCACCATCTTCTATGCGGATGGAGCGGATACTACGCGTGATAAGCTGCAGAACTCTACCCGCATCTCTGCCGGAGGTCGGCACGGTATCCATTCAAATCATTGCAAGGCGTCGTCACTTATGACGGGGGCCAAAAGCCGGTTCATGGTACCCATCGGTTTCCGGGGCTTCGGCATCTGGATCGTCGTCGCTGTCCTTATATGGCTATCTTGAGTGTATGGAAAGACCTCGCCTCATATGCTGAAGATAAACACCGTATGGCCCCTGAGGACTCGATATGTCAGCACTACTGTAGTATGTAGCATGGAATGGACTAGTGGAGATTGATCCGCAGCGATCGTCGAGCCACCAAGGTAGAGCTAGCTTTTCTGCACCCATATATCGGTTTCTGTGGCTATACTAGCGGATATCTCCTCTGATGTGTATAGTCTTCTTCGATTTCAGAAAGGTATGGCTGTCCTAGCAACCTAGTTTTGGTGTTCTTGTCTAAATAGCTACTCTGTAAGATGTGGGCACTCAGTCTGGCCCAATAAAACCCGATGTCTCTTGTCAGACCGTAACCCCGCGGTCAAGTCCAAATCCAGTTCATGCTTCCCGAGAAAATATCTCCTACTCCAGCCACGCCTTGACAACAGGCTCCAACGCATCCCGCAGCCACTCTTCCTCTGCGTACCTCAGTTCCCCATCGAACCCATGCTCTCCCTCGTGCGTAACAAACTGAATCAAGTCATTCACTGGCTTCCCTTTGGTAACCTTCCGCAATTTTGCAACAAATGGCTCCGAGTGGTCAGCCGGGACCACGGTGTCATTCAACCCCTGAATTATGGTAATTCCTCCGCGTGGAACCTTGACTTTCTTCCCTTTTTTCTCGACCTGTTTCAGTGGGTATAGAGCTTCCTTGGGTAAAGACGACCCCTTTAGACCTCGCGCGTACCAGCCTCCTAGGCGCCCGTACTCGATAGCCGCGAGCATGAGGGGCAGATAGTCTCCGTCTGTTGAAGAAATCGGCTCCTCCTTCGGCACACCAGCAAGAATCTCATCGATGATCGACTCGTCAAAATGCTGCCCGAACGGCGGAATCGTGCGCGGCTGCGTGAAATCCGGGGAACTCATGTCGACAGTCGGATACATGGCGATAGCAGCGGTAATCCCATCTCTGTCTCTACCCCTTCCACTTGCCGCATGTGATAGCGCCGAGTTGATACTCAGCAATCCGCCCGCCGATTCTCCGGTCACGAGGAGGTGCGCAAAGTCGATCTCCGTGGGCGTCGTGTGCGCCGTGAGGATGTCGCTCACGGTATCGGATTGAAACAACCAGGCCCAGAAGTCCTCGACGTCGTTGTAGATGTCTACTCCCGTTGCCTGTGGCATAAGCCGGTAATTCGCGCTGATGATTACGGCCTCGTGCTGCAGGGCGAGGTCCGAGAGCCAGTAGGGGAACCAGTCCATGTAGAGGGAGTCGCCCATCACCTTGCGAGCATCAGGTCAGCACTGTAGAAGAGCGTTTCTAAATGAACTAAAGTCCAGGGGTAATGTAGATGCGTACCAATCCTCCACCGTGGAAGCGGGCAATTGCAGGTCTTTTGCCGGTGTAGTTTGTCTGGGGCACGAGGATATCGGCGCGGATTGCATGGTCGCCGACGTACTTGTAGGTCTCCTGGATTAGGTCGAACCCTTGGATCTTGGTGAGACCGGCCATTTCGATATTTCCTCAGGATAGTCTTGGCAGCATTCGAGTCCTAGTGTGAGAAAGGTACACAAACGTGCGATTTGGAGCGAGGCTTTATACCCTCGGAAGGCTCTGTAAAGTAATGAGAAGGGTGTCTTGGCCATGCAGGTACTACAAAAGATAGCCCCCAATAGGCATACACTACTGTTATCTTGGAGAACTAAACGACCTCTCGGTGCCAGCTTCCACGAATCACCAGTCCTTCACCCTTATTACATTCCTCCACGAGCTCCAATCTAACGAATCATCGTCGGCACTATATCTGCAATTTATTCTTCAGGCTGCTGCCCTGCAATGCGTCAGTATTCGTCCTCTAAACCCCTGCAAAAGGATGGAGCGGCTCGACATTGATTGGACGGTGCACCATGGATGTTGCTCCTCGTCCTCGCGGCTGAATTCCGACGCCCCTGAAGGAGCACTTGGTACTCTGTCTAAGTCGTCTTGGTAAGCCTTTGCAGCCGGGGGCTGCCCAATCAGACTCGTCCGTAGGCACCATATCGAGGCATTCCAAATTGACGCTAAAAACGGCGCTGCATGGGCGGCGCGCTAGCGGGGTCCAAGCGTTGAGGGAACGCTACTCAATTCTCGAAAGACCACCAGCCCAATCGCTCAGCACTTCCGAGAGCTCTGGGCTCCGTATGCAGTGTTCACGAATGCAGGCGGGACTACCCGCTGAAGAGTGCTGTGGCGGTAGATAATCGAGATTGGTTTCACTTGTTGGGTTTTCCAGCAATTTCGTTTTTGGCCCCAATCTATCCCAGTCACATTTTAGATTCGCGTTGGACGCCTAACGCTCTCCGAGATCCCTGCCAAAGTCCTGAACGCAACAAAGTGCGAGAATGGCGTTATACCGACTGTTGTTCGCGACGGAGCATTTTCAGGCTGAAAGAGTCGCAATTCTCGGCCGTTGGAGATACAACCCTATGTACATACCTATCATGTTTCAGCTGTATCTAGAGGCCCCGATGGCGACAGGATTATCTTATCTTCCGGATGAAGAGAGGCGGAGGCATCCATGGTGGTATTGTTCGCCATGTATATTGTAGGAGGCTGAGGGCCTTTGTGAAGGGCAATTATGGTTCGTCTCGGCGAGAGATCGAAGGGCATTCTACACCAGAGGAGAAGGGCAGGGTTTGGGAAGGAACATTTATTTCCAAGACCACTAGCTATAACATTCATCTTGGGGTTTAAGCTCTTCAGAATCTTTTCCGATCTTATGATACAGAAGCCAGAAAAAAAAAAGCATAAAAAGACATCTAAGCCACCATTGAATCACAATTCGCGGGTATCTTACACACACATGACGAGAGCCGAAGAAAGAGACTGAGAGAAGAAGAGAGCCAAAGCAAAAGACAGTATTCAAACAACCCGATCACTGCAGCCTCCTGTCATACAAATACATATAGTCGTCCTGCGCGGCCCCGACAGCATCTCCAATGACTTCAGCAGCAACAGTACCAAAATCAGCCACCCAGCCCGGCTTGGCCAGCTCGATGACGGCGTCCAGAGTCGAACGGCCCTCGGCGGTCAAGCGGATGAAACGATCTCTGTAGTCCTTGTCATTCCAAAGGCGAGCTTCGCGGTGCGCCTTCGCATCCTCAAATCGTACAAGGCCGAGATCAAGATGCAGTCCGGTCTGCTGGCAGAACATGGAGGCCAGGTGCCCTGGGATCTCGATGAGGGCGTCGGCGTCTATTATGATCGGTTCGGGTGCTGCACTATCGGCCTGGGCCCATTTGTACAGCGTGACCGTCCAATGGTATGTCATGTGCAGCGCGCAGGAGTGTTGGATGTCAGGGAGAAGGGAGTACCTGAGTGCGCGGTAGATGAGTGGGAAAAGGACAACCGGGTGGACGATAACAAACGTCATGCCCCAGGTGCGTACGTACTCATCGGGAAACATGGAGAGGTTCATGTTGGTGTAGTTGAAGAGGCCGTCTAGTGCGGAAGAAGCATAAGACGCAGGAACTCGTGCCTTGAACATTTCCCCCTGGGCCATGACGTGACTTGGCGCTGGATAGAGGTTCAGAACAGTTGGGTTGATGAGCCAAGGGGCGCAGATGTTGGCGCAGAGAACCTTGCCTTGACGGAATGCATGGGCCCAAGCATAATCGGCGTCTACGAGGTTGCGGTGGATGGCCTTCTGAGTGTTCGAAATCAGGCGTCGGCGATTTGTTGGTCGGGAACTTTCAAAACAAGTTTCGAATGCACCACTCAAGAGGTTGTCTATGGCCATGGTGGACGGCTGGTTAGGGAGGTCAAGGATCGAAGACAGGCTGTTGGTTCCGTTCGGGTGGATGGTAATGATGAACATGCGCGAAGGCAGCATGGAAGTAGCAGCAGGAGCAGAAGTGGAAGCGGGCTGCGGGATTGGGCTTTCGGTGTTCGCTTCCTCCTCCACTTCTGCTTCGGTCTTGACCTTGGGCTCCATAGTGTCGGGTGTGGGAGTGCGCGTCATTGCGAACGCTTCCAATGATTGCAGACGAGAGCCGTGTTTCCGTAAAGATCAGATCCAAAACCAGAATTGAGAAGATGCTGAGACAACAGAGACAGGGGAATCGGGGGAATTTATAACCTATTTTATGGCGTAGCAAAAATTGTGCTGCAGTGAAACAGGATCAAGCGAACTTGAAAGTTGGGAAGCTGAAGTGAATGAACCTCCACTGCTGGTCCAGGGCAGACCTGACATCTAACCAGTCTATTGGCCAGTCTCCATGTGGAGGACGGGAGTGCCCGCCTGCATGCATGCTTAAACAACAAACAGAGAAACTGTGGGGGTGTTCTTGCATGGTTAATGCAGCTTATCACTGGGTGTGTTTTGTCCATTCACCAAAACAAGGCAGAGACCCACAGACACTTGAGAAGCACCTGCAGAGACAGGTTATTGCCTGGAAGGTCAACGTGTTCTGTGCCTCTCTAATTGGCTTCAAGGCAAAAGAAGGATCCTGCAGGACGGATGACTCGTCCATAACCTGCAATGCGGACACGTCGCTCTTCCAGGACTTTCTCTGCCTGAAAGATCGTGCAGCCGTAATTCTACGACAGACTCAGACGCCCAGGCGGCCTTCATGCATTTCCTGCTCCTTGTATGCGGCAAGTCGATCGGTTCCGTACAGCTCTCAACAATTCTCATGCTGCGGACGAGGTCACGGATTCAAATATCTAGCAAATCAGGAACATCAAGCGCGCCCGTCGCAAAGTCATTGGCTCTTGAGATAAGGGTGCCTGAACATCGAGTTCGTGGTTGCTGGCGGCAATGGATGGGCGCTGCACTTGGGAAGAGCTGGGCTTCTATGATTGGTCATTTGGAAGGTGTACGCAGCCGCCGACTCGGAGACGGCCTCGCTTGCAGAGTACGTAGTCACTCTCCAGGTCGGATTAGTTGGAGAAGAGAAATTGCTGAACCCGGCCTGAACATGTTGGATTGGTCGCGATCTGGGTTTGGTTGAGGGAGGGAGGGGAGAATTGAGTGATACTCACTCCCTCTCCGTGGGGAGGGTATGCTATTTCAGTACTAGGAGATGAAATACATCTGAAAGTCGTGACTATCATACAAGAATGTTGAGCGTGAACACCGTTTCCCTAAGACAGATCACCTCGTTCGCATGAAAACCAAGTGCGCCACTCCCCCCGATACTCCGGCTCTTGATAATATCCCCACGACTTGATGGTACAAACGTTAGATAACAGAAAGACAAAAAGACAGTAACATAGTCCGCCGTAGTCAACTGGGGGATAAGGCAGTGTACACACACATCACAGAAAGCAAGGAAGAGAGAGAGAGAGACGTGGAGAGAAGGACAGTAGAAACCAGAAGCCAACAGGTTCATCTAGCGTAAAGTCATCGCCCTGTCGCGCAGATATTCCCAATCAGGAATCGCCGCTCTAACGAAATCCGCAAGCATATACGCAGCAGGCCTTCCAAACTCGACTTCCCAGCCCGAGACGGCGACAGCAATCCTAGCTTGCAGAGCATCTACTCCCTGTGCGGTCAGATTGTTGAAGACGGCCTGGCTCTGCTGCAGTCCGGGTCCCTGCATCGTTATTTGCTCTTCCAGCTTCTCGAATAGAACAACGCTCTCGTCCAACTCGAGCTCGAGACAGATCTTCCTAACCATAGGGCGGAGGTTGTTCGTGACGGTTTCGCACTGGATGATGATCGGAGGCTGCGCTGTGCTATAGGTCGCTGCCCAGTCGTACAGCAAGCGCACCCAGCGAAAGGTCATGAACAGCTCACAGACGGGTTTCATCACTTCAGCGGGCAGCCTCTTGCCTTTGGTGAGCTCACGGTATATGGCGCCGAAGAGCGCGATCGGATGTCGAATAGTGAAGACCATACGCCAGGTGCAGAGGTAGTCGTCGGGGAGCATGCTTTCGTTGAGCGGGGCGAACGCGAAGCTACCGTCGACTCTAAAGGAATACATCGCAGGGACTGTATTTACCATAGCCGCCTGCCAGGCTGGCCCGTGATAGCCTTGCGGGGTGAATGACTTGCTCAGAGTAGCGGGGTTGATGAGCCACTGGGGACGAACGCAAGCGATAAAATTCTGGCCTCTGCTGAAAGCCCTTGCCGAGCCTTCCTCCGCGAGGTTGATGTCCTTCTCCAGGGCAGCGAGGATGGTTCTCTTTGTCTCCGCCACCCAGTCCCGCGTTATGTTTGTGTACAGGCCGTCTTCGTAGCCGATCTGGAAGGCGGGTTCGAAGAAGTTTTCGTTGTCGATCTTGCCGACGATCACGGTGGATTGGTGGGAGAGGTTGACGGTGTGGGCGAGGAGGCCGTTGTTGAGGTCCCAAGCGTCGACGAAAAAAAAGCGGCTGGGGAAGAAGGGAGAAAGGGGTGTCGCGGCCTCGATGTCGACGCCGTCGCCGGTGTTGGTGTCCGTCTCAGCTTTCACGGAAGCCATGGTGCACGGTCAGGGAGGCTATCGATCTCAGGGGTCTGATAGTCTTCAGGGGTGACTGGGTTCAAAGAAAGACAGACTTGAGAGATTGATTTCGAGGGGGGAACATGATAATTTATAATTCTTCCGGCGGCGAGAAACAACAGCTGTAATGCTCAAGTCTAAGGTCAAGAGAGCCGAAGTGAATGTCTCTCATGATGATGTTCCCAAACCTGCTTGAGGCTCCCCTCCCTGGTTTGGACCCAGCATCTAATTGGCCCAGTTCCACGTGGATTGCGGCAGTGCCCGTGTGGAACCCAAAATTAAGCGCAGTGTGATCCAAATCTGGGGCAGGCTCTGCAGGAGCAAGAGTGATCTGCACTTTCTAATTAACTAAATCAGGGTACGATCACAAAATATCACACTAAAGGAGCTGCTGCTGCCTGGGAAAAAATGAGTGCCTCCTGCTCATCTTGCAACTCGCAGCCCTTTGTTGCTCAAACGCGCGCAAGTTGGACCACCCTCCCACTGGGCAGATTGTAGGAACTCAGTGTTGCGGACAGGTTGCTCTTCACACACTTGCTTTTCCTGGGCGCTTCATGGGCCATGATGCCATCTCAGAAATTCTCGTTTCTCGCGGTGTCTTTAGATATTCTTCGCCGCAGGCTATTAGAGGAGAATAACACAGAGTCCTAGTTAGTCTACGGCGTCGCTGATGGACACATCTACGTTTGCTTTCAAAAGAAGAAAATAACGAGAAAGGCGTTGCCTGCCCCTCCCCGACATCCGTATCCTTATCGTCAAGCCTCCGGGTCCTCCCTCAAAGCCAGACTCACTTGACTTCGTGTTCCCACCAACGTTTTCAATCCGTCCAGAAACTGTTCTTTTGATTCTCCCGAAGTCCCACAAGTGTGTTCGTTTTTGACACGGGCACTCTCAATAACAGTCTCAACTCTTCTAGGTCGCACTTACGGCGTACGTGTCCAAAGCGAACTTTTCACTCCGCGCAGGTGATTTTTCTACGGGCTCCACTTTCCGGCTTCTCCTTCTCTGCGCGGGGAAAAGTTGCCTACAATTCAGAACTGATACTGCGGCCGAAGATATCTACAAGACGCCGACAGAAGCGTTGCTACAGGTACGTCATCTTGAGCCTGATGTGCCAAGCCTTCTACCCAGCTCGCCTGGGTTCGTCTGAAGTCGAGAACACAGCTGATTTGCTGGGTTCGTTGACCCCATCTTCACATAGAATTGGTTGGTGCTGCTATTTGAATTGATCCTGTTACCATAGATACACGCTAGGGTGCGAACTCAAACAGACTCGGAGTCCGTCAAAATGTCTTGAATCCTCTTCAGATCCTCGTCCTCCAGTCCGCAGCGCTCAGTCAGATACCGCAACGCTCCTCCGAAGCGTTCCTCAATCATAGCCATCGTGAGGGTCATCGCCTCCTTCCTGAAGGGCTGTCAGCCTTTCTCCACCAGGGGAAGAATAACGGCAACTTGCCTCGTCTGAATCACAATCTTCGCTCTCCTCAGTGCCTCCTCGCCATCAATCGGCGGCAAGATCACTCGTTTAATCCCGGCCGCAACTTCAGGAAGCGCTGGTCCCAGAGCTGCCTCGCTCAGGCTATACTCCGAGGCGATATCGTCTTGTGAAACACCGGCTAGACGGAGAAGGATTGCAAACAAAACGCCCGTGCGGTCTTTGCCCATTGAGCAGTGGATGAGAAACACATCATCGGGATTGTCGCGGATTAACATGAGGACGTCGCTTACAACGGAGTGACCTTCTTCCAGAAGCTTAAGGTACCCGTCTGCTATGACCTGGAGATCTTGTTAATAACGTACGCACTCTGCCTTATAGGTCTTAGCCCACCTTCTCCCCCTCAGCCACGTACCGGCGATACTTCTCCGCAAGCTTCGCAACCGAGAATCCACCCTTCGCCAACGGAAGATTCACAACCTTCACCCCCTCGAGGCCCGCCGTGTCTGTTCCTGCATTCGCGTAAAGCGCCGTCGACTCGCCGGTGTTGGTCAGGTTGATGATCGTCGTTACTCCGAGGCTGCGAAGTTGTTCGATTCCGCGGGACGTGATATTATCGAGGTGGCCCGAGCGGTAGATGAAGCCATGGCGGGTGGAACAGTTGGGTCGGAGGGTGCTTGTGTAGCCGCCGAAAGAGCGTACGTTGAAGACGCCTTCAAACTCAACTGCCTTCCCTAGTCCTCTGAATGGGGTTTCGGCCATTATACCTGATTCAGCAATGCGTAGAAGATTGATTGGAAAGGAACGTCGTTGGATTAAGAAAGAGGCGCTGTGCAGATCTCGGAGTATTTGGTAACACGGAGATTCTCGTCTTCCGCGTGAGTGTTATTCAGGGATAGCACCCTAATGGTCGACTAACTACCAGCCAAAAATAGTGAGCCTCCCTCGAACTTAAATTGCATATGCACGTCTTTGATGAAACCGGCGGAAGAGCTACTGTATGTTAGTCGGGGGTGAAAGCTCCGACGCGAATAGGCAAGAGTTAGGCAGGGTCACATACGGACATCGTTGTTGTCGCACTCTCCAGACTCCCCAAGCTCGGTATGAAGGGATAAATCAAGCCTTTGGCTTGGTGTGGTTGTAGTTGATCGAGCAAGGTAGGAAGGTGCGACACAGGGAGGGGCCCTGCGCCATCGCAAACCCATGCAGTCACAACGAAATTCTTCACGGCTCCGAGGCACTCGAATACATCAAAGTCTATTCCATTCTGCATCAGTCGGATGCTTTCATGATGACTTGTACAGCCCCACTGGGCCCTTGGGGTCATGGGTGGATTCAGCCTGGTCAGCCTCACTGCGGTCGACCACGTCTGAGCGGGGTAATCACAACGATCTTCCTCCCATCCTTCAACCACTTCCCATCATCAACCTCCTTGTTCAGATGCCAAATCATCAATCCATGTTTTGAATATGGATTGACAACTCTCAAAGTCCCATTTGACTCGCATTTTCTCTCTTGAATTCCCATGGAGCCCGCCGGGTTGGCGCTCGGCGCCGTCGGCCTGCTAGGTTTATTCAACCTGTACCAAGAGGCTGCCAGAGTTGTACACTCGGTCAAGAATCACTCCTCCGAGTCTCTGCGACTGTTCTCGCGCTACAGTGCAACAAAAGTACTCTTTGAGCGATGGGGAACGCAGGTTGGCGTTGCGGACAAGGACTCGCTCGCACAAAGCGTACATCCACAGCTGAAAGAGCCTGCTACGGTCAACGCTGTTGCAGGCTTGCTAGCTTCAATCACCAATGTCTTCACCGATGTGGACCCTACTATCGCTGGATATGAACAACCATCAACTTCAGCTGCAGCGAATCCTGGCCGGACGAAACTCCGGTCGCGCCTAAAATGGGCCCTTGCAGACGGTGACAAGCTGACACAAAACACCAAAGACTTTGACGACCTAGTACAAAAGTTGTATCGCTTGGTTCCACCCGAAAAGCTTCATCCAGATGAGTTTCAGAAATTGCAAACGTCGCTCATACAGTTTCAGCGCAATCAGGCTCTTCATCAAGTATCGCACTGGTTAGATGCTACGACTACTGAAAACACTTTCGATGCTTATTATTCCACACGTCTAGACACAACTTGTAACTGGATCGATACACATCCAGCTTATCAGGGATGGCTTTCAGGCAACCCAGACAAAAGCTTACACGTACTATGGATGCATGGCCCAGGTGGATTTGGCAAATCCGTTCTTTGCGCGTATGTTGTCAAGTCCCTTCTAGACAGTGGCACGCCATTTGTTTGCTCTTTCTTCTGCTCTGGCAACAGCGATGCTCAGAGGAACCCCAGTGCCATTCCACGTTCCTGGGTGCATCAAGCCGTTCATCACGATGACGATATTCTCGACTTGGTTCTGCAGTATCTCAGCAAGTGCGGCAACACCAAAGCGACACATTCTGATGTCTTGCACCTTTTGCGGGATATCATATCTCACAACCCAACTCTAATATTTGTTGTTGATGGCCTAGACGAGTGCCCGCGGACAAACACAGAGAGAACCGAGCTGCATCGCAACAGGGCTGATGTTTTGCGAGAAATCATGAGGGAAGGAGCTGGTATAGGCGCTCGTCTGTTAGTTGTTAGCAGAGAGGAGGGCGATATCAAATCCCAACTACGACCTCATGGGCCGCATCCCCCAGGCATAAAGTTCGACGAACTAGCGATTTCCAAGGACAATGTGTCATCAGATGTCGCACGATTCGCTGAGCATGTTGTCACGCAGAAACTAGCAGGAAACCAGCATCAACTCTGTCAGGAGCTTTCAGCCCAGATGGCCCAGAAGAGCGATGGCATGTTCCTTCTGATACGCCTACAGAGCCAGGATTTACGTCCTCGTAAAGGAAAGAACCAGCTTCGTCGGGCAGTCGATGAAATGCCAACCGATATAGTCCAGGTATACAAGCGGCATTGGGACGATATACAACGATTGCCACCCTCGGACAAGCAGCGCGCCGAAGCGATTCTGCGCTGGGTGGTCTTCGCCCGTCGGCCACTCACGATCCTACAGCTCTCCGAAGTTGTGACGGTGATGGATACTAGTGAAGACGACGAGCCCCAATTTGATGATCTCCCCGACTCATTTGATGAAGAATTCGTGGACGACGAGATACTCGGTATATGCGGCTCCTTTTTGGAATTACGAGGTACCACTCCTGATGAGGAATTGAGAAAGAAAACCGTCCACTTGATCCACTTTTCAGCGATTGATTCCTCTTGGGTCAACATGGGTATGCTCCATTTGCTGACACCATGTTACAAGAATATCACTTGGCCCAAAACTGCCTAGGATACATAGACTGCAGTGCTACATGGCAACCAGAACTCAATGAAAATCTTGAGCTTATCCAAGATCGTCCTTTTTTAGTTTACGCCTCTTTCCACTGGTTTCAGCATGTGGGCGCGTGTGCGCATTCTCCATACGACATGAATCAACGACTATTGTCTTTCTTTAGCGCTGTCAACCCTAACTGGAGCGAATGGCGGTCTTATTATGAAGATTCAGAAGACGAAGACTCGGAAAAATTGGGTTCAGAAGAGAGTGACTCGGAAGAAGGCAGCGATACCGATAAGGGCAATCCAGAAGTGAGCGATGCAGAAGAGAACGACTCAGAGGAGGAAGATCCAGAAGAAGAATTTACAGGCGAAGACGATACAGAAGACCGAAAAACAGGATCTGTATACTCCGAGGCAGGCCCAATCCCCGGGGGCAGGACTTATTATGCTGCCCTCTTCGGCCTGGAATATGTGATGAAGTATCTACACAAGACTGGTATTTTTGACAAAGACCAATCTGGCGGAGAGCATGGCAATCCTCTCCAGGCCGCCGCCTTCAGAGGACAGACAGGGGCGCTCAAGTTTCTTCTCGATGTTGGGGCCAATCCAGAAGCTGAAGGCCGGTTTGGCAGTGCACTACATGCCGCAGTCTCAGGCAACCAGGAAGGGTCAGTTGCCATGTTACTACGTCATGGGGCATCCGTTTCAGTCGCCAATCGATCTGGGCAAACTCCACTGTCCCGTTCCATTGATGTTGGTAACTATACGATAACTCAGCAACTCCTCGACAACAATTCCGATCCGTCTACTGCTGATAACAATGGCTCAACTCCTCTCATGATGGCCGCCTTTTATGGTCGCCATGAATTAGCCAGGTTGCTCGTTGAGAATGGCGCTTCAGTCAGTGCAAAGGATAATGTCCAACATACGGCTCTCCATTGGGCAGCGTATGGTGGCCATGCTCCTATCGTCGAACTCCTTCTCGATAACGGTGCAGATCTTTTACTTTGCGATACTGAAGATCCAACGCCTTTAATTCATGCGGCTCGACAAGCTCACACAGAAGTGGTTAAAGTCCTTCTTGATCGAGGCGCAAACATCAATGTCATTAACAAGGATGATGAAACCCCCCTCATTGCTGCAATTATAAAAGGTCATAAAGACATTGTCAAGCTTCTTCTTACACATAATGCAGATCCTGCAATAACTGGCACTAATGATGGTTGGAATGCACTGATATACGCAACATGTCTCGGCGACCTGGAAATAGTTCGAAGCCTTGTCGATTATGGCGCGGATCCCAACTTATGCACTACGGAAGGGGAATCACCATTGTTGTGGGCTGTTATCAATGGACACCTCTGTATAGTCAAATATCTCCTAGATCTAGGAGCAAGCACCGCAGCCCCTGACTCAGGCGGATGGACACCGCTTCATCATGCAGCATCCCAAAACAATCTTGAGATTGTGAAAGCTCTTTTAGATTCAGGGGCAAGCCCGAATGTCTTTGGCTTGAATGATTTGACACCGCTTACAGCTGCAGCACAAAGTGGCCATCTCAACGTGGTCAATGCCTTTCTAGATTCGGGTGCGATCTCAGGATCTTCAGGCTCGGACGGCTGGTCGCCCTTAATTGCTGCGGTAGCTACCGGTCGTCTTGAAGTGGTCAGAGCCCTTATAGATGCAGGTGTCAGTCCTAGAGTCCCAGATTCGAACGGCTGGTCACCTCTCGCATTTGCAGCATTTCAAGGCTATCCTGAGATTTTCAAAATCCTTCTGGATTCGGGCGCAGATATACTAGCATTGGCAGATAAACAACAGACCCGAGTAACCCCTATACATGTTGCGTCTGAATGCGGTCATGTCGATTTTGTGCAGCTGCTACTAGATGCTGGGGTTGATGTCAATATTCCGGCCGGCGATGGGTCCACCCCCTTGCATCATGCTGTTCGATCCGATCGTTTTGATGTGATTGGATGTCTACTCCAAAATCATGCATCCTTGAGCCATCAAGATATGTTCGGGTGCACACCGTTTCAGTATGCGGATGAAGCAACCATGGACACCTTACTGGAACAATTCCAAGAGTGCGAACAATACAGCCACCCCACCGAAGATGCTCGCCAGCAACGGATTATAAAATCTATTCAAGCCCTTTCTGGAACGCCGATGCCCCTCGAGAAAAAGGATCTGATTCTCTTGGATACTCTAGGGCGTTGCCTTTTGAAATTCAGAGACTTGTCGGCGGCCGCAAAGGTCTTCAACGCAACCTTGCAGCTTGACGAGAAGAGCGAGAAAATAGCCCATAATGGCGTCATCTGCGACGAGTGTCAAGAAGATTTATTTGGAGAACGATGGGTCTGTACCTCGTGCTACTTTGAGAACCTATGCGCTGCCTGCATGGCGAAGTTCCCAGATGGCGCTGAACGATCTTTCTGCTCTGGACACGAGTACTTCCGCGTTCCAGCCGGTGACTGGGACGCTAGCCGACAAACGGATGTATACACTGAGGAGTTCGTGGCGTGGCTGAAGGAGCTCCAGGTTCAGTATGGAGTCGCTGCTCTGTAATATGGAAGGGCCCGTCGATCTCTGTGTCTGTCTGTGAAAGTTTGGATATTCTATCCAATTTCTGTTTTGCATATTGAGCCATGTATTACCATACTTGCACTCAGCTATGTATTTTGCCTTTGTACTCTCCATGATATTAGGTTATGTTTTGGTAGTTGGGGTTTCAGGTCACTGCTTGACGATGTCTTGGTGAACTTTCTAGAGGTCTATACGGAATGTTGAGCATATTTTGGCCATTGCACGGAGTACCAATTCTCAAGTACATGTCTAAGATCTCTAGTTCTATACAAACAACAATTCTAAGTATACGACACTCAAAGCTTCGCCTTTGACGACCCAACACCCAGCCCACTAACATCAGCAGCAGGCTTCACCCCGTTCACCAAGCCTGCAACCACCTTCCCTGTACCCAGGGCCAACGAGATTCCCCAGGGTCCATGGCCCGCCGCAACGAACACGCCACCATTCTTCCCGGTCTTCAACCCATTCCCCAGGAGTCCATCCTCGATCTTCGAAACAAACGGTACGCCTCTCTCCGCAACGGGTCGGAGACACAATCCCTCTCGGAGGATCTCAAGATCATTGACGTTAGCCACTTCCTCGGTTGCTTCCAGGGTGCCATCAGGAAGCCTCCCCATCAATCTCACAGTAACATTCTTCAACCTCTCCATCTCCTTCTCATCAAAGTACCGCTGCAAATCCTCAACCCGATCCGGAACGGGTATATCGCGACTATTCAGTCCGGCAATATAAATCTCCTGGCCCTCGCGCGAAAAGATCTCGGGACTGAACCCGCATGACGGCGGATGTGTCGTGAAGACCGCGTGGCTCTCCCCGTTGATCTGCTTCTCGTGCTCGGATGTGTACCGTGGTGAGCGCACGACGAGACTGTACCCGGCCAGTGGATAGATTGGGAGTTTCGTTCGGGATGAGGGGAAAAGGGATTCGAAGACACGCGGTGTCCAGGATCCGGCGGCGAGGATGAGGTTTGTGGCAGGCAGGGTAGATTCGGCTTTTGTGGTGAGATTGAGCATCTTTATGGCGGTTATTGTTCCCGTGCTGTCTGCGATGAGAGAGGTGGCTTTGCATGGTTGGTGAAGCTTTACGCCTCGCTTTAGACTCTCGTCCAGGAGGAATTGGGAGAGGCGGAGCGGATCCCTGTATACCGTTAGCACTCTCGCTCCTCCATATCTTCAAGAGAAAGAGAAACATACACTTGCGCTACACTCCCCTCCTCACTAATCCTCTCAACAGCCGTCCCCTTCTGCCTCGTCAACCACTCCGGCCCCTCCGTCACCACAACCTCCCCCGTCGCCGTCTCCGCGCGACTCGTCCCCGACCGCAACCAATCATCCCCTCTCTTCCCTCCGGCCCCCGCATCCGTCGACCCCAAACTCAGCGCCGTCCCCTTCATATACCCCCACCGCGCAGCCCCACCATGCTCAGCCGCGAGAGACTCGTGCATGGCGAAGGAGAGTTCGCCGAGGGGGAGGAGCGAGGGCTCGAACCAGTCTTTTGCGAGGAAGCCCGCGGCATAGCCGGAGGCGGAACTGAAGAGCGTAGATGAGGATTCGAGGATGTGGATTTCCGATGCGGAGTTGGGGTCTTGTTGTGAGAGGTAGTAGGCGATTGAGGCGCCGATTATGCCGCCGCCGAGGATTATTGTGGGCATCTTGCTGTGTGTGTGTCGTAGAACCGTTGTGTTGCGGGATCAAAATTTCGGTCCAGGCACCCAAGGCCTTTTATAGGCCTATGAGCTCAAGCTCAAGTGGAGATCGTCAAGCCCACGCACGCCCTCCGCATGATCAAGCGGCGTCAAGACGCGGATTCTTTACCCATCTTCGGGTTCGTCTCGACCGGGCCGGTTGGCGAGGGTCCACAGCTACATCGCGAATGGCGCCAGACAAAGGCTGGATAAGCGGGAAACTTGGCTCGTGGGGAGTTTTCCGGCGGGATAGGCTGTTCCTGTTGTCCGGCGGACAGAGGTACATCTTGTTTGGATATGACATAGGCTGCTGTACGTGCCGTTGAAATTCAACTATATGGAGGATGATGATTGCAGAGCATGCGAAAGGCTTGCGTTTGTGTTCCTGAGTTTTGCGCTGCGGAGGAGGGGTAGAGGGGTAATCAGAAGCAGCTCGCACGAACAGAATTGTGAGAAACAAATTGAGGTGTCGTACCAGATATTTGATACAGTAAGATCAATACCCTTTTTATTTCTATTGACAGACAGCATAGAGCCTCGAGCCAAAAGAATGGCAGCTGTGCAGTCTTGAAGACTGACCCCACGACCCCTCCTCGGCCGTTACATCATCCCTCAAATAATTCCGCAACCCACCTAAGCTCCTCTCTTCTTCTCTACGTTTACCTCTTCGCAAACCATTTCCCTTCTCAATTCCTTCTACCAATTGATATTACACACAGCAACAATGGCACCGAAAACCATCATCGTCACCGGCGCCTCTCGAGGTCTTCCCCCACTTGAACCCTGTTTCTCAACCTCCAGCAATACAGCTAACAGCGCACAGGAATCGGCCTCGCAATCACAAAATATCTCCTCTCTACCCCCGAATCGCACAACGTCGTCGTCATAGCCCGCTCCGTCGAACCCCTGCAGAAGCTCAAGACCGAATACGCTCCCCGCGTGGCCGTGTTGAACGGAGATCTTGCGGATTTCAGTCTCGGCCCCAAAGCCGTCGAGCTCGCGGTCAACACCTTCGGCGGTCTCGACGGACTCGTCCTGAACCACGGAATCCTGGGACAAGTCGGCAAGATCGCTACCGCAGACATTGAGGAGTGGAAGAAGGGGTACGATGTGAATTTCTTCAGCCTGGTGAGTTTCGTCAAGGCGGCGCTGCCGCAGCTGCGCGAGCGGAAGGGGCGGATTGTGTTTACGAGCTCCGGCGCGTCGGTTTCGGCGTATCGAGGCTGGGGGCTTTACGGGTCTACGAAGGCGGCGATGAATCATCTTGCGCTGAGTTTGGCGGAGGAAGAGGAGGATGTTACGAGTGTGAGTATTCGGCCTGGGATGGTGGATACGGAGATGCAGAGGGAGTTAAGGGAGGATCATGCGACGACGCTGGAGCCGCAGGTGCATGCGAAATTTACAGGTGTGCATCAGGATGGGAAATTGCTCAAGCCTGAGCAACCTGGGCATGTTATGGCGAAGCTTGTGCTTGATGCGCCGAAGGAGTTGAGTGGGAAGTTCTTGACGTGAGCTTTTCCATTTTTTTTTCTGACTATCTGGGTTTATGCTAATCGTGCGCAGGTGGAACGATAAACTGCTCGAGGCCTACCAGGCGTGATCCTACATTACTGTATAGAAGAGTCAGTCTTGGACTCGACAGAGAGGCATAGAACAATTGGGTAGATTTGAGATTGATCAGCCGAAAGATGAAAAGCAGGTACATTTTAGAAGCATTAGGTGCAGTACACCTTCATACTTAGCATGGAATGTAGTTTGTTCATCACAAAAAAGTGTAAAGAGAAGAAAGACAGAAAAGTACCGTACCTATGCTATGTCTCGGGAAAACGTGGTGTCGAGTCGCTTAATGCCGATGCAATTGCTCATAATTGAGAACCTAGGTCTTGACGAACAGTTAGCTATGATCAAGCAATCACTGAGTCAAAAGTGAGGCAGAAAAGTGCATTTCAGCAGTCCGTTTGGCTTTGGACAGTGTAGGTCACCATAGAATGTATGATAGGGGCGACAACGTGGTTCATCATGGTAAAAGCGAAGGAGGAGAGGAGGATAAACATACCATTTTAGTTTCCGGGACACAATCCTGCTTCTCGACATCAGAGAAGTGGTTGTGTCCCATGGTTGTGGGATGGTGAAGAAAAAAACAGCCGAGAAAAATCGCAGCCGAATATAAGGTAAAGTAGGCGGTGTGGCTCCAGTATGATTCTGCCACCAGGTTGTTCCGTTCCGCGCTGTCGCATCCATATTTCTTCGCGATCAGCCTGGCGGAGCTGGAGCCGAAGACAAAAATCTCCCCGCAGGTCGACCAGATTCAGTTTAATCATTGCTTCTCTCATATTGAATCTTGGCCTGACGCTACCGCTTGTATCGCCACAGATAAATACACGCCCACGCCATGTCAGATCGAGAGTTTGGCTGTAAGTCTTTCGCGTTTCTTGGCGCATTGCAAGCTAACCGCGATTCCAGCAAACGAAGAACTGTCGCTTCCCAAAGGTGTGTACACGATCGCCAGCCCATCTTTATGATGGCGTCTCGAAACATTCTAGCTATCTAGAGCAGCCTTCATCGCCCAAATCCCGCAAAAATCACCTTGCATCATAGCTAACCCCGCAACAGCGACGGTCCAGAAAATCATCACCGAGATCCTCCCCCCATCCTCCGGCCAGACCTTTTCCAAAGACGCGCGCGATCTCCTCATGGAATGCTGCGTCGAGTTTATCACACTCATCTCCTCCGAAGCCAACGACATCAGCGAGAAGGAAGCAAAGAAGACAATCGCCTGTGAGCATGTGGAGCGGGCTCTGCGTGACCTCGGCTTCGGCGATTACATCCCGGACGTTTTGGCGGTTGCGGAGGAACATAAGGAACAGTTGAAGGTACGGATACATCTCCCTAGCCCTGGGTTTGGTTTGCTGGCTGGAAGACTGACCGTGTACTAGTCGCGAGAGAAGAAGCAGAGCAAGATGGAGCAGAGTGGGTTGTCGGAGGAGGAACTTCTCCGTCAGCAGCAGGAGCTGTTCCGTTCGGCAACGGAAAAGTATCACGCGGTTCCGGAAGGAGGACCTGAGTGACGGGATAATTGGGCGATGATAATGCGGGACTCGTGCTGGACATAGAGCAATTATTCGGAGTTTCCGAGGGACTGGAGTTTGGGGTCTTAGTATATCTACGAAATGGATTTTTCTCTCATTTTGCTATTATGGTGCAATATTATGTAGCCTCTGTGGTTCGGACTTTTTATTTCTGTCGAAATACTCAGTAGTGCCCGTCGCTGAATTTAGGGCTGGGATATATATATTTCGGCAACGAACATGAAGACGATCAAAGGAACCTCGCAAACCATAAATAAAGAATCCCTATATGACCTTTTGGCTTTCTATTAACACCCTTACGATCACCTACAAAGCTCCATAGATTATTTCCAGACCACAAGTAGAGTGAATCTTGCCTACAGCGCGAAGAACAAGCCTAGTCACGTGATCGCTCTTTCCCTTCCTGTTTTCACTTCGCACCTTCCTTTGAGGGACAAAAATGAAGCATCAGGTAGACATAAGAAGGATTGCAATACTTAGCCACTGTAGCCATAGCATATAATTGAGCTGAACAACTCGTTTAATCCAATACGTTTAAAGTCTGCCCTTCCTCTGAAGTTCTCTGACAAAATGAGCGCTAACCAGATTGGGCTTCTCGACCTTCTTGGCGCGCTGTCGGAGGCGCCAGAACGCGAACGCAGCGGATCACCTGAAAGAGCTCCTCCAGCCAACTCCTCATCCCAACCAGAGAGAATGCCACCATTCAAAGATGAGCATATTCTCGTATGTCGGATCCGCTTCACGCAATTGGTATCTGAAAAAGAAGGAGGGCCCCGCTAACCGCTCGCTAGATAATTGCGCCAGGATCGCAAGTGACCCTGGCGCAACTGGGTCTTCCAGAGTCGTTCACACCAGCTCGATACCGTTTCCCGACGCGAATGTTCCCGGGCGAAAAGAAGGGTGAATATGAACCGTACAAGATTCGCGAGCGACGACAAGAGATCAAGGTCGCCAATGGCTCCGACGCGCCGAAGGAAGATGTTGAGATGAAAGACGCCCAGCCAGCCACGCAAGAGGGAGCGGGAAATGGAGACGCACCGAAGACCGAGGGTACGGACGAGACAAAGACAGAACCTGCTGAAGGCACTGCGGAGGGCGAGAAGGAGGAGGAGAATGGAGAGAACGGTCAGACCGTCGAGGAGATTTTCTACGAGGAGGATGTCGCTTCCCAGGAGGGCGCTGTTTATCCTATGGAGAGCGGACGCATCGTCGATTGGCCTTGTTTCTTCGCTCTACTCACACACGTCTACAACACCCTTAGTCCGCCCTTTCACACGCCGATCATGCTCATCGCCGAGCCAGTTTGGTCTTTACGCGACAGGGAAGCGATCACGCAGTTTGTCTTTGAAAAGTTCAAGACGCCTGCGTTCTGTCTGATGGACTCGGCACTCGCCGTGTGCTATGGATATGGTGTGTCGACTGCCACTGTCATCGATGTCGGCAAGGACAAGGTGGATGTCACTGCCGTCACAGATTTCCTGATTAACGAACACGGCCGAGGAATTGCCTTGGAAGGATGCGGCGGCGACTACATGACAGATCGGCTCTTGGAGCTGCTAGCTTCAAAACGATTCACTCGGGATATGTGCGAACAGCTCAAGCGCAGTAACATTACGGAGCTTCTACCACAAGGGACTCCGCTACCAGGTACAGCAGCCACCGCACGGCAAGACGGAAATCAGACCGCGCCCGGCTCTACGCAGAATGGACCCGATGGAACCCAGCCCAGAATTCCGAATGGGAATAGCGAGGGCGATGAGGACGAGGGTGTCTTGGATGTAGCCGCTATTGTCAGCGGCAACACCAGTGAATTCCTCGCGAATCGGGAAAAGGAGAAGACCGTGACGAAGAAGGGTGCAGATCAGTCCGCAAAGCCTGTCCGTCTTCCAAACTCGAAGAAGGAGAAGGCTACCTTCCAGTACCACGAGTTTGTGAAGCTAGAGCCGGAGAAGGATGCACCAAGCGGCCCAGGGCGGTTCATTCGCCAGGCCAGAGACATCGAAGTCGGCGTTGAGCGCTTCTTTGCTGCCACGCCGAAGCAGAAGACAGGAGAAAGACTGTCAAGTGGTATCCTCGAGGACATTGCCACTCAAATCCATCATACTATCCTTGCCGTGCCTGATGCGACTAAGCGTAGTGATCTTTGGGAGTCATTGATCGTCGTTGGGAACGGTAGCAGAGTCAAGGGTTCGTGATTCTACCCTCCACACTCAACCATTTACTAATTGTCATAGGCTTCACCCAAGCACTGCTCGCTACTATCACTCAAAAGTTTGTCCTCTCGCCCTCCGGCACCATCTTCACATCCGAGATTCCGTCTAATTTCTCCACACCACTCCCCACCGGCGGCACAAATACCCCTGCGCCACAAATGCCCGGCCCGATGCACCACCCGGGCGGCCATGGGGTGAACCCTCTTCTTGTCGCCGCAACACACTCCAACAATCCCGCTGCCCCGAGCATGCCACCTGGGACCCCCTCAATGGACCCTTCTCTTTCTCACCACCGTCACACCGGGCACTCACAGACACCCACGTCGGTGCGGACAGTAAAGCCGCCAGAGTACTTCCCCGAATGGAAGGAACAAACTGCGTCGAATGCTGCCTCACAAAACGCTCCCGGCCTCAATGGACCCGGCGGCCCGGCTTCAGGTGGTAGTCATCGGGGCATGGAAGAAGCCGTGTTTCTTGGGGCCCAGGTTGCATCCAAGGTTATTTTCGTCCTAGATCAAGGCCTGAGCAAGGGTTTCATGAGCCGCGTGGAGTACAACGAGAACGGCCCGTCAGCGATCCACGAGTATGTGATGTGATTTTTACCACAGACGGACTCCGAGTGTTGGTTGATGGATTGAATTTGATTGATTATTCGATTTTATATACGGCCACTCACGGTCGTGGTTCACAAATCTGATCTCGGCAGTTTGTATCCTTTTGGTTCTGTATTCTATACGAGGGGCGTCCTTTCGCTGTCAGAAAAGCAGTCTGTCTTCGGATGCTGGTAGGGTAGCTGGAGTTTGTTCTAATACTAGTAGATATTATTCGATGCACGCTTTACAGGCTTAAGCTCCCCTGTAGTACTACCTAAGCATTGTGTCACTTGAAGTCCAGAATTCCAGCTTCTTGGCAACTTTAAGAGGAGGCTGAAAACGAGGACGAGTCACGTGATGATGAGATAAGCGGCGTTGACTTGTTATCGCGGACCTTCGCCACCCGCTTTCTCTCTTCAACTCCTCCAGATCTCCGTCTGCGTACTGCTGTTCATTCCACGGAGGAAGTTATCGATACCTACTGATCACAATGCCGCGCGCTGAAGCCGGAAGCACAAAGGCCATCGCCAACAAGATCAAAGCCGTACGTCATTTCTTGATCTTCAACCCAGCAAAAGCCAGAAGCTAACTCCTTCAAAGAAAGGTTTAGGTCGTCTACGATGGTACTGTCAAGCATGCGAGCGCCAGATGCGCGATGAGAACGGGTTCAAATGGTGAGTTCGGCCTTTTCTTTTCCATCACTTCGAGTGCGAAGACACATACTGATGTGATATACTGCTATAGTCACGTCCAGAGCGAAAGCCACGTCCGACAAGTCTTACTCATCGGCGAAGACCCGAAGAAATACATTGAAGATTACAGCAAGCAGTTCATCAGCAACTTTTTGACTCTGCTTCGCTCGACACACGGCGAGAAGAAGACTCATATCAACCAGTTTTATCAGCAGGTTATTGCGGATAAGGAGGTAAGCTTTCCCTCTGTTTGAGCGGAGCTCTGTTTAGGAGAAAGGGAGAGTTGTGACTGACTGATTGGTGGTTTTTAGCATATCCACATGAACGCGACGAAATGGAAGAGTCTCTCGCAGTTCGCGGCGCACCTCGGTCGCGAGGGACTGTGCCACGTTGAGGAGACGGAGAAGGGTCTGTTTGTTTCGTATATCGACCGGAGTCCGGATGCGATGAGACGACGAGAAGCGATTATGAAGAAGGAAAGACAGGATCGGGGTGATGAAGAGCGGGAACAGAGACAGATCCTGGAGCAGGTTGCTCGGGCGCGCCAGAACGTCGACAAGGAGGATGATGATATCGATCCTGAGGCGCGGAATCTACAACGGAAGGAGGGCGAGAAGGTCAAGTTGAATCTTGCCTTCGGTGCCAAGCTCGCTCAGCCGAGTCCGCCGGCACAGTCAGAGTCGCCCGAGGATGCAAAGGACAAGGACAACTCCACGTCTGTGACGCCGGAGACGTCAGCTGCTGCTTCACCCGCCCCAACGCAAGCTGCTCCTGCGCCCAAGGTGTCGATGTCGTTCGGCGGTGCGAATAGCAAGCCGAAGAATGTGTTTGCAGCTGCCGCGAAGAAGAACCCGCTGGCCGGGAAGAAGGGTCCTGTCATGGTCGCCCCGAAGAAGATGACCGAGCAGGAGAGGATTATGAAACAGGAGATGGAGATGATGGAGCGGAAGCGCCTAGGTGGTGGGGGGATGCCGAACCCCAAACGCCCCAAGGTGTCATGAATGGCTTGACCTTCCTCTCGCGGTGCCCTCGATTAGGGGTCTACTCCTGAATTCCCGGGACCGCCACAGAACAGTTCCAGCACGAACCAAGCTGACCACTTCGCGCTTGCCCGAGTTAC
Organism: Aspergillus calidoustus; assembly: GCA_001511075.1. Lineage (NCBI taxonomy): Eukaryota > Fungi > Ascomycota > Eurotiomycetes > Eurotiales > Aspergillaceae > Aspergillus > Aspergillus calidoustus. The sequence continues at coordinate 139,338 of CDMC01000019.1, read as the reverse complement.
CCCCTGCAAAGTCGACATCGAATGCTTTGTACTATGTCTCGACTATTGTTTCCGTCCTCCAAAGTTCTCTGGAACGGCAGGGCTCGATTTACTCGCCGATCAGTATCTCGTAATGGAGGCGCTTACTCAATACCCATATCAAAGTGCAGCATCCTGTAGCTAGTTCAGCCATTGATCCTGGGTGCTCCTGCCCGCCGTCAGGATCGAATCGGACCCCGCTCGATGAGATGAGCTTTTCTCAGAATGTATCTCTTTGTCTTACTTTGTTATTGTAACCTGTTTTCGTTTGATTAAGCATATTGACCGCTGCTTGGCCCTTGCCTGGACTCCGTTTCCTAAATCTAGGGCGGTGGTTAGGTCATGTCTTAAATGGGCCTCGTGGTGAAACGGCGGCCCACAGACCAGGGGCTGTGGATATGAAATGCACCTCTATTCAAAACAGCCATGTTTGATGATTCGGGAACCCCTCGAATTCTGCAGCCTCGACGTGCCTGGTCCCTTGGCGCAATGTCAACTAACGCCTTACGAAGATTTACATATATTTCGGATCTGCCTTGATCCCTGGATTGTCCTGTCCCTGTCGTCAACCAACCAAGTCGCTCTTTTCACCTCCTTGCGCTGATCTTCGTTCTTATCGCTGGTCGATAGTCATTCATTTATTTCTTCGTTCATTATGCGTTTCTCTCTTCTTGGTGTCGCCTTGCTCTCTGCGGCGCAGAGTGCCACGGCAGCCCTGAATGCGTCATTCATTGAGAAATACGTCGATACTCTTGAGCTTACTAGCTCGTTCAATCCGATCAAGGAGGCCTACTGGACTGGGTATCCTCACCATCGACGTACCCCATTTGCGGTTTCTCCGGATCTCAAGTCGGCCTATCTCGCTTACCTCGACTCGAGCGGAACCGATGTGCACGTTCAAAAGGTGAACCCGGATACTTTTGAGGCTGTAGGAGATACTGTCACCGTCACAGGCGGCAAAGAAGGTATAAACAGCTCTTACTCTTCTGCAGACTAAGCTAATCAAGTAGCCGGCGGTCTTATCGCCCACAACGACGGCTTCGCCCTGCTCACCAACGAAGCCCTCCCAGCCGGAACCGCCAATGCACCAGCGGACAGCACTCCCGTCCCCGTTCTCTACCTCTACACCAACGGCAAACAAACCTGGAAGACCTTCCTCGGCGGCCCTGGCGTCCACGAGTCCGACGGCCTGCATGCCTCTCCTGATCTCAACGGTGATCTCGTCTACTCTGCCGAAGCCGGCCTCTACGGCGCGTACTTCGTTGTGACAGCATATACCGGCTCTGCGGCCGGTCACTTCGGTGACAGCATCCAGTACGTCAACGATGCCGGTGAACTTCAGAACATTGCCGGCGCCTCGAGCTCATGGGGCTGCAGCCACAACACTGGTATCGCCTTCGAAGCTGCCTCGGAAGCTCCCTTCGCCAGTATCTGCGCTGAAGACCAGGGCGCCATATGGTTGAATTCCAAGACACAGGGTATGGGTAACAACGGCGTCAAGATCGCGAATGAGAACACAACAAACGGTGCGTCCGGAGAACCCATGGGCGGAATGTCAGGAAGTTACAGTGCGCTCGCCAAATTCGCCGATACGACCCGGTACATCTTCGCGTGGCCCTCTCGCGGTGCTGTTGACGTGACCACGAACGACTGGATGGGTGACGGATACACACACGTCCTCCCCCGAACCGAGAACCGCAACGTTGCCGTCGCCCTCTTCTCCGACAAATACACGAAACTCGGCGAACAAGCAACATCCGAAGTTGGTGCTGCCGACGGCGACAGCCAGGTCACCTGGATCACCACGGGCGAAAAGGACCACACAAACGTGCACGCCGCGGCCTTCGGCCCCGTCAACTCGCTCGTGACCTGGGAGGAGATCTCCGACCCGATCTGCGACGAGTTCGTTGCCATGGGATGCCGTGGAACCTTCTCCGGAACATACTTCCAGCAGGTTACGTACAAGGGGACGAAGATCGGACAGCCCGTCAAGAGCGACGATGTCTATGTTGCGGGTGACATTGTCAAGATTGGCGCGAGGAGGCTTTGCTGGCCGTACGTGAACATGGAGTGGGATTTGTCCGAGGCTGTGAACAGCTGGGGTGGAAGCTCTGGGGCGACGACCACCAAGATTAGCTTCGCTTGCATCAAGTTGCACATTCCAGAATTGGATGGTGACAATGCGAAGAAGTGTTAGGGAATGCTGGAAAGAGGTTCAAGTTGTTAGGATCCAGGGAGGGGGGCAAATCGACACCCGTGGGTGGCTCAGCCAGTTCGTTTCTCGTACTGGACGATGTGATATAGTTCATCTATAACCAAGCTAGACAGGCCGTCTATACTAGCCGCCTTTACCATCTTTTCGCGATGTATCTCCCAAGGTAGTATCCTACTCCGCACACTATAACCTCGTAGGGGCCCTTTCCTAGTGAAATGCCAATCCGGAGCTGAGCTGAGCAGAAGAGGGAGTGAATGAGACGCGTCTGCGCCACTTTGAGCTAGGCACTCCAGGCACCAGCTATGAGAAGACAGACAAAAGAACAATTCTGCGAAGCTTGCTTGAGTAATGGCCGCTGCGTCTTTGGCTGCTATAACCCCTAGGTGAGGTATGACAAAGGCGAGGAGGAGGAAGATGAGTGGTATCAATCTAATTCCTGTGCATTGTCGGCACTGGGGCACGGCGAGATTGGCGTATTCAGCCTCAAGGGCTTGTCGAACAGAGTCTGGTTTTGGAGCTGCTGGCTTCGACGACTCGCCTGTGCGAGAACGTGGACACTCCAGAAGATTATAGATTGTCAACTGTCTACACCTCTCCTGCATTGCTCGCTTTTAGGCCACTGGATAGCTTGACCTGCCGCGATGGATTAGAGAAAGCTAAGGGACGCAGATTGCGACAGGGGACTTACCGGTAGTCGAACGGCCCAGAGCTCTGGCGCCGTTACCTTGGATTCAGCAACGATTGCTTCAACCCGCTCGGGGTGCTTGTCCCTGACACGCTCCTTCAGCTCCCTGCCGCCAGAAGATGAAAAGGGGAGAAGACAAGGTCCATCACTCACAGTCTGTCAATGGCATCAACAATAGCCGCCATCTCAACCCTAATCATCTTCCGCGCCGTCCCCAGGTCCCGAATCGAAACATCAACCGCATCTACGGCCTCATTCTTATGATACGACTCCAGCGCCGCCAAAGCATCTTGCAGAAGCCTCATATGGCCCTTGTACGCCATATATGTATCTAATAACTCCCTCGCAAAAGAATCCGCGGTATCTGTCGCGGCTGCGCCCATGACAGGAGGGACAGGATACTGTTATACTTGGTCAGAATGGCATGCGTGCGTGTGGGCGTCTTGCTAACGCGTACGGGAAATGAAGCTGCGGCTCTGATGAGGTCCTGAAGTGACCATTTGTTGTTCTCGTGTCCGTGCTCGTTCCTGATCTGCCCGCCCCCGATCCAGTTAACGGAGATGGTTGTTTCGGATTCGCTCAGCGCGGAATCTAAATCGGCGATGATGGATGATGCAAGGGTGAGATCTTTGTTATTGGTTGCGCTATTGAGGGCGCTTTCAAGGGCGGATTTGAGGGTAGATCTCTGGGTGCGATTGAAGGCTGACACGGATATGATGCCGTGGAGTTCGCCTCCTTCGGCGAAGCCTGTGCGGTTTATTGTTAGTATTGATATTAGTGGTGAGACGGAATGGAAGACGCACTGGAGATAAATGAGTCCCCAAATAGTCGTGGAAAGTTTCTGAGTCCATGTGTTTGAAGCTGCACACGTCCTGGCTACTGTACAGCGGAAGTCAGTCAATCCAACCGCCCAAAATAGAATAGCAAAGAGTGTACAATTCCGCCGAGCCAACAACTGTTGTAGTCTGTAACCAGAGTAGCAAAGATTAGCATACTTTTCTCTTAGTCTCTAACCAGCCAAAACTCACGATTGACCACCTTCACCGAGACCACAGCATTGACATCCGCCGAAGAGAACCTCGCCTCGTCAATCATCAACAGACAACAAGCTTCCCGAGACCACAATTACCCCACTCTTAATCGACTTGCTGGCGGAAATATTCATCAATTGCGTGATGTCAGAGAGCTTCTCCACGAAGCGCGACGAGTAGCTGACGACCTGCGACACGGGCGCCGTCTTGTCGAAGGACGTGACCAAGGTGCGATCCTTCCTGTTGGGGGTCACCATGCCTTCGGCACAAGACTTCTGTAAAAAAGAGTTATACCCCTTGCCCAGGCGCATACTGTCATTGTAGGGGGCAAGAAGTTATCCGACCATCTTGGCAAGGGGAGAGATGGGGCGTGGGAAGGGGCTGCGCGGTTGAAGAAGTGGTAGTGGTGTTAGTGCGGGACATGAAGGTTTGGGCAAACTGTTGGCCTAAATACTCCACTCACATAATTAGACAAGGGCAACTATTGCCGTTGGCAGCAATGACCAGAATCTAGAGTGTTTCCTATGATGGGTTGGAGTTCGCCTCCACATCTCCTGTTCGCGCAGGAGTGATCAGCTTTGCGGCTTGCAAATTTCGGTTGATCGAGTCACACATATCACCACACCTCAATACTAGGTAAGAGGGGCAAGCGATTAATCCTGATATAGCAAGGCCAAGCGCAATCTTCTGAATTTCAATACTCTTCGGCAAAAATTCATACTGTCTTAGATACTTGTAATCCAGGCACTTTTTAGCAACAGAGGGGAACTAGAAAAAAGAGGTCGTAAAGCTGCTACAAATGCGATCAGGATTCGGCATTATCTTGAAAAGGCCACTAGGCCCCTATCGACTGTTTTCTGCGACAATGGCGTCTTCCATGAAAATGACAAGCAACATGGCGCATGACGCCACTGCATGCATCAGCATGTCCAGGCCTCTGATGCTGATCATGAAATGGTTACAGTTTCCCAAATCCATTACCTAAGAGAACATATCTTTATGTATTTTCTTGGCTTGTCATGGACAGCCGTTTCATTCTCGTTTCCTTATCCTATCTCGCTGCACTCTCTATAAGCAGATTCGTAGTCAACTATCAGTTGCTTCAATGTCCACATAGATCGAGTGATTGTTGTTGACGCCAGACACCCGATGTTACAGCGACGAGAGTGATAATGTTCCCATCTTAGTATTGACCAACTCCGAAGCCTGCTACACGACAGGCAAAGCATAGCTACATCTGGGCCGTGGTCATGCCTCACGAGATACTGCGACCAAAGTTTCACTGGAGCTAATACTTATTCCGAACACGAGGCCATCCCAAGGTATAGGTGTCATTTTGACCTTTCATTACTTGTTTGAATCGGCACAGAGGCGGAGATGTATAGGCCTCGGGATATAAGAGGTAGCTGAGCTAGAGACTGACATTACTAAACAGAGGCTGCATTCGACCATCAAAGCGTGTGACCTTTCTACTGGAAACGAAATTAACTCCTGAGAAGATCGTTGGCGTTTCCTTGGTAGATCATTTTACGGAGCCTGTCTCCCATGTGGAACGCATCCAGATTCTCCCTGAATCCAGCGACCTTGTCCGAGGCCGCGTATGGAAAGTCGGAACCTGGATTGAGCGTATTAGTATGATGACTATGGCATGCACGAGTGTATCACAAATAGAAGGAGAGTCAGACCATAAATGATTTGATTGTGCGGAACCAGGTCAAGCAGCATGTTTAGGACAGCCGGGGAGCTGGAGAGCGCCAGATCGAAGTAGAAAGAGCGGAAATCTTCGACAAGCTCTGTGCTTGTTTTTCCATACATCAGTTTTGTACCCTCTGTTTCTCGAGAAGTGGTTGCAATGCGAGAAATCAAGTACGGAAGCGAACCGCCCGCGTGCGAGAGGATCTTGGGACAGTCGGGAAACTTTCGGGTGACATTGGCGATGATCATGTCGACGGCCGTCCGGGTTGTTTCGTGGGGATAGTCAATGACAGGCTGGGGGAGGAGTGGATTCGTCCAGGTGGTGTTCACTGGGTGCGTAGGGTGGATGAAGACGACGGCCTTGCGGGCATTGAGCTCTTCCCAGATTGGCGTAAACTGAGGATGGCCTAGATAGTTGTTACCATCTCCATACCTCGTGAAAAGAGTCACTCCATCTGCCTTGAGAACATCCAATGCATACGCAATCTCTGCAAGGGAGCCAGGTATATCCGTAAGGGAGGGAAGCGATGCAAAGAAGCCAAATGATTTCGGGTACTGCTTGCGGAGACGAGCTGCCTCCTCGTTTACCTGCCGGGCTAGATTTCGTGCGGATTCCACGTCCGGAGCAATGGCTGCGCCGGGAGCGGTCAGTGATAGGATTGCCTTTTGGATTCCATTGCTGGCCATATTCTCCAAGGATGCCCTGGGGGTCCAGTCAGGGGTGGGCCAGCCAGATGGATCGCCGCCGGCGCTCTCCAACGCTGTTGTTAATCAGCAAACAGTTGCACGAGATCTAGCGTCCGGGCCACGAACCATTTCTGTATACTTGAGGCAAGAAATGATGGTGGGTGTCGATCTTATAGGGCAATCGCGGGCGAGGACTGGCAACCACCATGCCAAGTAGGGAAGCGGGAAAGACAAGTACGGTGCCTAATTTCATGGTGACAGTATTGACAGGGATATCGGGTCTTGATGATCCCTGGAAAATGTGGCAATAGGGGGTCCTGACACAATTTTAAAGACGCAAGGTCCCGGCTTCGAAGGAACTTTCGGAGAGGATTCCGAGATGCTTACCCCAACCTTCCCCACATTATCCCCATATTCCCCGGGTTCTCGGATGCAGAACCTAAATTTTGGAGACCTGGCCTGGATTCTGTGGATTGCTCGGCTTGGATTCCGGCTTAGTATGGCAGCGCCGCCACTCCCAAGGTCTGTGGACTTCGCCAAACGCTGGGAAAGGGGGCTGTTGCTGTTAGCCTCGTGGCCGCAAGTTCAATTCCCCTGGTTGACTTCTCAATCCGTCGCAGAATATACAGCGAAATGACCGGCCGGTATAGCGCGAGCAGTAGGACATCCGAACAAACGAAAACGAGCACTCAAAAAGTGTATGCAGAAGGTTCAAGTCAAGTCGGCATTTCGGATTTTTGTTGGTTGCCGAAGTGAAGTCTGGGCGACCTCGGGAGTTGAACAATGGCCTCGGCTGTGGGCAACCAGGCGTCACCGTCATATAACAGACTTTCTGCTCCAATGTTGGTACGTACCTATGAAGTCAAAGGTCCATTTCCGATGCATTCCAAATTCATTAAGTAGGTGAAAATATGGGGTCTAAACTTCTACTTACCACAACGGCCATCTGAACTGTGCGGACAAGATGGATTGTAAGGGAGAGAGGGAGAGCGAAAAAAAAAGGCTGAAGTTGAAAGCAAGGGAAACCCAACCAATGCAAGCCTGGAAAAACTTAGTTTGTTGACCATATGAGATAGAAAACATGCCCCAAGGTACGCCCGCAAACTGAAGGTCAACCCCATTGCAGTGACCTTTACCCTTTACATAGTAAAGACACGTACTTACGTTAGCCTTAACAGAATATATATGATCTAACCTTTATATTCTGCCTTATATATACATTCACCGCAGCAATCCTACCTGCGACTCGAATCTTCAAATGCAGCTAATTAAGAGGCTTTTTCTGTATTTGTCTTATATAGACCTTGGTCCCTGGTAAGTGATTTATACCAGCAGTGAAGATAAGATAATAAAGTAACATTAGTAAAGTAAATACTAATGTGATAACGGTTCCTAATAATGGCAATGTCGCTGACTCCAAGGTTTGATTGCTGGCTTGATTCGGCGGATCGCGGTCGAAGGACTTGAAACCCCTTTGAACCATGCCTGCCTGCCTCGCGAATGGAGGCGACAAATTGCGTTATTTAAGAACATGAGATAGGCAGTGGATATTGACTACCTACCACGATATCCTGACTCCTCCTACCGACAGATGGATCAAGACCTTCGACCAACCTACAACTACTGGAGCGCTATGTACACATAGAATCCCAATATCATCATATTAGCCAAGGTTCATGAGAGGGTACCCATAATAAATAGTAATGTAACAGTAGCTTTGATTAGCACTTAAATCCCAAGTTTCGAACAGATGAACAAAGCGCAGGGAAATGCCACGACCATACCTACTGCCATGTTTATTCTCCAGGCGCGTGAGTAGGGAAAGTTACTGTTCGCTATCCATCTCCAGGACCAGTACCAGAGTCGGCCAAATATATTCCTTTCCCCCCTCCACCTCTCAATCAACACCGGCACGGCGAATCCCGTACAAACCTTCCGTGGATGCTCCATCGCCATCTGCCACAGATACTTCAAGCTCGTAGACTGCATAAAAAGCATTGGATATAGCTCACTGCAGACCAGGTTCCCCAAGATCCGCAGCTCCCCTGTGTAGCCTAGGAATGTGTCTGGGTGGTTCTTTGGATCATCTGGGTCGAAGTCGGCCTCGATGGCGAGGACGTGGCCTTTCATGTCCTTCGTGGAGGGAAGATTTTGGCTGATAGTCGAGGAGTTGATGTTGGGGCTTGAGTCTGTATAGGACTGTGCGCTGGACTCGTCAATGGCGAGGAAGTTGGTACGAAGCAGTCTGTGTTTGTACTCTTGTATACGGTCAGGCTTTATGCAATGACTAACAGCTCTCCCAGCTCAGCGCTCAAGTAGCTTTGCCATATGAATGTCGTTTTCATGGGAGAAAAGTTTAAATCGCCGCCGAGTTTAGTGATGGCAATATTGAGACCGCGGAGGGTTAAGAGCAAGACTGGAGAGATGTATATAAGAGGAGCATTTCTATTATCACGAGTAAGATATATATATACCAATCTGCGAGCGCTAGTCAAAGCAAAGCAAAGAAAAGAGAAGAAAATCAGAAAACAATCCCAAGAAGACATCCATCTATCATGCGAGACATTGCCCATGCCATCTAATGCAATTAACCCATCCATTGACTGAAAGAAAACCCATAAACGAAAAGGAAAAGCCCTTTACATCAACTCGCGCACATCCCTCTTCTCATTCTTCTGCAGGCCACACTTGGCAAGACAAGCCTCAATGCCGAGAGCAATGTTGGCAGGGATCATCTCGCGGAAACTCTCGAGATCCTGGCCGTTGAGCGTCTGGATTCCACCAAGGGTAGCCTGGACAACATCCTTGCGGAGCGAGAAGAAGTTCTGCGCGACCTGCGAGACACCAGGATCGGCACTGTTGAATCCAGCAACGAAGACGGTCTCACCGCAGTCGGGGTTGAATTCCTGGTGGATCGCACCCTGCGGGAAGACGGCCATCTGGTAGAGCGAGAGGGTGTTTTCGATGGGGGCGGCGCCGTTCTCGAGAACGAAGTTTGTGACGAGGCGGCCCTTGACGACGACGTTGAGTTCCGTCGCGCGGTTGTGCACGTGTGCAGTGTTCATGCCGCAGGGGCCCAGGAAGCCGAGGGTCATCGCGGCGTCGTTGCCGATGAGACTAGGAAGGGTTTTTGCGTGTGCGGCGATAGAGAAGCCGCCGAGGCCCTTTGCTTCAGAGGATTCGGGAGCGCCGGCCTCGTTGAAGTCGAAGATGTAGTCGCCGGGCTGGTCGAGGAGTTTCGCTCGGTCTTGTTGTGTGGGGGCGAGAATGAGCTTTTGGATGAGCTCTTCGTTGCCGGATCGGGTGTTGATGGGAACGACTGGGGGGAGAAGGTCGTCGATTGAGGCAGGGGTTGTGGAGGGGACTGGGGCGGGATAGCCAGAAGGGGAGGGGCCCGTTGGGATGGCAAGGGCGGTGGAGGCGAGAAGAGAGATGCTGGTGATGAAGCGCATTTTGATGGTTGTTGAGGAGAGAAGATTAGAGATTAGAGTAGTGGTGAGAAGATTGAAGATGGATGATTAGACTGTAGAATGCTTGAGAGGCTGTTTGATGCTGTTGATGATATTCCAAAAACCCAGCGACAAAGCCCTCCTTATATAGCTTTTCTTCTTGGACTTGATGCTATACCGATCTCCAAAGCTGCGGTGAAAATAGTATAACTGTAGGGCTGTGCTATAGCCTATTCCTGGGAGCTACTAAGCAGCCGGACTAGCGGGCAGGCTGTGGAGGCTGACAGAAGGATGGGAGGCGGATGGCCTTAGTCAAACTACAGGTTTGCAGCGCTCTGAAAGAGTTAGTCTCCGGTTAGGATGATCAGTAAACAGCTTCTTGCCAGTTGGGTTCTAGTAGGTTGTGCTGCGCATTCGGCCCCCAAGAGCTCCAGGGTTCTCCAGTGGACCCTGCGGCTGGGTTTGGGATCGAAGGAAGAGTAAAGGTTGTCCGTCGAAGAAAGCAGATAGCATTCTGAGTGATATCTATCGTAAGTCGAGAAACTCGACAAACAACGACGTTCGCCTCGAATCCCAGTCATGGTGTTTGAGATCATGACCAAAACTCCGCGACAAGGAACGCCGAGCGCATCCGGGGAGAAATCAAGAATTCGAGACTCTGCAGTGTTCCACCGTTCTTCTTCAACACTAAAGCCAAAGCAGTTAGTCTACAGGGCTGAGACACCCAAAATAAACCCCAGCGCTAAGAAAGCGGCTGAGCCCTTGCATCCAACCAGGGAACTGACAGCTCTGCGCCAGCTTGCTAGCTCCTTGGCTCGTTGGTTAGTCGGAGAAATTTTGAGATGCTTGGTCCCTGATTCGTAAGACCGTGTAAGCATCCAAATTACAATTCTAATCAGGCGTCCAGCCAAAACGCCTTTGAGTTTGCTGGCTGACAAACCTGACAAACTCGATGGATTCTGATGCTGACGCTGACAGGTCACAGGCTGTCACTCACCAACACGACACACGTGCTTGGGGGTCGAGAATCGGGTCCGAGTGCCCTGCCCTGTAGACTCGAAGGAACTCGACTCGTTCCCAGACTCCAGACCAAATTCTGCCTCTCGTCCCGCTGACGGCTGAGCAGCCCGAGCTTAACCTCGGCCTAACTTGAGGGCTAACATGCTAAGCCTGACGACTGAGGCTGGTTGCAGGAGTTAAGCTAAATATACCCTGTGAATCCTTGGCTTCTACCACACCGTTGGGTTGGGCCGGGACTCAGAGCTCAGGAGAATCCCAGTCGCGGAGCGCGATGAGTCTGTTTGGGTATCGCACCCTCGCTGGGGTCCTGTTCAGTTGAATCCAGAACCGCAAATGGACCACAACTCCGTGCAAAAATCGCCGAAAACTGAATCCTGACCAGATCCCAATCTCAACCAAGTTAGATGACTCTGAGACAGTAATGAAAGGTAAATCCTGTCTCTGGGCCGAACCTGTTTCCAAGGCGTCCAAGGTTGTACCCCGTGGCAGAGGGATTTGTCAACAGTTAGGCAAGCTCGACCCTTCGCTTAGCTCCGACCCCGTCAGATCTTACTTTGAGCACAGCTAACTATGAGCCGCGAACAGGCTGACGGGCCAGGTGGTATCGCGCAGATAGCTGAAGACTGGAACTTGTAGGCTATTCGGGAAATACTCGCCGCTGGCTCGGTCTGTGTCCGTTGAAAAGGTCAGTACTGTAGAGGAAAGAGGACATTTGGTACAGCGTGGCTTCGGGCAATAGTAGCGTCGATGAGGATGGAAATGCTCGACGAAGAAAGGACTGCGTTGGTGAAGCTCCGGCGAGAGGCAATACCCGCAACTCCGGATTCTCTAGCGCCTTCCCTAGGTGTAATGTTCTAGGTATGGTAGGTAGTCGTCGGAAGATGCCGCACAGGGTCTCCTCAACAAGGCAACCTATCTGGGATTGCTCAGCAATCCAGGCAGTAGAGTCGGCTCTGACTATCAAGCTGGAATCCTCCACTAAAGCAAGGCCTCCAGCAGCCTTAGGCTTGGTGACTCCTGAGCTAGTGAAACCAATTCTATGCCATAATAGAATCCTGCATCGGTGATAGTGGAGATGTTGAGTAAACAAAGTTTGCCTCCGCAGTGCATGTGCAGGGTCTAGAAAGCCAACATGCCTGATTCTGTGATATCAGACCTGATGTCTGCATTCTCGCACGCCGAACATCAAGCCTCGTAAATTCCTTGAGACTCCCGCAGACCCATAGACACACGGGCCAAACGAGTAAGTAGAGAATCACCTAACTCTTGCTTTGACAAACAAGGCCTCCGTGAGATCACCAATCCCAACGCTGACCAGCTCAGGCATTGGTGAGCATCCCTTGACCTCTCCGAGCTTGCCGTCCTCCATTCTCTCCTTTTCGCACCCATCCTAATTGGCTAGCTCAAAGCTAAACTCCCTCAGACGCGTAATAACGACCTTGACGATATTTGTGGGGCCACCGTCTTTCCAATGCACTGCCTCCCACCGAGACCGGAATGCATCAGTAGCCGTGCCTGTGCATTAACGGCTGGATCCTCCCAACGCATTGGGTGAAGGTGTTGTGATCAGCGCCCCAGACGGCCGCGTTCTGGTGGAAGGCGTGGTTGCACACCGCCAGTGAGGTCTAGATGAATAATATTAGTTTTTACGGAGCCGAACAGGTAGTTAGGTAAGGGCAAGCAGGTAAGGAGTATGACATACCCCCTTCGAAAACCATTCCCCGTCACTAGTCACATCAGCCGGGTCCATCACACGACGAGCTGGTGGTATAGTGAAGACAGGGGTGATACGAAAGTTCTCGCGCATGCAGTTGCGCAGAAAAGGGAGAGAGGATCGGCGGCTGAGACGGGATAAGCTGCTTCCTCGAGGATAAGAAAAGGGATATTGGCATCGACTTCTGCAACGCATTCCTGCATCCACTCGGGGTTGTGAAGGAGGTGGTAGAAGAGCAGTCGTTGTTGCGCTTGTGGTGTGCGTTCCGACAAATCTGGGTACGCCAAATTAGCATAGTTCAGCACAAGGAGAGGGAGAGATACATGAACCCAAATGCTTCCGTCTCCAATTCGATAGGGTCCAGCTTCGCCCCGATCTCGGGATGCTTTGCTTTGGTGAGATTTGTTAGAATACCCTTTCTCTCTTCCCCCTCTCCACCTTCGCCAGCCTTTTCCAGGCCCTCCACCCGTCGCTGTACGCAAGTCATTCATCTTTGGGTTCGTAATAAAGAGGGTAGTGTATCGCTGGATCTATTGGACCTTGGCTATAGTGAGTCAGCAGTAAGTCCAAAGCTAACGGTTCGAGTGGAAAGCTCACAAGGGCCCAGGTGAACGCAATCCAGGTCATCCCATACTTCTTCCTCGGTGCAGAAACCAACCACACCGCAGCGGACCAAGAGCACGGGACAGACCCAGAACTCCAACTACACGCCCTAAGCGCCTGGATTCACACCCACTCACCCTCGCTGAGTTTCTTCGCCCACTGAGTCTAGCAGTGCGTCCCTGCGTCCCTGCGTCCTCCTCCCAAGCATCGCCTACGCCATGGTCCTTTCTTCGCCAGTATTCGGGTCTCAATTGACGTCCCACAGATCTTCCCCGAAAAGTTCTCTCTTGACGCACAGCAGATCGGCCTCCAGAATCTCGCTATCATCATCGGCTCTGGCATCGGCGAAGTTACCGGCGGCCGTTGATCCGATCAATGGATGTGGTACCGCGAAAAGACTATTAAGGGAAAGGAAGCGATTGGACGGCTCTGTCGCCCTAGTACAGATTATGACTTAGTTACGCAGGGATATCCCTTGTGATAGCTGGAGTCGTGGTGTTTCTCGTGCAGACTGAGAAAGCCTCCGCGCGGTGAAATATCACGGCGCTAATTGGGATGGCCATTGCAGCTGCCGGGAATCCGATTGTAACCAGTCTGAATCTCACGTATGCGGGGGACTGTTCTCCGACAGATGCGGCCGCGGCTGGGGTGTTTGTGAACTCCGTGAGGCAGACCTGGGGCTTCATCGGGCCGTTTTGGTGAGTCACACTGCCTTGTGACAAGGTTGGTGGCGATGCTGATCTAACTTCCAGGTTCCCAGAGATGTTGGAGAAAATCGGACTTAGCGCAAGGAGCTGTATTATTATTGCGCTTCTTATTGGGGCTGTGATGCCGACAACTTGTCTTCAGTGGAGGGGATATAAATGGCGTTAGACCAGGCCGACCGTGTTAGAAGAAGCTAGGAAGAAGAGGTTAGAGGAGAATGAATGTGCTGACAGGCAGGGGTAGATTTGTCGTTGAGTTTTGAGAATGTCACAGATCCCAAGAACGAACCCATTTCGCACACCCAGGTAAGTGATGATGACACCTTAGTCGAGCAATAGATACCTGTCATTAAACAAGAGGAATATAATAGCCCAGATAGCTGGCATCACAAGCAGAAGTGCTCTGACGGCCATAGTGAGGTTATCGTTGCCTGTTGATGGGAAGATGGATGACCACGATGAACCCAACCTTGATAAATCGAGACCGCGGCATCATCGGCGTTGGGTATTGGGCAGCAGTTGTGCCCTAGCAACCGGAAATAAGCATATAATGACAGTAATATACCGGCCGATCTATCCAGGGGTGTAGAGGGCTGTCTCGTGGAGCTCATATGCATGGTCTTGGTGTTCCCACTCAGCATTGCCCGCAGGTACAGGGATAAGGCTCAGTCCCAGCTAACCGATTAGCTCTCGGATGAAAGGCGATACTTCTCCAGCAGTCGATATTACGGTCGTTATCTAGGGATCCGAAGAGTGGACCAGAAGTACTACTGGAATTGCGATGGATAATCCCAAGATCGGACGCGTCGGAAGCCCGGAGGCGTTAATGCGAAGTTAAGATGCGGTAATCTGAGCAATGATTGAAATGCTGCAACAGTTTTAGGCGCGGCGAACGGCGGGGCAGGATAGCTTGAAAGTTCAATGTTAAATGAGTCTCAGGCCGAGCAGATAAATAAGAAACCAATCCCCAGCGACGGTTCGAAGACCGCGTAGGAACTTTCCTGAGCGAACAGTGCGAATAGTCTCGAGGTACATTCCAGCCGTATCAATCGCAATTTCAGGTATGATCAATCAGTCCGGTCGCAGGGAAAAGACAACCTGACGTGAAAGTTGTTGAGGAATTTAAGTGCGAGCTTGACCTCCATGCACACAACCTCATCTTTCTGAAGCACGTGATCTGGATAGAGAAGGCGCGACCGAAACGCAGGATTCTGCCACGAAATAAGCCACTGTTCATTCGAGCCTGGTAATTTATTTAGTGGTTTTCCCTCTTATCTTGAAGCTATCGCATGATTCCTCATCTTCAGTTCGCTGGTTAAGCCAACTCTTCAAGCTGCGAAGTCGGATATATATTTTGAAGCTACGCGTGTACAAAAGGAGACGCACCGAGATGGAGCAAGTACCCAGTAGTACTGGGGAATCATGGCCCGAAAAGACCAGCGATAGTAATGCTAGTACTAGTAGTAAGGCCTATTCACTACTCCGTAGTCAGATCAAGAATGAAAAGCGCATAGCCCCGCGTTGATTCGTAAGTACTCAAGGAATTGGCCACAAGCAGTATTTGCCTCAGGCGCCCAATTAGTCATCCGATCACTGGAGCTCTCCAGAAACTTCAGTCTGGAGCTCCGATCTTCCTTGCGCGACAATTCTCCTCACCCCCACCGTGTCTCCTGTGAAAGTCACCTTCTCTCGAGCACCACTCCTTGAACTCATCTTTCCCCTCAATCCCTGCGCACAGCGACACGTATTCACTCCCTCCTCGACTTCCCTCGACCCGCCGCAACCATGGCCAACTACCTCGCCTCCATCTTCGGAACAGAACAGGACAAGGTCAACTGCTCCTTCTACTACAAGATCGGCGCCTGCAGACACGGCGACAGATGCTCGCGTAAACATGTCAAGCCCTCCTACTCCCAGACGATCCTCATGCCGAACATGTACCAGAACCCTGCCTACGACCCAAAGAGCAAGATGAACCCCAGCCAACTGCAAAACCACTTTGATGCATTCTACGAGGACGTGTGGTGTGAGATGTGCAAATATGGCGAGCTCGAGGAATTGGTTGTGTGCGACAATAACAATGACCGTATGTGGCCCCGATCAACTCTGTTTCGTGTCGAAATTTGTTCGTAGCTAACATGACTTTTTGCAGATCTTATCGGAAACGTTTACGCGCGATTCAAGTACGAAGAAGACGCACAGGCAGCCTGTGATGCGCTGAACTCCCGGTGGTACGCCGCGCGACCGATATACTGCGAACTTTCACCTGTCACCGATTTCCGAGAAGCGTGCTGTCGGTTAAATAGTGGCGAAGGATGTGTCCGCGGTGGATTCTGCAACTTCATTCATCGGAAGGACCCCAGCAACGAGCTCGACCGGGAGCTTCGTCTCAGCACGAAGAAGTGGTTGAAGGACCGTGGCCGGGATGCGCGCAGCGTGAGCCGCAGTCCGAGCCCGGAGCCTACACGGCGGAGAGGCTAGAAAGGCTGACTTGATGTTTGTGTTCAGTACGTGGCGTTGGGAGATTTATCCTTTGTATTTCTAATGATATCAAGGCCTGGTTTAATGGCATTGCAATATATGGCATAACCTTTTCGTGTAGCTGGCTTCTTGCCAATTCCAAACTGTCCCACCTGCATCGTACTAAAGCCCCTGCAGCCTCACTGTCAGCTTCTCTAGCCCGTCCCACTGGGCAGTGCTGGCAGTGGACTAGAATGTTGCCCGTTTGGGTGATAATGGCTTGGTCTTGGCATCCATCCTTGGCGCGTCAGTCGCGTTGGACAAAGAAAAGTGTCGCAAGCAAAGCTTCACCACCAACTATTCCTCTTGCCAATACCATCTTCTGCTGCCAAATTACTCAGTGGCTGCATGCGAAAACAGAGCAGCAAAGATGTCGAACAGAAGAAATCGACATGCGTACGACAACAGCAACAGGGCCTTTCTGCAGGTCATGATGGCCCGCTCGAGCATAACATTTGAAGAATCAAAACCCATTCTTGCTGCTATTATGTCCGTTCGCGGTATGTTCCTCGTGCATTAACCTTTACTGTTATATCTCTGACAGTTTCAACAGAAGACCGACGCATCTCCCCAGACGACATCACAGAAGAAATCCTCTCCACCTTCATCGGCGCCGCCAACAGCGCAATCTCCCCCTTCGACCTCGAAATCCGAAGCACCCTCCCTCAACTACAATTAAAACCCGACGAGACAGGCAATGTCACCCCGGAA
The DNA here is from genome assembly GCA_001511075.1 of Aspergillus calidoustus. NCBI lineage: Eukaryota > Fungi > Ascomycota > Eurotiomycetes > Eurotiales > Aspergillaceae > Aspergillus > Aspergillus calidoustus. The sequence goes on along the minus strand of CDMC01000019.1, from coordinate 122,286 downwards.
CGCGTCTACGCCCTCGTCAACACAACCAGTGACGACCTCACCCAGCTCGCGACGACATACTCCGCAGACGAAATATCCTTCATCAAGCGCATCCTCGACAAGATGTTCGAGACGAACAACAACAGAATAACGGAGGCCATGGCAGTCAGCTCTATTGACGCGATGCAGTGTGCAAAAGTACCCTCGGACGGAAATCGGCGGGAGTCGGGATCTGCGACGCAGCAGACGCAAGGCGGCGCTGCACACTCGCTTACCATGACGCAGGCGGAGGCTGTGATGAAGCAGCTCGTTGATGATGAGTGGTTTGATAAAAGTCCTAGAGGGTTCTATACGCTCAGTCCGCGCGGTTTGATGGAGCTGCGAGGATGGCTCGTTGCGACGTACAATGACGAGGGCGAGAATGGGCGGAGGAACAACAAGATCAAGTTTTGTGCCGCGTGCAAGGATATCCTTACTATCGTGAGTTGACCATCTACGGTGATTATCATAGTGTGCTGACTGTTCAGGGCCAACGCTGCGGTAACCGGGAGTGTGACGGCCGGTTGCACGACCATTGTATGCGCAACTTCTTCCGCGTCCAGAGAGCTGAACAATGCCCCGTCTGTCGAGCACCATGGCCTGGAGACAAATATGTCGGAGAGCGTGCGGTTCAGACCGGACAGCCCAGACGAAGCAATGTTCAGCCACGCCGCAGCGGCGTTGCGCCAAGCACGCAGGGAACGCAGTTGTCGGATCGGATCATAGAGGACGACAGTGATTGAGAACGTCTGGCATACGCTTATACTCACGCCTTAGTGTCATCCTCTCGGACATCTACTGCCTTCGCATGTTCAACTTGATTACGCAGTGATACTTCAGGTCATGACGATGCGAATTTGTCGCCTACGCAACCTCGGAATCAAGCGTTGTACGCTCCACCCGAAACCGAAGCAATCGAGAAACTGCGGACGAAGATACACTTCCCTCCACGTCTCGTCAACCAACCCACTTGCCAGACAAGTTGACGCTACATAGCTTATGCTATACAGCCATAGCCACGATCGATAATGAAATAATGCACGGAATGAAAGAATGGAAGAGTGAAATGATTTCATCTACACTATCGCTCCGAAAGTACATAACTCGTAACATAGCCAGGTACGAAGTCAGCTGTTCTCCGCGGGAATTGGCAAGTCATTGTGGAAAACAACCTTGCGCCCCTGCTTCTGCATCGCCTCGATCGCGTTCTTCTTTCGCAGCTCGCGCGCCTCCTGGTCGCTCAGCAGCACAAAGTCGTACGTCAGCAGCTTTGTCCCGAGCTTGACGCCGTACTTTGTCGCCATCTCTTCGTCTTCGACCGTCGACAGATCGACCACGAGCGATTCCTTGACACCGAATACGGGATCCGATGTCTCATACGGGTCACCGCGTGGATACAACGCGCTACCAAAGCCGGTTAGCCTTCAGCCTCATTACACCCACAACCACTAGACAAGAAGAACTCACGTAATTAAAAGATCAAACCCCTCCTTATCAAGCATAAAATGCACATGCCCCGGCCGATTCGGATGCCTCCCAAGAGCCTTCAACATCCTCCCAACAGGCCCATCCATGGGAATCGGATACGGCACGGGCACAATCGCTTGGAAGAAGAACTCGCCCTTCTTATCAGACCTCAACACACCACGCCCATCCGGCCCCGTTCGCCCGGGATTCTGCACATCGTAGAACCCCTTCGAGTCACCCTCCCATACATCGACCTTTACGTCCGGGACCGGGTTTCCGGCGGAGTCTTTGATTGTGCAGAGGACGAGGAGGCGGGTTGCGTCGGGGTCGCTGTGCAATACTGCACCGTGGTCCATATCCTCTGCATCATGGGTGTGGAAGGGGCCGAGAACTGTCCCCTCTGTGGCTGGTGGTTGGCGTGGGTGATTGATTGCGTCGACGAGGGATGAGACGCCGAGTGTGTCGGAGAGGAGAATCATCTCGTGCCGGAGGTCGTCGCTTATCTGGCCGATTTGCGTGAGGAATTGGATTCCCGTGTTCCATTCTTCGGTGCTGAGGCGGGTTTCGAGGCAGAATGTGTGGAGGTGGGTGACTATGCGTTCGAGGAGGTAGCGGAGGCGGGGATCAGTGCATTGGCTGTTTACTAGGTGTACGTTGTCGGTGAGGTTTTCGGTTGTGAGGTCTTTCATGGGGGGTAGAGAGGTGGGGATGTCGGTGGGAGGCATGTTGGGTGCTTGTAGGTGGTTTGTTCGTAACTTTTGGTTGTTATGGATGAGGAATCATCAGGATTCTAGGGAGGTCTTAAGCGAGAATCTTCCGGGCGGAAAGGAAATGTTTGTGTTTTCATGAGTCAACTTGGACTGGCAGGCGAAGTGTAGCTGATAAATGCCCCACATTGATGCTCATCGTGCGACCTTCCCTGGCTGGAAACCCCACATTGCGGCGGGGAGATCTCCAGCTCCATGTCTACGGATGTGGAGAAGCCGAACCGCAGTCGCGGTGCCATTTATTAATGCTGGTTGTGTGAGGGGACGGATGTTGAGGGACTAGATAATGACACTATAGTAATGCCTCGCTGATGCTAGATGTATCATGATGACCCGCGAATATGCTCCTATATTACTCCGTAGATGTTGCCTCGTGTTCATCACCCGACTTGCGCTTCACCGGCGGCGGTAGGGCTGTCGAGTCTAGTTCATGGACGTGATGAGTATCGCCATTTAGTTCCCTTCGTTCATTCTCGCGTGTAGGAAGTTCCGAGGCGGAGGCTTTCGTCGGGAGCTCGCTGTACGTCCTCTGGTCGGCTCCAAGTTCGGCCGGGTCATCTGCTTTTTGAGCTTCACATCCTCAAGCGCGCCTGAAAAACAAGCTGCAGCGGCAATAATGGCGACACCGGCCACTCCGCCAACAGTGCCTCACGTGATAGCGCCTTTGTTGGGAGAGTCGTCCACGCTACGTAAATAGGTTCCTATAGGCAACGGAGCATAGAACAAAATTGCCAAATCAGTATCTGACCACTGCGAGGGAGTTGGAGTTGCTCGAATATCTTCTGCCAGGGCGGAGGGAATTGAGTAGACAGGCAGTGAGGGCTATAAAGTCAGCTTTGGTTAGATGCCCCCATAGGAATGCATTCTCTCACATCAAACTGATCAGTGACAGCTTCTGCTGAGCGTTGCAGATAAACGTAGGTGCATAGTAACAGTCAGCGTTAGCACCGTCATCCTAAGCAAGTCGCCCGCCAATGCCGAATATCTGTCTCCCATACGCTTCGCAGGTGGGACTCATCCGGCCTTCTGTGAGGCCCTCTGCAGTGTACCATTTGAAGGAGGGAATGCTCAGATACCTGTGATTGTTAATAACACGCATCTGCCAAACCGTGGTACGTACATATCAGTTACGATATCCTCGGATTCAAAGTCTCCTCCACCAACAACAAGATCCGGTATGGCCAGTGTCTGGATCACTGACGACGGCTGCGCAAAATTGTCCTAGAAAGGACATCGCCGGTAGTCGTTTGGTTATACCACGTTTCCTCCTCGAGACCATAGATCTGCACGTAGTCCCATGCATTCTGAACCGTAGAGCGACTAATCCAGCAAACAAAGACTTGGCTTACGGGAGTAAGTGTTGCGTCGATACCGCTTTGCTCAGATGGTACCTCACCACCAAAGTAAATCAGAGTCCCCAGACGACGGTTCGGGATGTAAACAAGAGCGCCCTCTTGTACCGGTGTGAACGGTGCATCCAACTGGGAAAACTCTCCGGTCGTCGTGTTGAACTGGAGCATAACCGTTGTATGCTCCTTCGTGTCATCGGTGATTGAAGGTGTCGAGTTGCTACTTTGGTAGCCACCAACCTAGTATGCAGCCTGAAGGTCAGGGACATTGACGTGCGCTATCGTTCCCATTAGCTGTATGGGGTGTCTATCGTCGAGCGAGCCGCATCGCCATAAGAGAGCCGTACAGGCTTGACGGTACCTGATTGTAGCTCCCACTCTGCATTCCCAAGTGTATAAGTCCACGCCCCTTCGTCGGCTGATATGTTGCTCGCACCGCGACCGCCGTAGCTGTAGAGAGTGGTATTGCGGCGATTAGGCCAGAGCGCCTGGTCTTTGAGACTGGGGACACCGGAGGGAATTAAGCTTAGATTGTAGATCGCTCCGTCGCTCAGTTCCACCGGACCAGACAAGTCTACCTCCACAAGATAGCTGTCTGTTGCTATTAGAAATGGGAAGGCAGAACACGAAGATGGGCTCACTCGTTGAATTGCCGTCGCCAGGCATCTGCCCCCCGTGAAGGTCGATCATATAGAGCACCTCGTTCGCAATAGTTACTGAAGCTTGTTACCGACCGTTGCGAAGCAATCATGAAATGGACAACTTACCACCGAACTTCCAGCTTCGACAAAAGCCCCCCGACAAATCGCTCAACACGTCCCGCTTTGCAACTGTCGAGCCTGCCCTGCGCCGTAGCTTGCAGGCTCATACACAAGAGAAAAAAACAATATTAGACGCGACATTTTGTCTGACCGTCTGCGCCGTCGAGTCGCATTTGTGAAGAACCGTGGAAAACTCAACTCTCGGGGGAGCGGCGCTATTATACGGCTGAGAGATCGTCATGTCTCAGGGCTGCCTGGACCGTGGTCATACCTGTTGCGATCTGCAAAGTCGTCGGGAGGCAATGCTGAGGCCAGGGTCTTATTTGTGCATGGCGACCAATCGTTAAGGATGCTGAATGGGGCCAGTTTGCGATCTCCATTGAAATTCCCCTGCACCGTAGGATCCGCGGCGACAGAGTTGATAAGCTTAATAAACAACTGGAGGGCCTGGTTCTATAATCTGATTCGATACGAGTCAACTGGGCGTCTTGGAGTACGCATACGGAACTCCTGTTCCTGGTCAAGCCTGATGGCTAAGGATTCGGCGCAGCCAGAGGGGCGGTGGACTTACAGTAGCGGGTGCCACAGCCGTCATTTTTCGGCAGTGGCGGAAGCTGGGGCTCTGGATTCATGAGAGGCCGAATCAGAGCGAGCAATGTGCTGACGAAGGGACATTGGCGCTGAAATTGATGCAAAGATGATTGTTGTTTGGTGAAGAAGATGGAGAGCAACCCGAGAATCAAGTACGTACATAGAGGAAGGCACGTGCACTACGTGTTCCGCCCTCGTCGTCCCTCTTGTTCCTGAATCCGACACAACACTGCTCTCCGCTCAGTTGAGAGACCCTTCCAGATTCAGGAAATAAGCGAGACACATTTATACTGCATCATGTCAATCATGGAGCTTGCGTATAAGTGTTCACCCGACTGAAAGGTTCGTCAACCAGTCCTGTTATTCTGTGCTTATGCGCAGTGCTAACAAGACAGTCTTGTGCAGTAGTTGCTGACAGATTGAGATGGAAACAATTCAGGCCAGGACACGAGAGCCCAGAGTAGTCAAGAGTCTGCCGTGAGATCAGAATGCTTGCAAGGAAGGACCAATTCTCGCCTTCGATTCTCACACGAGCTGGCGACACACCAAACACCGTTCGGACCCTTGAAACTCGCAGGAAATGAGCTACCAGCCTGCACAAGGGCGCCCACAATGTACCTAGAAGGGTATTCGTCGCAAGCCATCTCGAGAGCGCGAAGGTTTACCTGTGAGAATATGCCTGAACCCTTCACCAAAAAAAACAAGGACCGAGAACCCGCTCATCCGTCTGCCCGTGCTGAAGAAGTTCAGATCCGATCCCCCGAAACAGCTCCTGCGTCGCTATAGAGAAATTAGGCTCAAGGTGAGAGCCTAGAGCTTCCCCGCAGTCCGGCTTTATCCAGAACTTTATTCCCCGCCGACGCGATCGTCAACTGCTAGAGCAATCGGCTATACTATTCAACAATTCAGCCTATATGCTCATGCGACGCTGGAATCCAGGATTCTAGCGGATGCTTGACCGTGCCAAGATTTCAAGACATTCCTTTTGGGACAAGGAGTTCACGGCGATCTTCTTCCTGAAGAAACTTGCCCGTGGTTGGCACTAAATGTGAGACGGATGAGTGGGCACCCGACGCTTTCCGTTTCACATACATTTAGCCTGATGTTCGAGACACCATCAACACCGCGACGGTTAGTCATGGAATGCCTGGAATGGCGCGACCCACCAAGATTGAGTCTCCACGACCAGGGGATGGGTATAAAACGGCGCATCTGCCCTTGACGGGATACTCATCCACAACTCCAACCCGGCACTCACAATCAAAATGGTTTCCTTCTCTGCCATCTTTCTCGCCCTCTCTGCTGCTCTCGGAGCACTCGCTGCTCCAGCTGACCAGGTCGCCGAGCGATCTGTCGGCGAGACTTCCCTTCTCGAACGCTCCACTCCTAGCTCCACCGGCTACCACAACGGCTACTACTATTCTTTCTGGACGGATGGCGGCGGCGATGTTACCTACACCAACGGCAATGCAGGATCCTACTCCGTACAGTGGTCCAATGTCGGCAACTTTGTCGGCGGAAAAGGATGGAACCCTGGAAGCACCAGGTACAGCCGCTGAGCCAGTTAAGAGACCAAAGCTAACTGTAGCAGAACCATCAGCTACAGCGGTAGCTTCAACCCCAGTGGTAACGGCTACCTCGCGGTCTATGGCTGGACTCAGAACCCCCTGATTGAGTACTACATCGTCGAGTCCTATGGCAACTACAACCCCGGCAGTGGTGGCACTCACCGCGGAACTGTGTACTCGGACGGCGCGACGTACGACATCTATACCTCTCAGCGCGTCAACGCGCCTTCGATTGAGGGAACCAGGACCTTCACCCAGTTCTGGTCTGTCCGCCAGTCGAAGCGCACTTCGGGCAGCGTTACCACCGGAAATCACTTCAATGCCTGGGCCAGATTTGGCATGAGTCTGGGTACACACAACTATCAGATTGTGGCCACTGAAGGTTACCAGAGCAGTGGATCTGCTTCCATCACTGTCTACTAGGCCCTTTCCCGCCTGTAGCTAGCTACCTTGCTAGCTGCTGTTATTGTTGTTGTTGTTGTTGTCGGCACGTCTTCGCGTTCATTCATTTCGCTTCTATTGACGATGCTTGAGATTATTTTCCATGTGTATTGGAACTTACTCTATATCTATCGCGATCTTTGAAAAATGACTTTGAGCCTCCATATAGTCATATGCCCCCTTCACCTCCTTGAACGTAAAGACTCTCTCGTCAACAACTGGCCTGATTCCCTTCTCATCTATAAACTGGTTCATCTCCCGGAACTGCACCCGTGTCCCGAGTAAAAACCCCCGCGTGATGCACAGATGAGACAGGGCATCCATAATGGAGGGTACGTTAGCCTCCGTTCCAGCGCCCAACAATCCAGCCAGAGAAACCACCCCATCAGTCCGCACAGCCTTTAGCGATTGCCCCACCGTCGACGGCCCACCAACGTCAACAACAATATCAACACCGCGGCTGTCTGGAGTAAGAGATTTGGCAATCTCGCCCCAATTCGCCGTGGTCTTGTAGTTGAGGACATGAGAAGCCCCAAGCTCCTTTAGCTTTACAGCCTTCGCCTCAGAGCTCGTCGTCGCGATTACAGTTGCGCCGGATGCGAGAGCGAACTACATACCACACATCAGCATACCCAAGTATGGTCTCAACCTTCCCGAAAGTTGAATCGCTAGAAGAATAATCCTTGAGGAAAACAAACCTGCAAAGCCGCAACACTGACCCCTCCACTGCCTTGCACAAGCACTGTCATCCCCCCTAGATTCCCTGGAACAAACTTCCCAGGGATCCCAAATAGCGCATTCCAAGCCGTCAGCCCAGAACAGGTCAACGTCGCCGCCTCGCGGAAACTCAGCGTCTCGGGCATCTTGACAAGCGAAGTCGCATGAAAGACACCGTACCGCGTCAACGTCCCATGGGCGACTTGACCCAAACCGGAACCGATTTCGCCAAACGTAGGTGCGCTATCCTCTGGACTGTTCACGGTAAGATGCGTCACGACACGAACGCCCTCTTTGAAGTTCTTGACGGATGATCCGGTTGCAATGACAGTTCCGGCGCCGTCACTGGAGGGGATAATCGGGTTGGGAAGAAGGAGGCCGAATTTTCCCTGCCCACATCATCAATATTCCTCTGACGCCTCGGTGAATGAGCTTCCTCTGTGGTGTACGTACCCTCGCAATGGCGAGCTCACGATAATTCAGCGCCACAGCGTGGATCCGAACGAGGACGTCATTGTCGCCGAGCGGCGGGAGCTCGTACTCTTCGATGAACTCGAGGCTCGATGGGCCGTTCTGGCCTGCTAAGAGCCAGGCTGGGGTCTTTGTCGTTGACATGGCGACTACTATGTCCTACAGTTCTAGGTGAGGAAAGAGCGAGCGGCGAGGATGAGGGGGAGTTCCCGAATTTAAACGCCCACCACCGACGTCAAGGACTCATTCCCAAGTTTTGCAGTGGGACCCGAGCTTTTCCAGTTCCAAAATCCGTGAAGAATCCAACGTGGAGAACCCGAGTCATTCAAGTCGATTCCTGCTTGTGCCGAACCGCAAACGCGAGTCGTGCGTGCCGGGACAGCGGAACTGGTCTCCACTGGCAGTTCCATGGATTCCCGAGTTGTCGGGAGGGATCGGTCGACGCTTGGCCGCAGCCTGGCGAGAGATTCGAAAGTGTGGTAACTTAGCAGAGCTAACAAGTGGGACCAATTCCTCCGGACCAGTAGGTAGCCTGTTGCAAGAGAAAACCTTGAAATTGAACCTACTTTTTCTCTGGTCGAATAGGATAACAGATGAGCTTGCTGAGTTACCCGGATTGGGAATTTAGTCATCCATACCTACTGGCTGCATTACATTACTGATTGCGCGCCCTTTGCTTTGTCTTCCTGTCGGCTTTCCTGGCGGTTTTCTGGGGTCTGATCCTTGAGTTACCAGCGCTCTTAGTCAGGGACATATCGGGAAGAAGCGAGTTTATAGTATAGTGGTTGTTGACATTCTTCATATCAAGTATCTGGTGTCCCAAATACTGTGTGAGAAGGCACAAAGGGCTGCTCACAACTCATTATAAGCACATCATATCGCTCGAAATCTCTCCGTCGAGATCGGCGTCCTTCTTATGACCATCTATCTGTCTTGTTATTGGATAGCTTCATCAACATCGCTATTCCTGTATCTGTTCAGATCTCCTCTACAATGCTAAGCCCCTCGTAGAGTCTTTTGGCGACGGGTCTGTGATGTCGACCTCGCTGTCGCTGGCGATGATTACTAAGTCCTGAAAACTTAATATACAGCTGGACGGCCTCACGGTCAAAGTTTTCGCAGTGAGTCACTCGCTACCAGCCAACATACCAAACTGAGTCTGCTCTCGTCGACAGGTGAGAAAGGTCGGTTTCGTCGGTCTCTCAGTGCTGTCGGGTATGGCTTGACTGTCAGATATTTCACAGGACACTACAGGACCTTTTCATGCTGAGGCTTTAGTGTGATGGAGCTCGTAGGACTAGCAAAAGAGTAATACAAGTAATATACAGGCCAACGCCATCTCGGTACTCTCTCCAGTAGCTCGCTCTGATTGGGGTACTCATCAAGGTACTTTACGTAGGTATCTAGACAGTGCCTGTACATCCTAAAGTCATCCAAATAACAAGTCTACATTGTTCTCTGATATAACCTGTACTCGATCCTAGCTTGCTGCTCTTCCAATAGAGCAGTGGTGCACCACGGCATGAGGATTATCGCCGCCTCCTCTACCCACCACCATCGTCGTCGGCTCCGGCGTGAACCTCGAACAAAGGTAAAGAGAAAACTTTGATCGTAGAAGCACCTAGATCGCGGTCTCGTTGCTCCATCGTCCAATCAATGACACTGAACCAGTTGTCGAGAAGGTGGCTTAGGTAAATATTCGCTTGAAAAAGTAAAAGTGAATGCGTACATAGGAGTGAAGTCCTTTTCTCGCCGTCGTTCCCCTCTCCACCATCAGTCTACTCTCCAGTTCATCTTGCTATCCACCACACCCATCAGTTTAGTTTACCATCCGTATTCGGCTTATTCTTGCTCACAGTGAGGTATAGTTCCTGTTTCTCGCGTTTTATTTTCTATATTGATGTAGTTTCCCTCAAGCTTGACGATTTCGCTTCCTGATCCACCTCGTCCACACCCACCTCATTCACCATATCCATCCATCTACCATCCACATCGGGCTGTACATCGCCCTACATCTGCTCTGCTGAGGTACGAGAACTTCATCTTCCTTTTTAATGGGTTTTCCTCTTCCCTTTTAGAAAAAAATTTCTGACGTCCTTAGCTTGACTCGTTGTTACCTCCTCAACATCACTCACATCGGATATCGACCAACTCGGTTGTGTGTCGAATCATCCGTTTACAATTCACATCCACTTTATATGCTGCTCTCTCGTGAGGTATGAGACTTCCTTCCTTTTGAATAGATTTGTTGGCTCTAACATCCACAGCTTGACACTTTGTGACCCTGCCCTCTTTACCAACATCTTCAATCTCCCTCTTCACCCACATCATCCATCTCTTTTATCCATCACAATCTTCTCTTGTCGATCTACTACATTCACATCTTCTACTTTATGTACCCTTTTACCCTACCATCTTCCGTCACCATGTCTCATCATATCGCCGAACTGCACAAGCACTTTTACCAAAACACGGCCGCCTTCACCCCCGAGGCCATTGAGAAGTCGATTTTCGACATGGTCAGGCTTTGGGACTGGAATGGCGAGAAGACCATTGCGTCCAACGTCGACTCACGCCCGAGGACCATCAACACCCTTCACCGCATCTATCGCCAGACCTTGACCCTGGGGTACGGCCCTGATCCAAACCAGCTCAGATCAATTGGGTTGAACCTCAAGCTTCTGAGCCTAAGGCTCGATGGTTTTCCGAAGGATGAACAGTCGGACAACCCAGACCACTACTTTGAGCCCATGTCCAGCGACCATCTCGACACACACCCAATCACCCTTGTTCCTGCCGACGATTCACCCAATGAGTATCAAGCTACAACACCCCCGGCACCACTACAACCCAGCGACTATGCCACTGACATCTGCTCAGAACCAGGAATGACTTCTAACCAGATTAAGTGGTATTTTATGGAGGCTCCCCGCGAGAATTATTGCGAGGCTCTCCGCGAGGACCCCAAGGATCCCTATGCACATTTCGAGTTGATCAAGGAAACCGGTTGGTACAGCTCGTAAGTTTCCCTCCTCTTACACCATGCGTCCTCCTACCGCACATAGACCTAACCTATATCAGGGACGAACCCCGGTTCGAGGAAAACCTCTTTGGCCCAAACCTCTTTGGCCAGCACCCCATAGCGGCCATTCCTCGTCGGTATGCCGATGGGCAGCGCTGGTTCGTCGACAAAGCCTTCGTCTGTCCCCCGACCGACCCAGGCGAGTATCAGCCGCACCTGTCCCTCATCGTCTGCCACGACTACCAGCCCCTCCTCCATGACGATACAAACAACATTCACAACACCCTCCTCCACGGCGAGATTAAGGCAATCATGCAGGCTATGATTGCTCGATACCACAACTTCGAATGGCCTTCCATTCTGGAACATCAGGTCATCCCAGTACGTACCCCTCCCTCACATCATCTCCTGGCATTATACTCACGAAACCAGATTCAAGTCCTCTCCGTCATCGGCGAACGGGCCCGTATTCTCCAAGCCCACTTCAACGGCCAGGAACTTGTCGTCCGCAGGTCCTTGCTCTTCACCCCAAGCGAGCCGGGCCCGTTCGCCGAGGACGAATGGTACGAGCTCTTCGCTCGCTACCTCGCCGCCAAACCTGTCGGCAACACCAAACAATTCCCGCTAAACCCATCGACCCCGCCGACCCCGCCACCGACACCACCTGCCCAGTCCGTACCCTCTCGCAAAGAGCAAGCCCCTCGCCACCCCCGACCCCGACCCAAACCCTCTCGCGGGGAGAAAAAGCACCAGTGCCGCGTGCAAAAAGCCACCAAGTCTCCGACTAGACGCCCCGTTCAACATCACACTCCGTCCACCAGCACTCGGTTCGACACCGTGGTTGGTGAGAACTTTCCTCCGAGGAAGAGGAAGAGGAATACACAGGAAGACGACGACGACAAGAACAATAATAACGAGAACAACAAACACCGCGACAAGAGAAGACCCCATCCAGCCCGCGACTGTTGGTAATTATCTAGGTGGATATGGTTGATCTAAGTTATCATGTACTGGGGATGATTTGTAAGATTATAATACGTCGACTCGTTGGATCTTTTTCCTTTTGGTTATCACATGTGTTTTATCTACTTTTTTGGCTTTTGTTTTCGTTCAAGGATCAGGATAGGAGACCTTTTGCCCCTCGAGGTACAGTTTTTATCGTCCGCGAAATGCTTTTTCTGACCTCGTCGGGGTTTTTACTGGCCCTATCTCCCAAGTTTTGTCATCAAGACTGCATGGGCTTTTTGGTGTTCATGTCGATTTCTTGTATACTATTTTTCTAGGTTAATACTCTATCCAATGCTCTATCATCCTAGGGTTCTCTTTGGTTTCAATTTACTCATTCCGTCGTACTCACAATGTATTGGTTTGTCGATGTCATCTTTCAAGGCTACGATTATTATTCAGAAACAATTACATATCACTTTCCACAGCAGTCAAAGGCACGAGAGGCGTTGATTCATAACGAATTCTTATATATAACTCCATGAACAAAGAATAAATGGGCATACTGTGGTGCGATAGACGGACTTAGGCGCTAGAGAGGAAAGGTGCGGCTGTCAGCCTGCCCAGCGTCCAGGTTTTCCGTCTGCCATTAGGGCTCACGTCCGCCGACAAATCCATTGCATGAGCTCTGCAACTCATTTCTCCACCAGACAACTCGAGAGGCGATACCTTACGTTTGCACAAATAGCAAGTTATCCTCTCCCTCCTACCACACACCTTAGAATGTTTACGGCTTTGGACTTGTTCGAGACCCTGCTGGTTCTCTCTCTGTGCTGGTCTGGACCCTCGCAACGCACATGTTTTCAGCAACTGTGGAGAGCTTGTACTGACTTGAGAGCTTCGTCTATAGCCTTGCCTCGAAGGCTTTGTATCTGAAGCCTCAGACATCATACTCCGACCATTTTACTTCCTTCGGTCCTGCTGCCCTGATCTCTCGTCCGTACATCCCTATCGCTTGAGCGATGAGTCCTGGGCGCAAAGGCACTGGTCTTGAGGAGAGCGAGAACCCCATGGTTTGACCGGGAGTGAGTAATATGATATGCTACCGTCCCTCACACCATAGCTCCGCATGGGTTGGGGTCACGGTAGATGCAGAGTTGGAGAATGCTGGCAAACTACCTACGGCCAGCTTGGTTCGCACCACTAGGTCAACAACCTAGGTTAGTACTTTCTTTTCATTTCTTTCTTTTACCTCTTTTAGATCATAACGAGCTTAACTTCGTGGAACAGAGATAGACAGCTCTTTACTTTCACTCAGCACATCCTCCACTCCTCCCCTGTCCAGTCCATTGCTCATGACATCGAACTAGATCTGCTTCTTGGCGACCTATGATGATAGGCCTACGCCTCAATGGGCCGCTCAACCAAGTCAGACCAACAAAGACAATGTTAAATACCAGTCCTGGGAACAAATACTCCTTACCTGGCAATCCAAAGAAGCACCGGTCCGCCCAAGTTCGTCGTGCAAGACCGAGTTGCCATCAATGCCGAGCCACAGGACACACCATCTGCGACTCTCCGTCCCTGCTTTGTCCTCTGACTCTCGGCACGAATCCTGTCCATGACCTGGCCCCGAGCCTCACGGTCTGCATTCTCCCGGGCTCGGGCCGTGCAGACCCCTGCATAAACCGGACGCTTGTCGTTGGTCGCGGCCCTGCCACCGGAACTTCTCCGTCACTATATTCTTACAGAGCGTCCCGCAAGCGATAGTCCGTCACAATAGTAGTCTGGAACTACTCCGGCCGGCGCATCACGACGCTGATAACAGGGGTACGTACACCCTGAGTACCGCTAGCCGGAGACACGGCCTCAACGCTGACGCTTGCTCCTTGTCGAACTGAAATAGATCTCCTCGAGTCAGCAGTGGTATGTTGTTGACACCATTTGCGAGGTTGGTCAACTGGAGGTTTTGCTACGCCATCTCGCTGCCCGACGAGTATGTGGTGCTTACTGCACAATCTATCGCTATGAATACCTATGCAAGCGGTCAAGGGCACCAAAGGAGTCATTTATGTACCCTCGAGAAAGAATCCGACAGTCGCCATGCTGGGAGATCGAAGTGCCGCAAACTCCGAGGGAGCGGAACGACCCTGGATCGGTTGGCAGGGTTCATAAATGACAAGGAAGGTCCTCGTGGGGGATTTCAGGCTAGTACGTTCGTCCTGTTCTAGGAAGCATGGCGAGCGTGCCAAGTTTGATCAAGTTTCGGTTGACGGTGGATCAAAGAGACATCATATTTTGTGGACGACGGGGCGATATCTCTCCTCTGATGGAATTTCGCCATCAAGCATCGGCTATTTAGCAGCAGAAGAGGATAGACCACATCCAACCCGAGTCGCATCTCCTTCCTGTTTGGGAGTAGATGGGGACTATCACGTGCGCCTTCTTCGTTGTTAGCGGGTCCTCGCGGACGTTTCTTAATTTAGGCAAGCGACCCAGCGCAGATCACGAATTGTGAAACTCGACACGCACAACTCGCACGTCATGAACACTCACGGGGTAGACAACCGCCTCGTACCGTGGATGCAATGAGCCCCTGTGCAACGCGTCCCTGTGTAGGGCGCGTGCAAAGCGCCAAATTACCGATGTTTCAGGAGCTGTGGCGAGCACAACAGGGGAATTGATGCGAGTGCATCTTATCGGCTCGCATGGACATGGAGCCGACATGCAGTCATGGCCGATAGCGCAGGAACCCTGCGGCTCCAGCCTTGGAGACGTTCGCCGGCGCGTCGCCCGGACTCTCTCGCCTCGGTATATGGTCGGTAGAGAAGTTTCGGAGAGTATCTTGTGGGCTTCGTGCAGCATACGCGCCTTATCTTTCTGCAATCCAACTACACATGAGGTGGACGGCGAAAGCAGAGCAGAGTCAGAATCGTCGAGGGAGAAGATCCCGCGGAGAGGCGTCGCTGCGCTCGTGGACTGTAAACTAGTGGCTGCGATGCCGATTGGCCAGTTTCTCTCCACGGGGTCGAGTCCGGAGAAAAGGCCCGTGCAAGACACGTTTTCAGGGCGTGTGTGCGAGCGTCAGCGTGATGCGAGCTGGGAATCCGTGCTCGACAAGCGCCCAGGAACATTACCACCAATCATCTTTAGGCTATCTCGCAGAGGTCGCCCTCGGAGGTGTCTGTGAACGCGGGGAAAGACCGAGGCTTGCGTCCGGGGATTTCATGTGGAACCACTCGCCAAATATTTATCGATAACGCTGTTCCTGTACCTGTCCTTTTTTGTTTCGTTCCTGCAGTTCATCTCTTCTGTCCCTCCTTTTACTGCATTGCTTTACTCCCCGCTCAATCCTCTCCTTCTACACACCACCATGGCCGTCCTTCCCACCACCGGCCACGTCGGCAGCCTCACTCCCACCGAAGAAGCCAAGCTGCAGGAATTCTGGACACTGCTCTTCACCACCGTCTCCTCGCTGCTTTCCGCCGTCTACGACGTCCCCCGCCCCGAAGGCTCCCCGAACGAACTCTTCAAGCTCCTCAACAACATCAAAGAACCCACAGTCGACGGCATCCTCGACGCACTGAAGAGCAAGCCGGCAGAAACCAACGGCACAAATGGCACCTCCAACGGAACCAATGGCGCTGTCGCAGAAAAGTCCCTCGATAAAGTCGAGTCGCTTGTGAACAAGGCCGACGGCAAGACGCTGCTCGACCAGCTTTCCAAGGAGAAAGTCACCAAAGCGCATCTCACTACCCTCACCGCCGACCTGCACAAAGCAGGCCTCCACGACGCCGAAATCAAAGCCATGGAGAAGATCCTGACCAAGATGTCCCTCGCAGAAATGTGCTTCGCGCTCTTGAAGATGGCCAAGCAGGAGCATCCCGACTCGCTTCTCCTCCGGTTCCTGCGCGCCCGTAAATGGGACGTGAACAAGGCCTTTGGCATGATGGCGAATGCGATCTACTGGCGCCAGACATTCGGGGTTGATGACGACGTCGTCCCCAAGGGCGAGCTGCACGCCTGGCAGCAGGCGCATGATTCGTCTCTGAGCAAGGCCGAACAGAAGGAGGGCAAGGACTTTATCTCGCAGCTGGAGATGGGCAAGAGTTACCTGCATGGGCTGGACCGTGAGGGCCGACCGGTAAACATCGTACGAGTGAAGCTGCACAAGCCTGGCGCGCAGACGGCGGCTGCGCTTGAGCGATACATTGTACACGTTATCGAGTCGACGCGCGTTCTTGTCGCTCCCCCGGTTGAGACAGGCGTATGTCTCCCATCCAAACTATGTTCGAGGATATAGCGAGTTTTCTAACTTTGTTTGCTAGACAATCCTCTTCGACATGACGGGCTTCACCCTCGGCAACATGGAATACCACCCCGTGAAGTTCATCATCCAATGCTTCGAAGCCAACTACCCTGAATCCCTCGGCCTGCTACTGATCCACAATGCCCCCTGGATTTTCTCAGGTACGCTCCACATCTCCCAAAATTTCGCATAACTTCACGTACAATAATTCGCCCCAGACTGACTAGACTCCACGTATGCAGGAATCTGGAAGATCATCCACGGCTGGATGGACCCCGTCGTCGCCTCCAAAGTCCAATTCACAAAGAACATCAACGACCTCGATAAATTCATCCCCCGCGAGAAAATCCCCAAGGAGCTCGGCGGCGACCAAGAATTCACATACAAATACATCGAGCCCCTCGCCGATGAGAACGCCCTCATGGCTGATAAAGCCGCAGGCGACGCAGCGATGGTCAGCCGGATGATGACGGGCCTGGAGTTCGTCGCGTCGACTGCGGCGTGGATCTCCGCCTCACACTCGGCGAAGAAGTCCGGTGAGGAGGGCGAGAAGGAGGCCGCGAAACATCTTGCTGAGAGGCGCGCTGAGGTTATTGAGAGGTTCCGACAGAGTTACTGGAAGTTGGATCCGTATGTTCGCGCTAGAGCACTGATTGATCGCCGGGGGGCGATTAAGGATGGGGTTGTACACGATTTTTAGGAGGGGTAGAAGTGTATGATGTATGGCTATGTGATGTGATTTGTATGTGATATCCTGCTATGTTGCAATTATTTTCTTCTCTTCCTCTATTGTTTTCTTCTTCATATCAGGTGGACTAGGCTCTAGTAGCTCTGGAGTGAAGAGCCGTCGCTGTGCGAGGAGTCCCAGTCTTTATCGCAAACTTCCTTGGCTAGAAATAGAAACCTGGATTCCATCACCGATTTCCACTGCAGAGCAAGAACTGAGAGGTGTTGTTTGTCATCTATCCCGTCAGCCGACCTACGGAGGACGTCTTTGAGCTAGGCTGGTAGGTGAGGTACATCCATGAAAGGCGTCTATGATTATCTGCGTGAGTTGTATCAACGGTAAACACAATGCGAAGAGATAACCCGCTGAGCAATATAATTGCTGGACGTGAGGACTTTGATGCCCTCCCAATATACCAGAGGCCAGTACGTATAAGGCCAAGTGTCATTTGCTAAAGGATAAGGAGTAGCGAGGACGGCGTGGAGAGGAATACGGGTCTTCGGAGGGACCACTGTTGATTCAAAAGACGCTATAGAATGGAGTAATGCTTTGAAAGAACTGCAAGAACAATTTATTAGCGGTATGCGCGGCAAGTAAGCGGAGAAGCAGGAAAATAGAGCAAAAGATGGGGGTAAAAAACAAAATCATAGATCGTAAGCCGTATCTCGTTAGTCCTGAAGGCACAGGCATGTCAAGATCATCTCCGGACTCGGAGCTTTGAAACAGCAATATCAAATGGTGTGGGTTTATACTCCTCCTCAGCCAAAGGACTGGTCATATCAAGCTGGGTAGGTGGTGTCCAGGGTAGAGTGGCATCGTCGCCAAATACCGTTGTATCATCTTCGTCAGAGTACAGGCTCATTTCCTTGGTAGTGGTAAGCACGCCCTTCTCTTTCTGAGCATCCGGATCCATCGTGCTGGTCTTTGAATGAGATTTGGCCTCTGCCGTGCGCAGAATACACGCAATCTCCTCGTTACCCATGCGTGTCGCACGCATCAACGGCGTCTCATTCCTATCTCGAACCGCAAGATTGACCTTCCCCGTCTCAACGAGTAGCCGCACGACCTCAATATGGCCATTCGCCACTGCAGCCATTAAGGGTGTGATAGATCCCGTGCTGTGATCTGGATCGGCCCTGCCTGTACCAAGTAAAAACCTGACAACCTCCGCATGCCCTCCGTCTGCCGCGTACCATAGTGGGGTCCTCCTATGACCATCAGGAGTGTTGAGATGGAGTCCGCGCTCAGCTAGGAGCCGTACGACCTGGATATGGCCGTTTGCCGCTCCGCACCCCAGGGGTGTCATGGTGTCCATGTCCCGGCGGTCGGGGTTGACCTTGCCTGTATTCAGTAATTGCCTGACGACGGCGTCGTGTCCTCCATTTGCGGCGTACCATAGTGGCGTCCTTCCAAGAGTATCTGGGGCATCGATGCGAAGGCTATTGAACATCCGCGAGAAAATACCCTGGCGGTGAGACGCGTCGAGCAGTAGCTGGACGATACTTTCATGACCATTCTCTGCGGCGAGTGATAGGGGTGAACGGTTATTCTGCACAGAATTTAACTTGAGGTCGTCGGACTGTAACAGCATTGTCGCCGCCTGGGAAAGTCCAAGAAACGAGGCTTTCATCAACGGAGTCCACCTGCCTCTGTATATATCAAACATGTCATTCATGAACCAGAAGTATGGAACTTCATCGTCGCGGCGCAGAAGGTCGAGGACGAGCTCATTAACTGGACTGTCGTCATTTAGGTCGGCTAGACGGACGTGGTGGTGCCAGTTTTGGACGGCATATTGCAGGAAAGGGTGTTTCGGAACCATAGAGACAAGCTCATCCCACTTTCCATCATAAGAACCGGTGTAGGTGAAGTGCAGGTATTTGACGCAGGCTTCGGCAAGGATTCGATGTGACTCGCCTGGCCACAAGGACTTTTCCCATGCTGTATATGAGGGATATCCGTCGTGTTTTTGTTTGAGAAGGAATTTTCTGACAGATGGGTGCACCAATCGTATAACGTTGTCGGTTGTAGTAATGATGAACCCGCATATACCTCGGATACTGTACCTGAATCGATGCATAGGCTCAACCTGGACATGCTCTGTTCCAAGCGCCTCCAACGCACCCGCAAGCTCTTTTAAAGATAATGGCCTCTTAGCCGCCATGACCATGTGTAGAATGGTTCTGGCCGGGCCATAGTCGGCAGACCATTCCAATAGCTCACTGTACTCCCGTCCCACACGATCAGGCAGATTCCCCACCATCGCGCGTATGCTGCCCGTGGTGATTGCCACCGCTGCTTCGACCTCGTCGATAACGTACTTCGCCCAAAGGTATGTCTTGTTCGGGATTGAGGTCAATTGGCCGAGGAGGAAAATGTGCTCGTGTGGAAGAAGACAACGCCGCGTAGCGAGCTGAGACGCTCTGTGTCGAATGTAAGTGCCAATGTCCTTCGAAATCTGATAAGCTGGTATGCGGTCATCCCCGCATATGTGGATGGAAGGATTCTTGTTCTTTAAGGCCTGGATGCTTCTTTGAGTGGTGGAACATGGTCGGCTTGTGAACAAAATTTTCAAGTTGGGAATGGCGGCTGCGTCGAACCGGCGGACCAGCTCGTTGACCAGTTCTTCCCTCTCATAGCTGGCGATCTTGTCGATCGCATCGAGCACAAGTATGACTTCTCCGTCTTGATGCCCAACAACATCAATGAGCATTTCAAACAAATCACTGAATAGCATAAAGTGGGGCACGTCTTTTGACTCCAATGTAGTGAGCACCGATTCGGAAATAAGCTCTGGCTGTTGCTCGAACAGCTGATGCAGAATGCAGCACATGGCGCGCGAGAGACGTGAGCCCTCGTAATCTTCAGTGAAGAAGTAATAGCAGACTGTTCTGCTTGGTGAGCTCGAGAGTACTTCGTCGACAAGGTGCCTGGCCAGTACGGATTTTCCGGTCCAGGGGTCTGAAGAGACCCAAAGGAGCCCTGGCGTCTTCCCGCCCACCCATTGCTCAAAGGACGAGTGAACTGTCAGCCATTGACATGTTGCGTCAATCGGACGTGCGTGTGAGTTTTTCTCGTCCTGATATGCCCGCAACTGTAGTTTGTTCAAAATATTCTTTTTGCGTACAGACAGTGCGTGGTCTGGGGAAAGGTCCGGTCCTAATCAACAGTCAGCGCAATGACAATAATGAAGACAGGAGCATATACCCATCGGCGCTGCATAGGTTAAAATCTCCTTGGCCATCGCTGCCGCGGCAGCAGCAGCGTATCCATGCCACTCATCGTTCTTGTGCGAGTCGCAATAGTCCGCAATACCCCGAATGACGATACATGCCAGGTCGCCAAAAGTACCAGCAGCTTCCATATCGAAGCATAGGGCTCCCTGAAAGTCCTCAGCGATGATGTCTCTCGTAACCCCATTCTTTATGACTGAATTTCCCGAAGCGATAATCCCGTAGAATATTCGCGATGTTTTGGGCGATGAGCGAGGACTACGTACAAGAGCCCTTCCCTTGTCGCAGGACGCGCATGTGGTCACGTTGTTCGGGTGCCAGTAGTCAGTTGGGAACAGCAAATCACTGGATGTTGGTGGTCTGCTATAGTGCTCTCTGAGCAGAGGGTATCGCCCAAACATGTCCCAGATGAACTCATCAATGCGATGCGCTCGCGCCCGATGGTCAGACCGCATCTTCGCCAGGACAGGACCTCGTTCCGGTGCTGGTGTGGGCGTGTATTTCTTGCCCTGGGGAGCCTCTGTCATGTTGTAGTCACAATCGTACCGCACTATCCCGCCCAACCTCCCTTCTGGATCACTCACAACAACGTCGCCGAGACGAATATCAGCTGCAGTGCTAGGGATACCTCCGCCAATCCCAACGAGCAAACATAGTTCGACCTGGACGAACGTCCTAGTAAGGTGTGCTATAATTACCGCCGTTCGCGTCAGGCCCATATCTCCGCGAGGAAAGGATCCAATGACCACGTTGTGCCCGCTCATAGTTCCTAAAATATAGACGTTATGGTCGTGAGGATTCTGTGTTAGGGGCTCGTGCTCTTCGTCAAGCATATACCGTGCGGCGCTTAATTCTACCTCCAGCGGGCAGATCAACGCTACGGAATAGCTTTCATGGCGTAACTGACGCTTTGGACTCATTATTCGTATTTGATGGACAGTATGGCTGAGGATGCGTTCTGGAGGAAGGGAAATGAGACGATGAACGAAGGGCGGTTGGCTTTGGTTGAAGAACCGACAAGTATGCGAAATCCCGGAGAAAGTAGCTTTAGATGGAATGTCACTGCAAGTGAGAGAGTTATTTGATGGGGCGCCAGAAAGAACGAAGCAGAGGGAGTGTATTAAACTCGAGAGTCGGGCGGCAGTTCGCGATGTTATGACTGCGGCAAGGCGTAGCTCACGAGAGGCTCGACCCACAGCTGCCAGTTGGTGGTTTCGATAAGCGCCGCATATTCAGAGCTGGCGAATGAACTTCACAGCCGTATAGGCAATCTGAGGGCCAATCGGGGGACGGAAAAGTTGGTAGGAAGCTTGGTTGGGAGCGGTTGACTGTCGGGCCAGGCAGGCTTCGAAGCCCACGGCGGTCCATGCGGCCGGGTAACCATCCTTCTTTCCAAACAGATCGACGCTGGGCGAGTTACCCTCCTTGCTTCTCCACGACTTGAGGTCCTTTTTGTTGCGGCGTATCTACATACCAAATTCAATTGGATGCCATCTCGTGCTTTCCAGACCCAAGGGTGAGGCTGTGGTTGAACGCCGCGGCAGTTCTGCCCCACGAGGCTGAATCGAATGGGCGACAGCGCAAGTCTGTGTTACCGTTGTCGCCATCACTACGCCCCAACATGGAGGTCATTTCGACTTCGCTTACTGCAGCTGCCAGCACACAGTTCAGCAAGATAGTCGGTACGCCCCGACAAGCTGTGTGCTGGTACTCGACGACGATCAGAAAGCCCAGCGCCAGACAATCAATTCGGTTTCAGTCACGATGGTCTCCCTCTGATTGCGTGGAGCGCAAGAGCCCTGAAAAACGAAGGCCTTCTTCTAGCCATGGTGACAACCGCAAAATTACCTTCGCAGACGCTCCGTTCAAGGATCTTGCCCCTCGAGCGGCGTGGCGTTCAAATCATCCTATGAAACGTCGAATTTCCGTATTCTCAATCTCAATAGTACGCTATGAAGGTATCAAAAAGTTTGCAGGACTATTTGCACACCGTGGACCGGCCGTGGAAAGTCCTATGCGGATATTGGGTGGAGCATGGCGGCGATGCCGAGAACAATGGGGTTTGGTACACCGTGGATGGTAATTTATATCATGCACTTCGGACACGACAGTCAGCGTATCATTTAATCCAGTAGGGTCGATACGTTTCCGAGTATCTTCGTCGTCGATCTTCTGCTTTACAGCGTACCACACATCCTGCGCCGGGCCCAGACTGCTATTACCATGTGCACCAATATAAGCTTGGTGATCTCCTTCGACTTCCAGAAACAGTTCGCCCCAAATTGTTCCAGTTTTGTTACTTCTCAGGTGAAACCCGATGAACCAAAATCTCTCTCTTGTCGCAATCCTATCTCGACGTCCGATAGGCTGGTTGAAGAAGATCCAGAAGCTACAGTGGGAAGATCTGGATCCGGTCGGCAAGAATTCAGAAGTGCGCGAGCAGCTGCCAAACATCGATGAATACGTCCTCCAGCCATTCTGGAACGAAGCCATTGGCAACCCCATTGCTAGGCTATATATCGAATATGTAGAGAGTCAGGCAAGGGGCAAATACAGACACCTTCCACGGTGGCTCAAATTGATTCTTCAGGAGACGGCATCTTACGATACTGATCTCTCAAGAGTCAGCTATGTGGGAGGCCTCGATACTCTCCAGGCTGGAAACGCACTCACTTTCGGGTACTGTGTTCATTTCCCGAGAAAGCTGAATCTCGACCGGATGAACCCTGACAGGAGTGATGTCCAGTGGATGTTACACGAGCTTGAGCATGTCGTGCAGTATAAAACAACCGGTGGCGTCAATGCCTTCGTCATCAAATACGCCGCGCAAGCTGGGACCAGTATCGGATCGTGGAAGGGACATATAAACAACATTCCACGACAACATGACGATTGAGAAAGTTGCAGAATCAAAGGCCGACAGCCTACTTGATAAGTCCTCCATGAGCTCCGCGATCTATCCCTGGACCGTCCTACCGCGCCCGGGAAGAATCTCGGTTCGCGGCTATAAATGCCAAATCAGACAATGTATGAGGGCGACTACCTCTAATCGGATAATAGACTCTACTGGTTCATCTGCCAAGGCGATGGGCATGTCGTGCTCTATGGGCCTAAGAACAGTGTGTTTTGGAGCTCATCGACAGATGGGATGGGCCATCCTCCGTACCGAATTGTCGGCTAGGATGATCGCAATGTCGTCCACTGTGACAGAGATAACAGGGCGCTATGGAGGACTGACCGTCCAGCGAAGGCCATGCTGGTTGCTTTCTGGTTCTTCAGGATGACCGGAATCTGGTCCTCTATCAACCAGGACAACCGACGAGAGCGATTTGGCGTACTCGGACGTGCCTGTAAAACAATAGGAAACAAAAGGGTACCGTTTGTCCTCCCAAAAATGAGCTGAGATTCCGATCATTCGCCCATATGAGACCATGCCCTGCCGATAAAAAACTACATCGCAGCGGTTAAGCACGCCATAGACTCAAGTGGGGGCGGCAACGTAAGTGCATGGCGCTCCCCGGCGAACTAAACCATCAAGCCTCGGGCGAAGTGGGTAAGGAGATCTGTGCCACGCGGATATGTCCGCAAGAGTCAAAGATAACAGCGATTGAATTGCGAAATAAAATCACGCCTAGGCTCCTGTGCCTATTGCGGGATGTGCGGTCTCTCCCGCTGGGCGCTGGAGGCTGCTACCTGCGCTTCATAAGGTTACATTACAGCTGGCTCATCACATTTAGGCAGACGTGTCCCACCTTATGCAAGTATGGCGAACACAATCACGCCATTATAGGGCCAATGGCCATTCACAAAGTGCAAGACGTATAAAGATGCGACCCATACCAAGATTGATCGGCGCATAAGCTTCGACAAGCCTTCGACCTCTCGCTTGGCAAGATGGCTTACACGCAGAAGGACGCAGACTTCAGAATATCTGGCCACGAGCCTGAATATGCGGCTGCGGCTGAGAAACATGCTGCAGAGCCCGATGTCCCTGCTCCCCGAGTCGGTGAATTAAATTTCGACGAGTACACGCAGGGTGGTCTCGGCCGGCACTTGGGTGTTTTCTCGACAATCTTCCTGATGTCCGTTGGGCTCCATTGAACATTCTCCGGGTCATTTCTGTGAACTAACCTTGTCCAAGTGTTGGTCGCATTATCGGAACCGGCATTTTCTCCACGCCTTCGTCTATCACAAGTAGCACAGGAAGCGTCGGCGCTGCATTGCTCCTATGGGTGCTGGGCCTCCTCCTCGCCGGCTCCGGTCTAGCAGTCTGGCTAGAACTCGGATGTATGATACCACGCAGCGGAGGGGAGAAGGTCTACCTCGAAGCTGCGTATCGTCGGCCGAGACTCCTTATTACTGTTGTCTTTGCTGTTCAAGCTGTCGCTCTGGGATTCACTGGTACACTTCTTAGCCGTCCGCCTCTTGATGAATTGTGGAACTGACTCCCGTAGCCTCGGGATGTATCGTCTTCGCCTCGAATATGGTTCTCGCATCAGGAAAGACTGCCTCGGAGTGGGAGAAGCGTGGGATTGCCATCGCGGTTATCAGCTTCATTACGCTGATCCACATCCTATTGCCCAACTGGGGTGTCCGGGGAATGAATGCGATCGGTGTAATGAAAGTGGTGCTCCTCCTCTTCATTGTGGTTACAGGATGGGTGGTTCTCAGCGGTAGCGTACACAGCGTACAGGATCCATACGCCAGTTTCCATAACGCCTTCGCTGGCTCGGCGACTTCGAGTAACTTATACGCGACGGCGTTGTTCAAGGTATTGAACTCATTTGCAGGGTATGTTACACCTCCTGCCTGGACCTCCGAATGCTAAACGGGAGGTAGCTGGTCCAACGCAGCATACGTCCTCAATGAGATCCGCGACCCCGTCCGAACTCTCAAGATCGCCGCGCCAACAGGTCTCGCCATCTGCGGCGTGCTGTACATGCTCGCGAATGTTGCCTACTATGCGGCTGCGACACCGGAGGAGATTGCCAGCAGCGGCGTCACAGTCGCCTCATACTTCATGGAGAAGGTTTTTGGCACCGCTGCCTCGCGGGCACTCAGGTATAGTTTCCTTCAACACTCTGGAACCCTACAGAGCATTGATAGTAGTCTAGCGTTCTCGTCGCATTATCTGCCTTTGGAAACGTCATGACAGTAACATTCGCACAAGCGCGCGTCAACCAAGAACTGGCGAAAGAAGGCGTAATCCCCTTTCCGACATTCTGGGCTTCGTCCTGGCCCTTCGGATCGCCATCCGCCGGGCTGCTTCTGCACTTCATCCCATCCCTTATCGTGATCGTCGCGATCCCCTTCGGCGACGCCTATAATTTTATCCTCGACCTCGAGGGCTACCCAGGAAGTATAATAAACTTCCTCGTCGTGGCAGGGCTTTTCTATCTCCGTTGGAGCGAGCCACATCTACACCGGCCATTCAGGGTCTGGTGGCCCGTGGCCGTCTTCTTCATGGCGGGCCAGGCGTTCCAGGTTGTTGCGCCGTTTATCCGGCCGCCTGGTGGGAAGGGCGATACGAGCTTGCCGTATTGGTTGTATCCAGTTGTCGGAATTGTCGTGCTGGTGGCTGGCGTTGTATATTGGGGAATCTGGCAAGTTGTTCTACCAAAGCTCGGAGGGTATAGGCTTGTGCCTGAGCATGTTGTTCTGAAGGATGGGACGACGGTTGCTGTTTACAAGCAGCGGCATGATTGACGAGGTGTAAGGAACAGTTCGAGTGCCCCTAAGTAAGGACATCTCTTTCCGGAATAGCATATCGTTGTCTATTCCACTAGTGGATATCACTGCTTACAACCACAGCAAACCCCTGAGCGCACAAAATAGGTAGTTATCGCAAACTTTTACAAGATCCACAAATCCCTTACTGCCTTTGATGACAACCAGGCTGGGCCAGCCGGTGAAGAGAGACTTAGGGCACACTGCACGCTATGTGGGCCGCCGTAAGCCGCGCTAAACCACATTTTCTGGCGATCGCAAGCCACGTTTTGCACTCTAATTAGGGGCCACATAGGTTTCATACAGATCCTGCTCGAGTTCCAGGATATCAGAGAAATTTTCCATTCTCGCCTCGCAGGCCGTTGGCTTTGCGCTCGGATGTTCGTCGGCACTCATTGACAAGACCTGGAGACCGCTCGGATAACTGGCTGGAAAATCGTCGGAGAATTGGTAATCAAGAAAACAGAACAAAGAATTCTCATTAATCCACTGGGCCCGGTTGAGATATCCACCATGAGTCCCTTAGCCAAACATCTGCCCTCGAGAGATAGTGACATCACGGCATAGTGACGTCGCGACCCGAGAGTTCCGAGCTTTGGATCGACGCTTCGGTATACCGAGCGGCGTTTAACGAAATATTTTTTAACTCCTTTTTTTTCTTATTTCAATCCCTTCACTTCTTTTCTAGCTGCTGCCTTTTGTTTGAAGAGAAGTGGTAGCTGAATCTTGTGCTCATTTACTCTACTCAGCATACGTGACCATGGGCCAGGAACAACCTGCCGATAAGCGGAACTGGGGGACGCGGTTTATGGCCAGGTTTGTCGCTATCTCGATTGCATCGAAGGAGGAGCTACTGATAGTTGCAGGATCTATGGCATGTTGAATCAGGACATCTCGAACGAGCTATCGAGCACCGATGTCGAAATTCATACGTGGAACGGCAAGGATGATCCCGATAACCCGTACGCTTGTCTCTACTTCCTATTGCACGATATGATCCAGACAGGTCGCTGACATGAACAGATTCAATTGGAGCACAAAATACAAATGGCTGCTGACAGTCACTGTCTGTTTCATGTACGCTCCTCGCCTGCCTACCCACTAGACACCACAAACTAACATTCATCTCCAGCTCAATCCTCACGGGCCTGCCTGCTGGAACGTACGGCTCAGGGAATAACTGGATGGAACCGCAATTTCACGTACAAAACTCGCCTTTCCCAAATCTATACTGGGCAACGACCTCCTGGAACATGGGTGCCGCCTTCTGGCCGCTGATCTTCGTCCCTCTAACCGAGTCATCCGGTCGAATGCCTGGTTATTTCGTTGCATACATTATTCTAATCGCGACGCTTTTCGGCTCTGCATTTGCGAATAACTTTGCTACACTCGTCGTGACGAGATTTTTCGGTGGTGGTGCCTCTTCGGTCAGTATTAATATCGTCGGCGGGAGTATCAGTGACGTGTGGTATGGTGAGAAGGCGAGAAGTCTGCCTATGAGTCTGTTCGGGTTTACCAGTGTGGTTGGCATTGCGCTAGGGCCGTTTATCGGGAGTGCAATTGTCCAGATTCATAAGAATGATCCGTGGAGATGGTACCTTTCTTCCTCTCCGTAAACTACTGCATCTTATCAAGCAGCAACTTACGAAGACTTGTTAGGATCTTCTACATCCAAATCATCTACAACGCCGCCCTCCTCCCCATCTTCTGGCTCATCCTCCGCGAGACCCGCCCCGACGTGATCCTCAAGCGCCGCGCAGCAAAACTCCGCAAAGAAACCGGCCGCCCCATCTACGCCCAAGCCGAAATATCCGCCCCCAGCACCCTCCGCCTCCTCCGCATCTCCTTCCAGCGACCAACACGCATGCTCACGACCGAACCCGTCGTCATCTTCTTCACGCTGTGGATTAGTTTCGCCTGGGGCATTCTCTATCTGTTCTTCAGTAGCGTTCCGCAAACGTATGGGCAGAATTACGGGTGGGGCGTATTGGCCACGGGCATCGTCCAGCTTGCGATTTCTGTTGGTGCCGTTATCGGTACGGCGTTTAATCCATTCCAAGACTGGATCTATCTCCGTTCCGCGAAGCGAAATCCCGAGAAACAAGGCCGTCCCATCCCTGAAGCGAGACTATATACCTCCATCCCGGGCAGTTTACTCTTCGCCGCCGGCCTCTTCTGGTACGGTTGGGCCTCGCAACCAGATGTGCACTGGATCGTGCCCACAATCGGCATAACCGCCGCCGGAATTGGCATATATTCCATCTACATGGCCGTCGTCAACTACCTGACGGACGCATACGAGCGGTACGCGGCAAGCGCACTCAGCGCAGCGAGTCTCGGCCGGAACTCGTTTGGCGCGTTCCTCCCCCTTGCGAGTCCGCAGTTGTTTTCTAATTTGGGGTTCGGGTGGGCGGGGACACTACTTGGGTTTATTGCGGTTGCGTTGAGTGTTGTGCCGATTGTGCTTGTGCTCAAGGGGCCGGCGATTCGGAGGAGTAGTCCGTTTATGAGGGAGAGTATGTGGGATCCCGAGGAGGAGAGTGGGAGTGAGGAGAAAGGGTTGGGGAGTGAGCCTGCAGGAGAGCCGAGGGAGGCTGTCTAGCTTTGTTTTGAACGGATAGGAGGCCTAGACTAGGTAATAGTCTTGGTTACTGTGCACCTTGTGTAAATATATTTCACGACTGACCATTCTAAAGGTATATATTTTCGTAGATGAGATAATCTCAACACCGGGACCGTTGGTTGAACATTAAGAAACTTGTTAAAAACAATATGCGCCTATACACAGCCGCTTAGCGTCCTTTCCTATCACTTGCTTGCCTTCATATCTCATTTCGACGGGGAATAGTCGGTTCGCATAGTGGGCAACCGGCGTCGGCATCCGAGGCTCAATGCCTGGTCTCGATGCCGTCACCATCGCAGCCATGATCATGCCTTCTCAACCTCGTGATAAGTATGCACGGCGCCTCCACGAACAACCCAGAGCGTCATAGCGACTCTAACCTTCAAGGTTTACCACGTGAAATCCAAATCCGGTTGTTGGTGCCTCGGGAGGAAAGCTTGATGCCTGAGGCACCAATGGACCCACCCAGAATTCTGCAACCCGATGACGTACGGCGAAATGGCGTCAGCGGCTGAACAACAACCCGGGATAATCAGGGCCTAGAGGGACCTTTTGCGCAACATGCAATCTTGAATGGTGTGCCTGGAACTCCTGTCACTGGTCCATCTGGGGCAGGTGAATCTCGATCGGAATTGTTGCAAAGTGCAGCGATGATTTGACGCGAATGTCTTCGAATCCCAAATGACGTCACGAATCACGTCGGGACCCCTGATCGGATGCGGACCAAGGTTCGGCAGCGAACGGAGGCGATGCGATGACGCAGGGGATTCAGGATCATGGAGGATATAAGGGTCCTTCTTTCCCCGTCTGGAAAACTTTCAATCCATCAACTCAAGAGCTCAACTTTACACAAGATCAAACAACCAACACAACAACAAACCACAAACCAAACCACACCACTTTTCTACCAACAACCACAATGGAGACCGTCAAGGTACGCAACTACCACTCACAACTCCAGCTCCATCTCCTTTACTCCCTATGACTTGTCAATACTAACCACAATGTCTATAGAACACCGTCAACTACGTCACCGAGTCCATTCAGGGCGCCGGAGCCACCGCCTCCAAGGAGGTCAACAAGGAAGTCGCCAAGGACAACAACGCCGACCTCTCCACCCGTGCCACCGCTGCCAAGGACGCTCTCTTCGACAAGAAGGACGAGAAGGTCCATGATACTCAGGCCGATGTCTACAAGGGTATGTAATTTCCCTTCCATGAGTCCCGATGATGGGCTTGGGACGGATGAATGGTTGCTGATTTTCTTCTTGCTACAGAGGCCGCTAAGCACTAAACTTTCCATGCGATGAGCTTGATATGGAAGTGATTGACAGGGGATGATGCTAAGCCGATGTAGATGAGGATGGAGGCTAGGTTGGGAGTTTCACGTGGACATGTATTTTATGATGAAATGATATCCTGAATTTGCCTTTTGCACTATGGTTGTCCAGTATGAGACCACGGCCGGGTTTGGTTCCTGCCCGATTTCGTAGACTGTAGTACGAATACCAGGGAGTAGGGCATCCCGACGGAAAAAAAACCTTCAACCGGATAATACAGTGCCCATTCTATACAGGAACAACTGTACCCGCTTGGTGTCGCTGCTTCAGACCATATTCTTGCATAGATCCTGCAGTATCTCGAATAAACACATAGCCAAGCATCTAGTACCCCGCACCACACACAGTTAATACCTCCATCAGCTGGACCCCGCGCCGGGCCAGATTGAACTTACCTCGGACAATTATGCGGGGTACAACGGCATTGTTCTCCACATTCTTGATGATCCCCCGCCTTATGCCAATATCTTGAGGAGACCTATATATACCACCTTAACTTTGACTCTTCCAAAGCTCCTCGTATCTTCCCACAGACCGAAGCTTATCCGTTGCGAAACCACAAACATGGCTCAAAGTCTCGAAGGAAAGATTGCCATTGTGACCGGCTCCTCAGGCGGAATCGGTCGCGCGATTTCGCTGAAGCTCTCCAGTGCAGGGTGCGTTGTTATCTGCGCGGACATTCATGAGACAGCCAAAGAGGATACATTGTCGACACATGAGGCGGTCGTCTCGCAAGGAGGGACTGCTGAGTTTGTCAAGGTGGATGTTACGGATGCGGCGCAAGTGGAGAATGTGGTTAGGCACGCCGTCGAGAAGTTTGGAAGGTTGGATATGTAGGCTGAACTTTCCCTATTTGTTTAGTCCTTGAGGCGTCATGGACCTTTCATCGACGTTGCTTTTTTGCCCCCATCAGTGGTCATGCAGTATCTAACTGCGGGTTAATCATAGAATGATAAACAATGCCGGCGTCGCCCTCGAATCCAGCAACCCAAAACCTATCTGGGACTTCTCGCAGGAAGTCTGGGACAAGGACATCGCTGTAAACTCCACGGGCGTCTTTCTCGGCTGCAAATACGCCTCGGCACAAATGATCAAGCAGCAGCCTCTACCCTGTGGAGATCGAGGCTGGATCCTCAATATCGCGAGTATCTTTGGACTTCAGGGATCGATGTACGTTGCGGGCTATGTGGCGTCCAAGCACGCGGTTATGGGTGTTACGAGGGCGGCGGCGATGGACTGTGCGTCGCAGAGGATTCATGTTAATGCGCTTTGTCCGGGGTGTAAGTATTCCCCATCGCTTTCGGCGCTCATGCAAATGCTGATTCTGTATTCCCGAGATACAGATACAGATACCGCATTTATATCATCATTAACCCCCGAACAACGCGCCGTCGTGCAGCAAAAGCACCCGTTTCGCGGTCTAGGAAAACCAGAAGACGTAGCCAATGCCGCTCTGTTTCTCGTCTCGGAGGAAAGTACATGGATAAGTGGAGTTGGGCTGCCAGTTGATGGCGGGTATACCGCGTTATAAGTAGATAAGTATTAAGTGTGATTGCACATAATTGAAATTGAAACGCAATACGCTATCTAGCTCAAGTACCTTATCACCTGCCTCCCATCTCCTTACGCTGCCGCATCCACAGCTCGACGGGCCCGTTGCTGCATTTGACCACTATACCATCTCTGGAGAACAATTTGGTTAGCCATTGACAATATAGGATAGTGGAATCTTGAGACCAGAAGTGCAGGAACTCACCGACTCAATCCCCGACCCCACGGCAGGCATCTGAGCTATCCTAACCACCCACGGCGCCTCAACAGGCTTCGTCGGGAAGACAGCCTGCTCATCACCCACCTCTCTATTGAGAATGATATCATTCGGCAGAGAAGGCCTCAGGACCGAGGGGCGTCCAATACCAACGAGGTCGCACCCGCTCTCGGCAATTGCAGCCACGACGCCTGCTCTAGAGCGGAATCCGCCAGTCACCATCAGCGGCGTGTCGGGGATCTCGTGCCGGATTGCGCGGGCGAATTCGAGAAAGAAGGCTTCTCGTGCGAGAGTTCGCGCGGATTTTGAGTTCTCTGTTGGTGGTTGTGAGGCTGATTGCATCATCTATACCATGTTTTAGTTGCTTGTGTCTAGGAGGTCCCTATGCAGGCGTATTTGAGAGAGAGGACTTACCGCTGGATCTTCATACGTCCCCCCACTAATCTCCACAAAATCCACCCCCGCAGCAATGATCATCTTAAGCTGCACCAAACACTCGGCCAGCGCCTCGCCCGACTGATGATCCACGGAATTCAACTTGATCCCAACACAGAACTCATCCCCCAGCGCATCACGAATACCACGGACCGTCTCGACCACAATCCTCGCCCGATTTTCAACCGACCCACCATACGCGTCCGCCGTCCGCCGATTCGTCCCGCTACCCAAAAACTGGGTAAAGAGATACCCATGCGCAGCATGCAGCTGCACACCGTGGAACCCAGCCTCGCGCGCTAGCCGCGCTGCGTGCACATGGCGCTGGATAACATCCTCGATATCAGTCTTGGTCATCTCGCGCGGCGTGCCAAAGGCAAGCGAGCTCGCGAACCGGGCGACGAGGCCGGAGCCCAGGTTTAAGGGGACGGGGCTGGGCGCGATGTTCTTTGTGGTGAAGGAGCGGGAGCCGGCGCAGAGCGGGGATTGCCGGCCAGGGTGGTTGATTTGCATTATTAGCGCTGTGGTATTGCCGGGGCTGGATGTTGTACACGCGTCTGTTAGGGCGCGCCATCGTGCGATGAAGGCGGTTGTGTTTGAAGGGTAGTAGCTGTTGTCCCGGGCGTCGGTGAGGTACATCCTGTCGATTGAGACGCTGCCTATGTGATACCAAGCAGTTAGGCTCAGCTCGTGATAGACATACCGTGCTAACAAGAAATAGTTTATTGACGGATGAAGTCTTTAAAACGCACCAGTGAGAACCATACCCCAGCCTCCTTCTGCCCACTGCCTGTAAAGATTGGTATGCAGGTCCGTAGGCAGGTTACTTTCATCAGCCATGCACTCGACCAGCGCAGCCTTGACTAGGCGATTCTTCAACTGCAGACCGCAGTTGAGCGTCAGTGGTTTGGCGATGGTTGATTCCATATTGCCGGATGGAGTAGGGCCTGTAGAGGATACAGACGATGCGATGGGGTAGATTGGACATAAGAAGGGAGCAACATCGGGAAAATTGGGGGTATGTATATCTGTTTCCAGCTGGGATACTGTCTCGGCATATCCAACATCCCGCTGCCCGGCTGGACTACATGGCTCGAAGGATTAAAATCTCCACCAAACGCAACGATCTTCAACCATATTGATAACGCGAAATTGTTAATATGTTGCCCCCCTCCGATTCAGTCCTACAGTAATCTCAATCATCATCATTGCAGTTGAACAAAATACACAGACATTTCATGTCCTCATTTTTCCATGTGGCTCTCTTCGAACCCCCGCCCCGGAAGCTCATACCCTCAGATACACCTCAGTGTACATTTCCCAGTCGCCGGTACCACCGTGGATTCTCACTAGGCACAAGTGGCTTGCGTCTGCCGCATCACACTGGGGGTGGGGGAATTCCACTTCTGCGGCGCGGATGGTCAATCCATCCGGGTCGGGAGGCTCGGGCCATGGACAGTGGAACCAGCTCGCTCTATCTATACGTAGCCTTGGTTAGGGATGGAAAGTTCCCGACATCGCCATGGCTTCAAAAGAACCTTGACCGAATAAAAAAAAATCAGGAGCCGGAGTTTGGCGATAACCCGGCCAATGTGGCGTTGCACAGCTGGGAGTTTATTCACGTGGGTACTCACAGATATCCCTATACGAGGGGCCGGCAGTGAAGGCTCCGAGGTCATCGTAGGGCAAGGGTGTCCCAAAGCAAAATGGATGGGGTGTGGTTGCCCCGAGTCCCGAGTCCCGTCGGAGCGTTAGTCCATCCGAGCCGCGTGGATTAGATTCTTATTTGGACACCAACCGAAACTTTGCTGTTTCGATAAGAGTAGACTGGTAGTCTAGCGTTGGGCGAATTATTTGAGCCGATGCACTGGACACAGTGGCTGGGTTACCTCGTATCCAGCCGGACATTACAGTAGAGCTTTGAAATGCTTTTTCCTCGGCTATGCCCCAAGTATTCTGATTGCTCCGTTGTTATCAACCACAAGACATGCCCTCGCTAAGCTACTGCAAATATAATAAGTCTGGCAATTGCAGAACTCACTCCATGAGCACCTGTTCTGGAGTGAAAGATATATCGAGGTCAGCCCGTGGCGTGTCTCTATGTAGTACATGAGCTGTGACTGCGAACCGCAAACAATAACTATTCGCAGCGGGTTATGGTGTGATGGTGTCCTGCTTTGACCCTGGCTCTGTCCAATGTTTCATAGTAAGTGCGAAGCCCATGGCTAGTGAGTGACTAATGTGGTTCCTGATCGGCATCGGGCATGGGGCATCCTTATGGGAATTGAGAGACGTAGTATGTGCGTCCTGTCCGTTTGACCTTTATAGATAAGTCATGCATGAATCAAGGACATATACACATAGACACAACTACTATATATAACGTCACTACTTCATGCAAGCCCAATTTACACAACCTCATCTGCCCCCTCGAATACCGCAACGCCGATCGTCCGCTCCCACGTACTCCCCTCGCTATCCTCAATAAGGACAGTAAAGTGATCAACCCCTGCATCTCCATTTGAGGTATAGATAGCGATTCCACCAGAAACCTCAACACTGCCCAATATTCCACTCTCGGCTGTGAACGTCGGATCTACAAAGCCAAGGGCAAGGCGGGCCAGGTCAATCTCCACTTCACCACCAGGTACAACAAAGACGTGCGGGTCCGCCATAAAGTTAAGGTATCCCTCGATAGGAGTGTACCCCTCGCCACCGCTCGAGCCATCCCACCAGTCCGGAATTCCATCGTCATCGGTATCCCAGCTTGCGCTGCGGGTCACAGTAGGGAAATCCTCTAGACCACCTGCGTCAGCTTCATTGTCGATCAGGCCAGGCTTACCGGAGACAGAGCCCGAGTACGTGTAACTGCCCTCGAGGGTCTCCTGGATTATTCGTGCGTCGTGGTCATCACGCACAGGCTGTGAGACACCACTATCTGAGAGAACGCGCTTGTACGCCTCCGTTGAGGTATGCTCCTCAATGTACGACGGGAAGAACGGCTCGTCGAAGAATTTCTGGTATGAGGGCGCCGGATCAATGGATACATCAGCATAGCATGCAATTTCGGATGTCTGGCCCTCGCCGTCGTCGACGAACTGCACCGAATCCTGGTTGAAGATGCCCGGCATGGAGTTTCCTGCGCAGTGGTACTGCTGGCTCCCGGGCATGTCATCTTCGTACTATTACCTGTTAGCTCTAGTAGATCAATACCTGACGGGGGCACGTACAGTAGCTGAGAGCGCATATGTGAGCTCACTCGCTGGACCCTGTTTGTACAGATTTCCAACAAAGTTGACTTCCATTGCGCCGCCGTCTGTGACTCGGCCTCCTATACTTGGTTAGCACACTGCCCTCGCCAACAACCAAGGACAGGCTGGATTGTACCAAAGTTGTAAACAATATTATTCCGAATATCCAACCTCCCCGCAAACGCCGCATTATCATCAACCCCACCCCCCATACTCCAACTGCGCCCCTCGGCATGCGCAATAAGATTATGATGCAAGCTCGCGACATCTCCACCAACCGTCGCCGCATACCCATGCGCGGTTCCCTCCGGATAATTCTGATGCCCCGCAACATTAAGCGGCTCGGAAATCATATTCCGCTGAAAGGTGATGTTTTTGGCCGTGCGTGACGAGAAGCACTCATCAATCGCCCAGCCCATGGAGCACCGGTCGAAGATGCAGTAGTTTGATCCGGACATCCCCATTCCGTCGACGGTTGCGCCGGAGGAGGTCCCTGGGCGGACGCGGATGTGGCGGAAGACTACGTCCGATGCGCCGGAGAGGCCAAGGGGATAGCCCTGGATTGCAATGCCTTTTCCGGGGGCAGTTTGCCCCGCGAGGGTTATGTAGTTGGTATTGACAGAGAGTCGAGAGGTCGTGGTGATTACGCCGCCGACATCGAAGATGACAATGCGTGGGCCCGTTTCGATGGTTAATGCATGGCGGAGTGTGCCGGGCAATTCGTTGTCCTCCAGACTAGTCACCTTTACGACCTTGCCACCGCGACCGCCGCGAGCAAAGCGTCTATTACAGTTAGTTCGGTACAGAGTGATTGGAGAAAGGTTGGCAAACCCGTATCCCTCTGCACCTGGGAAGGCGAGGTGTGCGAGGCGAAACATGAACGGACGTCCGGGATAGACTGTCTCGCCGTTGACGACATCGACACGCCAGTAAAAGGTATCAAGCTTGTTAAGACCTTGCTTTGATCAGCTTCCAAGCATACCAATGGTAGGGTGGTACCGACCTGTGAGCTCCATCTCTGTCTTATCCAAATCCTGGGCTATCTGGGTAAAGTTACCATTGTTACTGGACAAGTATACGGTATACGTCGGCGACTCAATGCCCGTAGGCGCCCCCCATGAGGCAACAATACTGGTGCCATTAGCTGGCTGAAGTCTCTCATCACGATGCGCTGGCGTTGGGAAGGAGACCTGGTTCTCAATAGCAGGGGTATCAATCTCGAAGCCGTTGAGGTAAACTCGACCGTCGCCTCCGCTTGGCGTGTAGACTACTTCAACGGTTTCGTCGGGTGAGCCAACGGAGAAGGTGATGTACGAGGTAGCAGCCTCCCAGATGTTATCGATGCGGACGGATTGCGTAACGCCCTGCTAAGTCAGCAACTGTAGGACGCTTGCGATGTAAGAAACATACACTCGCAACAGTCTCCCCTCCAACAGCGACGTCAACGTCCGCAGGCCCATCACTGTTGTCCCAAAGGTTATGCCACGTCAACAAACTATGCTCGCCCTCTTCGAGCCCAGTAATCGCAAGGGTAACCGGACCCGGATTATCCTCCGACGTCGTAATACCCGTATTCACAACACGCTCACCAAGATGCGAGACTGTTCGGGTGTACTGGTACTTGTAGTAGTTACCCTCGAGGTACGATCCTTCTGGGGCAGACACAGTGAAGTTTGCACCGCCAAAGCCCCCAGACGAGCTCTGCGCCTCGCTCTCGACGACCAGCGCCGGAAAGTCCGAGTCGACGAGCTCGCGGATGTTTGAGGGGTTGAAGCGCACGCGGATCTGCGCAGTGACCTGTAGGGGAAGAAGGGTGGACAGCGCCAGCGCTGTGAGCGTGGAGAAGTTCTTCATCTTGACTTAGTGGTTCGTCAGCACCGCTGCAACAAATACTTACTTCAGACGGACGCATATTATTTATAAACCACCCTCGCCTCGCCGAACTGGCTGGGTAAGGGTCCTCCTGAGGCGTTGCCAAGCCGTCACGACAAGCGCAGTATATACCTGAAACGCCCAGCCTTCTCGCCTAGAGAAAGTCCACAAATAGCGACCAGTGAGCGGTGCCAACCCCGCGATCGTCAGGGACGCAACAGGCCGACGAAAGCACTGAGACTGCACGAACGCTGTCAGGGTTACGGATAAAGTGCCCTGCTGGATTCAGCCGATTACGGTATGGAGACGTGAACAGACCCCGAAGGAGTCGTCCTCTGTCTACCACGTGCTTGACTCATGATGAAACAAGAACAGCCAGATCCTTTCTC
The DNA here is from genome assembly GCA_001511075.1 of Aspergillus calidoustus. Taxonomy (NCBI): domain Eukaryota; kingdom Fungi; phylum Ascomycota; class Eurotiomycetes; order Eurotiales; family Aspergillaceae; genus Aspergillus; species Aspergillus calidoustus. The sequence continues at coordinate 84,496 of CDMC01000019.1, read as the reverse complement.
TCCTATACGTTGAGTTCCTGAACGGAGGATGCCATGAGCGCTTGGCAGGCCTTCATCCGCACAACGCTCAACCAGCGGAGGTCGGCCTATTCTTGGGAACGACGTCGAGGTTCCTGAGTCAGGTCATCTGTGTGTAACGTACCCATAGAGCCGCGTTTGAGATTGAGGGTCTGGGGAAGCAAGGCGCTGCTCGCAGCGATTCAAGGAAGTTCGCCGAGCGAGCGTGACACTTCCAGCTTGGATGTATGGAGTCTCCACTCCTACTTGCTTTGACTGCGCAAACTCCAGCTTACTTCAATTGCAAGACGCCTGTGTATAGCAAGAGTTAGTAGTAGCAGTATGGAACGATACTCGCTCAGTCAAATAATTGTGTAGGTAGGAAAGGCATACTGTGAGGCAAGGAGCGAGACGCTCCCGTCAACTGCCATAAGAACGACTTCCCGCCTCCCAAACTCCGCCTCAAGCACCTCTTCCGCGTCCTCATGCTCCATCAGGCTCTCCAAGTCGTCGTGGGCAAATTAGTCCCAAGCCTGCTGACCGGGCCCGGGCATGAAGGTAAGGATCGCCTGGTGATAACTAAAATTACAAAACGCACCATGCACGGTCAACCGAAAGCAGCACCTCATTCTTCACAGAGAGCATCCCCCTCGGCGCAACATCCGCTGGATCAACCTCAACTCCATCTCCCTCCTCCGTCCCAGTTGCAGCCCACCTCTCACACCCACCCGAAATCCAATCATCCAGCCGTGATACAGGGTATATATGCGCTGCAACGAGCGCTTCCATGGGCGCGCCGTAGCAACTTCCGCGGCCGGCTAGGACGCAATGTGTGTCGCAGGCGAGCACGCCGTGCCGGAGGTGTTTTTGGTTGCGAGATTCGTGGAGGCGGGATACCCGGCTTGGGGATTGGGCCCCCCGGACTGGAGTTTCGGGTGATACCTCCCTGCGCCAAACGCAGCAGCGACCGGACTACCCATCTGCCCATCACATGCCATCGTCCTTCTTCGACTCGCAATTTACATCCAGCAACTCACCGCGCCACCCACGATCGCCGCGCGGAACACACTCGTCGACGAATGCCCGATATGGCTCGCCGCCCGCCCCCAGCATGGAGAGCGTGCTCAGTCAAAGGGCAATGGCTAGGTCGTCGAATATGTCATCTACTCAGTCGGCTCGCGCGAAGGCCGGGTTGCTGTCGGCAGTACCGACTATTGACGGGGTATATGTTGCTTCGGTGTTTGTTGCCGATGTGAAGCTGGGGTTACCGATCTAGGAGACTGCGCTGGTTGTTGCGGTTGGGCATCATTGGGCGGTCGAGGGATGCTGAGAAGGTAGCCCAGGAGTTTTATGTTGTTGTGCATCCTGAGAAGGCGGATCCTGTTTGTATATGTGGTTGGTACACTAAGTGGAAACAGGCCTCGTTGTGGTGGAAGCGGACCGAGATAGATTGCTCTCGTTCTCAGAAGTATGGCCGCCTCGAAAGAAGCGTAACATCTTGAGTCTTGCCTCCCTGAGAGTATCGTGGCGTCACTTAGAGACAGTTATTCCAAATAAACCCTAGCGTATTTGAACTCGTCGAATGGTAGCGACTTTCTTCTGCTTAGCTCGTATCCAACGCTTGGCCATCCATGCGGCCGGTCTCGCGTCCTGCTGACGAGTCGTCCCTTGGCGCGCTCATCGCGGCTCAAGCTTGCTCGACTGTCGAGTTTGCGAACGGAGAGATCCTTAATCGTCACCATGGTTAACTCTTCGATAATCGCAACCTGAATTGTACTCGTGCTTTCCAGGTCATAGCCTTCTTGTGCGGAAGTCTAGGGATGATGAGCTCAAAGGATACAGGGTCAACACCGCACCTCGCCACTCACGGGAAGACTCACCGTCAACCAGCGCTCAGCATGGGCATAGAATGCGAAAGCAAATCCTGACCAAGCCCATTGTAAGCGGCGCGTCCTGATCCAGCTCAGTCCAATTGACAAGCCTTCTGCCCCTACCCTCGCATGGTGGGATACTTCGCTATCTCGTGACAATGATTGGCGACCCGCGATGGGTTGCGTCTGACATCACGCTCTTCGCTGCGGTAAGCCTTGCGCTGTAGTAGATGCTTGATGACGATGGAGGACGTGTTGAAAACTGGACTATTCATTAGCGAGCCATTCGAAAACTGATCGCGCTTTCTGGCCCAGAGGCCCATTTGGAAGGAATTGGCCGGACGTTGTTCTATGTCTTTCGGCCGTTTCTTGTCATCGATGCTTTTATTGACCGGGAGCAGTGTGTGCTTGATACACCGGAGTGGAAGGTCGCTAATTGGCGGGTACTCCTGCGAGATGAGAAATAGGGGAGGGCAGGTCCTCTGGATCGGATTCTGGAGCGTGCATTTGAGGAAATTGCTGCATGTCCAGTGTTGCTGTCCCTGAACTGTGCGCTATCAGATGGACACGCAGATGTGGAGGTAAAGAACAGCATCATCGGACAAGTCAGGCACAGTCAGGTCATCCTGCGAGACCTGGAACAACAGTTTTCCCCAATCGCCTGCGGAGATGCACCACCACTAGCCGAACCCGAATTCACTACCTTCGTAGCAAAGATTGCGCGGCTTAGCGCCGAAGAAATACGGTTAAGCCTTGCACTTCTCGAACAGTTGGAAGACCTCCTTTATCGAGAAACCCATTTTTATGCCCCATCTCAGGCCGTTCACGGAATCGTGGTGAGTGGCTTTGCGGCGCAGGCGACGTTTGGAGAGAACTTTCTGGACTATCTGTCTTTAGGAATGATGTTCGGTATCTGAATCGCAGAGAAGCACTAGAGTAATGACCTTACTGGGCAGTAATGGTTGGAGGGTCCAATAGAGAATTCAAAATGTCTATCGCCTCGCAGGAATTGTTCCTTCCTGTTGACCTGCCGGGCTGTACTTGAACGTCGCATGGAAGACGAAGGAAAAGTAGTGTAGAATGCTGTAGGGATATCCTCGGAGTATACAAAAAGCAATAACAGCCAAGAAGCCTGCCCGCCCGGAGATACAGACGCTATGTGGAGAAGGTTGGTGCTGTTGAAGAGGTTCATGAGAGTTGAAGGTTCCTGTTGACGTGGTGCCTGAGGCGACCGACCACGTGCCTTCTCCTTAGATACCTACACTTGTGTTGCTCCTATGAATACACAACCATCTTCGCCATGTCTCAATTCTTGCCTGGCCCACGGCGCAGCACTTCTTGAGGAGGCTGACGCTCGCGTCTTTTCCAACCATATCAGTCATTTCTTATCTAGGTAGGTCAACTAACATATTAACAGACTATATCTACACCTTCCATCAACCCAAATGCTTGTCATAGAATTGCAACACCCGCGTCCACAGATCCACCAAGTTTTTACTATCCCTTATCACATGCTTCTCGCTTGGATACAACACCATCTGCACGGGTCCATTCCACCTCTGTTTCTCGCGCCAGAACGCCAGCGGTCCAGAGACCGGGACAACATCGTCATCTCGCCCGTGCAGGATGAGCAACGGCGTCTTTCTCTTTTCGCTCTTTGCTGATGATCCTGCTACATCTCTCACCGACTCTCGTCCGCGCCCTACATCTCCTCCTTTCCTTGGCGAAAAGTCAGGGACATCCGGCCCTGGCCAGAAGGGATCACTGTTCGCAGAGACAAAGTCCCAATCCACAACACCACCACCACAAACGACAGCACGGAAGGAGAACTCGTTCCGAATGACCGCGAGAGAAGACAAGAAACCGCCATCGGACCACCCGCTAATCGTCACTCGCGACTCATCAACCAGACCCTGCGCGACAGCCTTCTTGAGAATTGCAATAACATCCGCATACCGATCACCGATTCCCGTCCCACTGCCAGAGCCCGGTGTAGGCCGGAGCGTCGGACAGAGAACCGCATACCCAGCGGCCGTCAAATGCGCGACATCAAGATGCGGACCCATCGAGAACGAAGGCAGCGTCGGATGACTTTGCACAAGCACAACGGTCGGCGCAAGCCTGCGGGTAATGGTTACAGGTTTCGGCGTAAACAGCCACCCATCACACTCCCACCCATCAGCACCCGTCGCGGAAATACGCTTCGAGCGGAACCCGTCAAACCGCGCGTTATGCGATGAGAGCTTCACGTATCCGTATCCGCCACCTTGCTTGCAGGTTACGGAGTATACCTCGTTCGCGACGGAAGGACTGCTCCGCGCGACCACAAGGGTGAAATCGTCCGAGTTTGTGTGTCGGAAGGCGTCGAATGAGGTGATTTCGTACTCTGACGTGAAGAAGCTCGGGAACGGCCACGAGACGCTCTCGATACCGAGTGCGTGCGCGGACTCGCTGTGTGGATTCTGCACGCGTGCGACGACAGAGTCCCTGGTTCTATGGAGGGACACTGCTTCACCGTCCCAGCCGAAGTAGCTTCCGTATTGCTTTGTGCGAATGCGCGCCTCGTACACGGAGAGGGAGGTGTATGGTGGCGCTGAGTGCGCAATAAAATGCAGCTTATCGCCCTGGCTCCAGACGAGCGAGGTGATGGGACTCTTGATCGTGATGAAGTTTCGGCCCGAGGCGCTGCCTCGCTCTGCGTCGACGATATTGATTCGCGTGCTGTTGAACGCAGAGCTAGAGTTGGAGTCGGTCTCGGAGACCGTGTACGCGATCTCGTTTGTTCGTGGGCTGAATGAGAAGAGCTCGACGTTCTCGTTTCCTTGCGATAGGGTCGAGACGGTCTTGCGCTCGACATCAATCACCTTCAGTCGGTCATTCGATGTGCCCTCTGAATCCTCTCCACCAAACACAATCGGGTCATCGCTGGTATCCCCAGACTCCTCCGCCGCGGTCGAAGTCACGCTCTCAGACACAAACGCAATAAACCTCCCATCAGAACTCCACTCAAGCCCCCGGCCCTCCTTCACCCCCTCACCGTTACTAACCTCAAACGCCTCCCCAAACCCTCCAATGGGCAAAAGATAAATCCCTCTCCTCCCTCCCTTCCCCGCGCGATCCGATACGAACGCAATATACCGTCCATCAGGACTCCACTTCGGCTTCTCGTCGCGAGAGAGGCCGGATGTTATTTGGCGCGCGGAGTGGTCTTTGCCGATGTCGGCGATCCAGAGGGAGGAGGTTGCGTGGCGCGTAGTTTTGCTGAATGTCGAGAGCGTGTACAGCGTTTGTGTTCCGGAAGGTGAGATGGAGATGTCGCTGGGGAGGAGGAGAGAGGGGAGGGCGGTTAGTGTTGGGTTTTGGATTGGCATTGTGACTTGCTTTCTTCGTGCGTATACACAAACAAATGGAAGGAGCGTAGTGCGCAAAGGCGATCGAGTGAAGGAAAAAGTGAAAAGGGGAACAGTTCTCAGAGTCAGGAATTGGAGTTGGAAAGGGCTCGGGTCTCTTTATTCGAACGTGCGGGGGTGAGATGGCGCGAGATGACACCATCCGCCAAGGCTATAATTGCTTTGTTAATCCTGCACCGAATTGACGAATACCCTTGGAGAGATAGGTGAGACTTTAATAGCCTATTGGATGCTGACAAACAAGACCGTGGTAACTATGTAACTATTCTCTGCGTGCCTGGAATCCCTAATAGATCCGCTCAGCTTCCGCTGCGGCTGATGCCCAGGCTGCCGTCTGCGTGTGTCTGACCGGAGGTGCGGGGATTAGATGCTTGCATTTGAAAAATCGGTTCAAAGGGCATCGAGCCCTCTACCATCTAGCAGAGCGGAGGTAATGTGAGGATGGATGACAGCAAGTGGAATACATTAGGTAGATAGCAGCAGGGTCAGCGAAACATTGAGCGCAGTGATGGTCGCCCTCAAGAGGAGATGGCCGTGCCTCTCCTGAATGTCGCAAAATCATCGGCTAAACATAAACCACACCTAGATAGCTCCAACACGACTCGTTCCCCCTATCTGTCCAATTATATAATTGTTGGCCCGTTGTGGATACCGTTTAGGGGATCGATTCGAACCAATTTGCCCCTAGCACAGTTCAACAGTCAGTAGGGAGCGTGAGAAGCATGGAGAGTAACGCAATAGCATCTAAGGCATACCTAAGTCTGCATCGCAGACGACCACAACGGAGTCTCACCGCGTATGGACAATGGGTCCCCGTGTTCCGGGTTTGTCGCTGCAAAACACGTCAAGGCTGTTGCCCTACATCGCCACGGCGATGGTGATGTTGATTTCGACCGAGTGAACGACTCCGGCGCGTCTGGTGATGCAGTTGAGTCAATGAGGAAGCGGGGTGAAGACTTACCATGTCTCGAGGGCACAACTCAAGGTCGGGGATCCAAGCCCACTTTGTGATGGGGCTATGAGACGCCGCCATTTAGGTGCAGTGACACCGACGTGATCAGGGGAAGGCAGGAATCGAATAGGGGGGAGGCATGGTGGGAGCATAATCGCAAGCAACAGACAATAAGATAAATCGAGAAAGGGTAACGGGTGAAGAGGAAACCACGCGAGGAATCTGAGCGGCCACAATACTAAGAGAACTGTATATAATAAAAATCAGACTTACCTAGTATCGGTAATCAAGACATCCTGGCGGAATACTGTCGAGGATGTAAACACTGTATCAACCATGTCGGAGCGTCCAGTCAGTCTGCCACAAAACGGACAAAGGCCTCGCTAACCGACGGAAAAAGATCACTGCAAATGGTCAGCTAGAGCTTCAAGGGCAAGTAGTGGGCCGAGCACACACACCTTCTGATGAACCACCAACAACGCCGAAGAACAGACCTCATTGTTATGGTGGGTAAAAAAAAAAAAAAAACGCAACTCTGACGACCGAGTCCTGCAAAGATCTGTTAGCTCCTGTATCACAAGTGAAACCAAAGAACACACCCTGTCTATAAGCACCTACCGATAGAGAGTTGGTCCCTGGCAGACCGCTGCCGAGGGTGATACGCCGTGCTGTCCATCTAGTAATTCCACAGAACAGAGAAGCCAAATCTTTGAGACAGGAAGGAAAACAGCAACTGCAAATAGTCCAATGTAGCATTGGCCAAGTATTCCGGTCCATAAGCCGTGCACGAGACGGGGAATGAACCAAACAGGGAGCAAAAGGGAGAACCCGGTTTGCCCTCTCTATTCAGTCTCAACTCAAACACCATTATCAGGCGGTTAGGTCTTAGACATCCTCCTTGCCTTGAGAGTACGTACCAATTCCATGAGAGAAAAGAAAAAAAAAAGCACCTCAAGGTAAACTCTTGCGTGCAAGTAGATGGAAGCAAAGCGCCGATTGTCTTCTGACAAGCCGCAAATCTGTCCAACAACCTGAAAATGGCTGGGAAATATGTAATTAGAATCCAATGGATCGAATGTAAGCTGTAACTGATTAATTGTGCAAGTTCGGGAAGAGTGCTGAGGGGGCCCTATTGTTTGACGAAAGCGAGCGTACGGAGGGCCAAGTTGACTACCCTCAACCATCACAAGGAGCACAATCAATCGGCTTCTGCAGTTCGCACGGCTAGAGTCAGTACCTGGATTCTGGTCCCGGGAGGCGGGGCCATGATTGACCACTCACATATCTTTGTCAACAAACAAGTAGGATGTTATCAAGGTAATCCTTTAAACCAGACTTCGCCTCCTAGCTGAAGCCTTCAATAAATACTGTAAAATCAAATTTGAGACCCAGCAGTACTCACGAGGAGCCAGTGCTCAAAAGCAGGAGACGTCTACGACGGTCCCTTGGTAGGCGATGACCGAAACAAAAACAGAAGACGAAGATCGGAAACCAAGAGTAATCGGGACGAGTCCTAAAAAGAAGCCTGACAAAAGAAACTTGACGGGTGCGACTGTCGTGACAAGAAGATCACAAAGCAACGAGACCGCAGGGGTGATATTTCTGATGCGACACTGGGAGAGCTGTGCCTGTTGCCGTAGACAAAATCTCCCTCTGGTCTCTGTCACCATGTGGCCGACCAGAAGATGGTCAACAGACACACAGATACAGGGAACATCAGAAGAGAGGGAAATCTGTAATGCAGAGCACAGATTGTACACCTTGTGCGCGGTTAGCGTCAGACAAAAACTAGAAACGAAAATACTAAACGCAGAATGAGAGAACAGAAGACTGATGGGTAGAAAAACAAGAGGAAATGGAGTGAGGCAAAGTAAGTGTACTGGTGGTGGGGAAGAGGAGATGAGTGGAGGAAGGAATGAGAAGAAGACGAGGAAGGAGAAAGAGAGTAAGAGAGGAAACGAGGCCAATAAGTAAGTGAAGAGCAGAGATTCGATTGTGTTCTTTCGCCTTCACTTGAGCCCTGAAACCTATTCTGCTCATTCTTGATCAGCACAGAGTCAAATTGGCATCGTGCCATTGCGGAAACTTTCTGCCATGGTGACTGCCACCTCTGATGACGCGGATCTGTCACCCATCTCATTCCATCTCCCCTCATTGTCCGACGGTACAAGCCTCCAACAACACTTGGGCCCTGGCCCTTTGCAACCTGCCCAGAAGCCAGTGGCGACAGTTTTTGGCCCGTCCGACCCGAGACGTGATTACAAGGCTTCCGCAGGAGTTAGTGGACAAAGTGGGATCTTTGAGTAACACGCAAGTTAGATCGTAATCGAAGCGATCTAGGAAAACATCAACCGAGATACGTGCGTGAGTCACCCTGAAAGCGTTGCGCCAAATAAACAGTGGCTTCAACAAGAGCGCAACCCGCTTGCTGTTCCGCGTCATTACCGTTAATCTAGCATGACATAGGCATTCAGACACCTGGCTGCCTCGCAGCCCTCTCCCTCAGCGCACATCGTCCTGTGGTGCGTGTCATCGGATTTACAAGCAATGCAATACTTAGCTTGGAGCAGTCGATCTGACCATTTTTCATACCGGTGACGCAGCACCGGCGGGGGTTGGTAGTGGTGACACAAAGCTTAATGTTGGAATGAAGGTTGTGATTGAGCCAGGGTTCCGGGTTGGCGGTAGATCCATAACGATATTCTTTGGTGGAACGATTAAAGCTAACTGAACTTTTTGAACGATTGCAGGTGAGATCATTGCCAGATTGGCTCGTACGACCTCTACCTCGAGAAATCTTTACCGCTGCAAGATCGTACGATAGCACACCTGCAAAGTATCGCACAACCCACTTCGACTACAACTACCAGCTCCACCATACCATGAGACTCAGATAAGGCGTCCTTGATTGGGCTGTCGCCGCCGCCGTGCAAGTCACCTAACTCAGAAATGCTCGCCATAATCAAGCGGTCGTTGCCTTTGGCTGCGTACCCATCAATTCCTTGGCCAGGTCTTATTAACCATATGTGGTCGCAAATCACGACCTTGCCTGGGTTTTGGGTTAGTTTCGCGCCACCAACATTAATCAGAGGCCCTATGGGGGAGGTGGAATAGGATGAGCGGGTGGACTAAGGAGAGTCTCTGCCATGGACCAGCCGACGGACGTAACTCCTGAGGCTATAGGGTCTCAGAGCCGTATGCAGCCTGGCGTTTTCTTCGGGAGGCAGCCCATGTATTCTCGAGCCGAAATTGGAACGATGTGAGGGTGCCTTCATTGTTCCTGGGATTTGGCCATTGAATATCATGCTAATGTGTGACTAGCACACGTCCTTCCCTAGTACGGCGTACATTTAAAATTTGAGCATAAGGGGCTCGATTCCGTATGCGAGAGGCTCCAAGCTCGTCCTCGTGGAGATTATCGGAAAATATGCCCGGTGTTAAGATTGGTCTGGGGCGTCAGTTTACTGGCGGCTCTGCTTTCAAGCAAGCAGCCGAGGCATCCCAGTTCAGCATACATGGCATGTCTTGAATGAGCATGTGACTACCTAGTAGCTAGGGAAGCCTTGACTTGGTTGAGATGAACTTGCGGGGGGCAATTGAATGGAGCGGAAGAGTATGGAGTTGGCGAACCCAGCTATAGCCGATGAGGGCCAGATATCCTCGGGCGTTGCCCGGGCTTTCGAGCCTAGAATGAGCCGCTTGCTACAATTCATACGAGCTTCCTCTTCATGTCTGGGTTCCTGTGCTCTGTGAACCTCCTCTCCGACACCTTAACCTTTTGCCCGTTTGCCCGCTATGCATGTGTGCTTGGGCTTTGGCAGAGAATATTCTGGACAGCCAAACGGCTTAAACACCTTGTGGTCAAGTGCAACGCGGTCCTTTGGGATGAGCAGCTTGCAGGCATGCACACATGTCATCGGAATCCAGCACTCCGGCCATTCACGTGCCCACCTTGGGCCTCATCACACGGGCCACGACTCCAAAGATTATCATTCAACGGCTAGTCAGTTGGCCCAACACGACCCGTCTAGAGTACATCTTCAGAGTGTCAAACACACACGGCGACGCTGTCATGATCACTGGAGGCCTTAGCAGAATTGGCTATCAAGTTAAACACGCCCTCGCTGAGACCCGGTAGAGATCGCGCTCTGGTACAGTGCCTCCACAGCGCCAGCACCTTGGCATCCGCCCTATATTGTGCGGGTGTGCTGTGTGCCCGTCCACGCCGAACTCGCTGGGAACCATCGAAGAACGACTTACCGGACCGATGGCTTTTCATCGTATAGGTACAACCGGGACTCGACAATTGATCTCACCGACCGCTCCACGTCATGATTGCCTGCGCCAGAATCGTTTTCTAGAGCGGGTGCCTTCGATAAAGAGCCGGAAAGCCGATACCGCGTCATCATCATCGACGTCAACTTCACCAGCGCATGCTACTTTGCTGGCGCTGCAAGCGAGATCTTTCGCGCACTGGGTTGATGCACTCTCAATCTTCGTTCGTCAATATCCGGCCACCCGGAAACTGTTCCGCGGAAGCAAGCTTTCTTCATACCATGCGACGACCGAGATGGAAGGCGTGGTATCGGCCCACGCCGCCGGGGCGGGATGTGGATCCGGGGGAGTTCCAGGAAACAAATCTTCCCTTGAGTTATCAGTAAACCAGGGTATAAGCGGGAAAGGACAAAGACAGACAGTATCATGAACTCTATCAAAGCCGTATTCCATCGCGGTGGGTGAGAGTAATGGGAGAACGTTATCAACGCCGTTGAATGATCATGAGCCAGAAGCAGGTGACGGGCTTGGAAGAAATACCTACTAAAGGGACCATCTATATCATGAGCGGCTAAACTCCGACTGGCGAACTTTAAGCGTACTAAACGGCATTGAGGGAACAGCACCGATACATGATACGACAACTCGAATAGTCGCTAATCACCGAAACGGGGAGAGCACATACGCATAACATCACCATCCATCATATACAGGAACCGGAACCAAGTTCCAGCCTGGTCCCGGTTGCCGGTCGCGATTCAGTCGTCCTGGGGTAGGAAATTCCATATATTTCAGTTTCACAAGCTGCACAGAACTTATCTGTCAGCATGGAGGAATTATACTACCTGTAGTATTATAGCGGCGACTCTTCCATCGCTTTATTATTACTTAGATGCCGATAATCGAGGTTGGGATGGTTATGACAAGGTAAGGAGGGAGAAGACGCTCTCAATGGGCCACGGCATGCTAAGGAACGTAGCTTTGTGGACTTCTGACTAGACAAGATCGCGGAGAACGCAAGCGAATTTGAGCGAGCTGATGAGAAGAGGCACAGGATAAGACCTCGAGTGGTCATAGACATAAATGTAGCTTATCGGGACCCCCCGACCTACGGGCGGACTTCGACTAGTGGCATCTTGAGTATTTATTACGTGCAAGAAAGACACAACTATCAATGAACAGTAAATGCCAAATAGTGGGAGAGCCAGTCTTGACCGGAGGAGCTCTGTTGCTAAGCCCCAGACACTGACAGGCTGCGCGAAGGAGCAGGGCGTTGCGATGGCAGCCTGATCCGTGTCTTTACAAGACCAAACTTAGGAGCGTCTCGGATATGAACAAACCTCAGCCTGTTACCTAAGATGGTGTTGGGCACAACCCACTAAAACGATGATGGACCCCTGTCCGAATGCAATGCAAAGAGGCTGAGCAAGCGAGTCGTCACAATAATAGCGCCATTCGTGTTTTGAGGGTCGAGGCTTATTGGCACGGCAGCTCGACGTTAGCCGTCGTAATAACAGGGACATCTGTGCCCTTACAGAGACTGACCAGCCCTAAAATTTGTCGGCAAGGATCCGTCACAGTTAAGGTTTCTGGATAGTACTGCACGCTGTTCTTGAAATATTCCTGCTTATATACCCGAATTAAAGCATACGATCTCCCTACCGGACAAGTAATAGAGAAAAGAGGTATCTACTTCTAAAACCTTCCATTAACTATGCCTCTTTAACGGAGGCCGCAATCCTAGAAAACAATGGCAAGTCCTGGTGATACACACACTGTACCAAAACCACACACAACGCATAATACAGGCTTTGGAATATCTAAGCACTATTCCACCACCCAAACAACGAAAGTACACAATATCTCAGAACATATGCCATCATAAATGCCAAGGCTGGGGTTGCAATCAGCCGGTTTTAGATGTTGCGAATTCTGACACTCTTATAGTACAGCAAACTTCTGCCGGAGACTGGGGATCATCAGAGTGGCGCGTGCGAATGAGGTTCGGCCATGTTGGCGGGCTGAGGCTGGGCCTCACCAACCCAGCCCTAACTCGGAGCGGCGGAGGCTCAACCAGATTGTGTGATTGTCCTTCGGGAACCGCAGAATCAGTAAAGCGCGATGGTAGCAAGTAGAGCTCTTGTTAGATTTGATGAGGGAAACGAAACAGTAGAAGATGGAATATCTAACGATCGATAAGTGCATCATATTCGTCCAACTCGTCTCCGGCGCGTGGAGATGGTGTACACTGCGATAGTGCATGTCGGTAGAGTAGATTAGCGTGATGAAGGCGAGTATGCCTCCAGTCGACCAAGGCATGGCGAGTAATCCCATCGGATTTGGATCGTTGCAAGAGACAGAAAGAATAAGGCATCTCGATAAAGTCGCAGTCCAATAAAAAATGGTGATATTCAGGTTGCAAGGTAGGGATCACACTGAGCTAGCGAACTCGGTCAGAGACCCACAGCTAAGGTAGTAGCGCAGGTTTCAGGCTAGGCAGTGAAAGAACCAAAAATATGGAATCCCATCAATGACTCGACGGGTTTAAGACTGTGGCCGGGGCCTTGCCGGTACGTCTTAAGAGTGGAGAGAGCCCTCCTTTAGACAACTCTTCGAGAGCGCCATTTTTTTGTGTGCTTATAAGGGAGACTTTTCGCTCTGTTATTTCTTTGATGTATGATTTCTTCCGCACAGAAGAAAAGTAGGTTATTAGGCAATAGTGTCAAGCTTCAGCTCCCCGTGTGTACTTCTCCCTCCCATTATCTCCGCCTGCGCCCAGTCCCATGGGCTTGAGCTCTATCGAGCTTTTGTCACTAAAGCTCCCCCGTTTATGCTGGACAGTGAATTCCTCCGTTTTCAAAATCCCGCCCTGCTTCGGAGACGACCGTGTTGCAGTGCTTTTCATGCTCTCTTCTTCCTCGTTCAAAGCTTCTTGCGACTCCTGCCATCCCCTATTTGACATGACTTGCACCGAGTTCTTCCAACCGCGGCTGATACTGTTGCTGTGGCGCTTCGACTTCTTGTCTGCGCCGGTCGCTTGCGTGTGGGTTCCTGTTCGAGGGTCATGCGTGTGTGTGCCTGTTTGGTTTCGGGAGTAGCTCTTGTGGCTGGATCGGATCTCGCGGTATAGCGTCCTCCTACTCTGCATTAGTGATATGATTGCATTGCATTACATTGCGTTGCAGGTGGGCTAGCAAGGCGAAGAGCAAGACTCACAGAATCGGAATCGAAATTGCCATGATCGAGGTTGCAGGCTCCGCAAGAGTCCAGATTGTCAGATCGACACGGTCATAGGTAATATCATTGCTGCTCATGTGGACGACAAGCACTGCCTTGACAATACCAGTCACTCCAGCACTAGGAAGGTGAGCGTCAGTTAGTATGTACTACAATGTAGAACAGAATAAAAGACGCTTGCTTACATTGCACCCAAGCTCATCGCAACTGCCACTCCAATCCTCTCGCGTCGCAGCATCGACATTCCGTAGATAATCTGCCATGGCAGCAGTGCGAGCACAAAATCTAGAATTGCCGAGTAATCTGCGAGAAGAAGCTGTTAGTCCATCAACAATACTCGACGGTCTACATCGTATCTTACAAGCAGCAAACAGTTGAAATTTCAGTAGTTTTTTCCCGTCCCAGCATGTCCCAGGCACATCTTTATCCCACACTCTCTTCAGCGGCGTGCATTTGGCGAAGCCGAAAATCCAGACCAGGTTCATCGAGACGTTGATCGTGACGATGACGAAGATGAGAAAGTGCTTCATCCACACATTCGTAGTGATTCTGTGCAGCGTGAGGGCGAACGAGGTCTTGCTCGTGGTCGTCGCGACGATGCCGAATAACGCCACTAGGATCGTATGCAGGTTGATGGTCTTGAGGTTTTCATCGCTAATGGTGTCCGCGTGGTCGCCGAATCCAAGGGATACGATATAGGTATTTATCGAAACTGCGATTGAGAGGGATACCTAGAAGACGCAACCATGCGTCAGTTCATATATGTGAAGCTGTGAGGGGTATCATGTGGCAGAGGCGGATGCAGGGATTCAGGGCTCATGTACCCACGAGATGATCAGCAGGTGGTCGTCCCACCACAGGCCGCGTCCTCGCCACAACTTGCAGTATACGCGCAGAATCAGCAAGATGCCTGCCGCAGCCGTCAGTGACCAACATGAGGCGATCAGCCGCGTGCCTCTGCCATCAGCCATTGTGAGCTTGTTGCATTGAAGACCAATTGAGGTCTCTGGGCTCTGAAAGGCGCGCGTGCAGCGGTGACCCAGAAAACTCACAGGGTAGATGGAGACCCAGGACCACTTTTTGCGAGTCACGACGGCGAGTCCCACTCTTATCGTGAATTCATCGTTTCGAACATCTGTTGCCATCGGGCACAAAATCTCCGAAGTTGATCCTTATTATCGGCCCAAGTGGGCGTGCATCTCCACTGCAAACTTTATCTTCAGGGCTAGGACTTAGTGCAGTCGAGCCGGGGCTGGCGTTAACCCTAAGCAACTCAGCGAGCCATGCCCTCTGGGTCGCAATTTTCTTTTAAGTTGACGCTAGGATTGGGGCCCGGAATTGCGATGGGCGCCGGTCCGGCCGGGACATTCCAGCCGGCCACTGACCTTAGATTATATTCTGCTGAGATCCCTCGCTGTGTCTCGGTTCTCTCTCCCTATCAAGAAGGTCCCAGTAATCTAAGCTGCCTTCAAACCAAGACCTCCTCCATTATAGTGAGGATTATAGAGCCATTAAAAAGCAACTTTTCTTCTTAAGGATAACGAAAGGTCTTGTGTGGTCTATTGTTAGGGGACGAGACTAGTATCCACTCGGTGGTCTTTTTATATTGAATCTCGCCATAGGAGTGACTTCCTGTACCGATTTTACCGGAGTTTTGCCGGTGCAAATGCCCCTTACCACGTTGTATGTAAAATGCTTGTTCCTCCTTCCTTCCAGACTGTTTCTCGAAGCCACATGAACATCCCTGCCTCGAAATCCTCCAATGCTTTCTCTCCGTCGAACCTTGTTCCTGGCCCTCGTGGCGGGATCGACGCTGGTCCCATCCTCCAGTTGTCGGCCTCACACTGTTCGCTCCCCCACCGCCAAACTTGACAGGGGAACGTATGTAGGCCTGCACAATCAGGAGTACGACCAGGACTTCTTTCTCGGTATTCCTTACGCACAGCCTCCGGTTGGTTCCCTGCGCTTCGCGGCACCTCAGCCGTTGACGGAGTCGTTCCACGGGCGTCGAAGCGCCACCGAGTATGGCTGGATGTGTATCGGATACGGCTCGGATACTGCGAACCTGGGCAATCCCGTTAATGAGGACTGCTTGACTCTCAACGTCGTCCGTCCTGCAGGTGTGAAGCCTGGAGATGATCTCCCCGTTGGTGTCTGGGTGCATGGTGGAGTGAGTTCCCCGGAGATTATCATTCTCTACCGCTGCTGACTGTTCCAACAGAGCTACATCATGGGGGGTTCCCGGGACCCGCGCTACAACCTGAGCTATGTTGTTGAGCAGTCCGTGGCCGAGGGAAAGCCGATCGTCGCAGTGTCGATCAACTACCGCCTCTCCTACTGGGGCTTCCTATTCAGCCAAGAAATGCAAGACGAAGGTGCCGGAAACATTGCATTCAGGGACCAGCGTCTGGCGCTGCAATGGCTCCACGACAACATCGCCGCCTTCGGTGGTGACCCCGACAAGGTTACAATCTGGGGCGAGTCCGCCGGTGCTCGATCGCTAGGAATGCAGCTCATCGCCTATGATGGACAGCACGACGGCCTGTTCCGCAGTGCGATCCTCGAGAGTGGAAGCCCTGTCGCCAAATATGCCGATGCTGCTCGTTGGCAGCCATACTTTGACGCCCTCGCCGCAAGGACGGGATGCGGCGATGCCGCTGACCGACTGGACTGTCTCCGCCAGGTCCCCTGGAAGGATCTCAGCGACATCTTCAGCGGCACGAACCCCTTGAATGTCACCGCGCCCACATTCAGTGCTGTTATCGACGGCGACTTCATGACCTCCCACGCACCGACTCTCCTCAAGGAAGGCAAGTTCGCCAAGGTGCCGCTCTTGACTGGTAACAATGCCGATGAGGGTACCGCATACGCGCAGCAGGGCATCAGCACCGATGCGCAGTTCGAGGCGTGGCTTACCACCCTGGGCTTTTCCAGCGATCAGATTGAATCTGTCTTCGAACTATACCCCAATGACCCTCTCCTGGGCATCCCCGCCTCCTACGTCGGTATCCCCCCCGAGCTCCCTTATGGCCTGCAGTATAAGCGAGTCGCGGCGTTTGCTGGCGACTACCAGCAGCACGCAGGCCGAAGACTCCTTGTCGAGACGTACGCCGATGCCGGACTGCCTGTGTACTCCTACCTCTGGGACGTCCTCGTCAACGGCCTCCCCTCGCCCCTCTACGGCGCCACCCATTTTCAGGAGGTCGCGTTTGTCTTCAATAACATTGAAGGCATCGGCTACGCGGCCAACCCGTTCGCTGGCAAGCCGTACTCGTACATCGAGCTTGCGGATCTGATGAGCAAGATGTGGGTTCACTTCATGCATGATACCGATCCCAACTTTAGACAGGCTTCGCTTGCGTGGCCACTATATGATACTACGGATGGAGAGCCTAACAACCTTTTCTTCGATACGAATCACGAGGATCTGGGCTACGTTGCGGCGGATGATTATCGGAGCGAGGCCATCGCGTACCTCCAGGAGAATGTCTACAACTGATCCTGAATCCTTTGTATATTAGCTAGATTTGTCTTGCGGTTATACATATAATAGATAATAGAATAATAGATATTGTCGGCACATGCCCTTACCTATTCACAGATCCTTCTCCCCATCAACGTACCAAGTCGTATAAGATTCGAGTATACTCCGTACTACAACGTATATCTAAGCGATTCATTCACTACTCGGAATATGGTGACAAGAGACCCACATACCAGTCGTGGAACCACTCGTTTTGCTTGCAAAGGATAATACTCCGTACCTTGCTCCGCAATGCACGTCCGCTTGTGGAAGAGCGTGAGGGCACCACTTCTGGTGAGAGCATCTAGACCGTGGGATGTAGTAACTCGGCGTTCGGCATGGAGCTCGGCAGGTTGTCCTTGGAGAGAATTGAGCCTCGGCGCTGCCGGCCTCGCCCCTTGAACGCGGAATATGGAGTGGCCCCGAAGCTCGAACCACCATTGTGCGAATCAGTGCGATCACTCGATCGCTGAGGCGGAGTTGGAGATCATCGATCGGCCATTGAGAATCGACAGCTTCCACACTTTACATGTATACACTCCGAGGAAGAGCACTGTGTGAGAAATCGAGATTCAAAGAGGCTCACAACAGCCTCGTGCATTGCGCTCAAGCTCCTCAACGCCACCATCCCCATCCTTTTCTTGCTCTCGGTAGTAGGAGACGAAGATGGCAAAATCAAGCGGGCCGAACTCGGGCGCGTTGGCGGGAATTGGCCGGGAAGCAAGTTATACGTAAAAATGTTTCAGGTTAAAGTTCGCTCGCGCCCCGGAGAATAATGGCCAGACTCGGATCTTGTCCGCGGTGCTGGTAGTATGAATCTCGTCCGGAGTGGGGAGCCCTTTTGAGCATGAGACGGAGTTCAAATACGAACCCGGTGAAAACCGGTGAATCGTAATTGACCCACTCTCGTCTACTTAAGCTGTCTTGGGGTATGATCGCCGCAGGGCCACGAGGGTGGCGAAGTCTAGAACCTGCGTTGGCTTATTATTAATTTAATATGTGTATACCGCCGGCGCAAAGCTGAGCCTGTTGAGGCGCGACTTGAGCGCCTTCGCCTTGGAAGCTGGATCGACCTTCCGGAGACCTAAGTTCTCTTTGGTCGAGTCAAAGCCAATATCTACACAAAGGTCACGGTTCTGGAGAAGTCAGAATGGCTCGAGATTGGAAAGGTTCTTCATTACTAGGACGGTTTCTGCCGAGTTGATTGGGTAAGCGAGGCGCGCGAGAAGGGATCGCGACTCAAGCTGTGGCTCGCGCAATGGAAAGATAATAAGCACAATGGCACTGCCTGCGACGAAGGGAGCTTGGAGACGTACGGCCTGCTTCCACGGGATAGGCTCATTCATTGCGCAAGGCGTAGTAGGCTCGTGAATCGCTTTAGCTAGATGTTGGGGATCAAAGCAAGCTTAGGACAGTCAGATTGGAGTCCACCCTTCTAGGCAGTACGTAATTACCCTGACACCGCTTACCTTTATATATAATGTAACGGGTACAGTGAATGTGGACAACTTGGGGCTTATACAAGATCGCATGATAAGGATCTCCACGAAGCTTCATGTATTTAGAGCGCAGGAACTTGATGAAAGTCAAGATGGTTATAACCAATTTGACAGGGATAGATGGACCTTCTAATCGCAGAGGCGACTCCATGCTAAGTGACAAGGCGTATATAAGGAATGCATCCATCAAGGTGAATCGGGGTGCATACCTCATCATCTTCCAAAAGAGAGTGGTCCATGCATGAGTTGTGATAAGATGGATCGAAAGCGATGCAGTCAGTACATATAGGAACCTGATGAGCTATCCATCCAGGCCAACAAGTGGAGTAGCGTGAAAAAAGGTAGTGATTCGCTGATTGGAACGCTCGTAGCACTGCTGCTCCGCGGGGTTATAGTAGCTGGCTATCACTGCAGCGCGATAATCTCAGCTGACGTGGACTGGCTTCGATTGTAATACAAACATTATAGAGGGTTGTAGAGCACCGTGCCAATCCCATGGTTAAAAACATGCAAATGCAACTATAAGCAACCTGTCTACACCTAGCCATCCCGGATTTTCCTCAATCCAACAAACCCAATACGCCAGACATGGTTCTCAAACAAAGTAACCGCATACAATAACCACAGCACATGAAATATATGTAATATTACCTATGACCGCCAACGCTGGCCCAGGTACTCGTTGTCGCACCTCGAAAGCTCCAATGTCTAGGGTTGGGAGTAAGCGAGTCTCAATTGTCCAAGCGCATTCTCAACGCCATTATATTTCAGAATGTCGCTTCGAATTAAGCATGCCCTAATCAATACCCCAAACACATAAAGTATATTGGCCACCTTCATGAACGCTAAGGCTGTATCGTCGGTCCGCGAAGCTCAAGACTCCCAAAGTCTGATTGCTCAACGCAAGTGCAGACTCCCCACGAGTACATTCACAGATGCACGCAGTACACAGTAGCGATAAGGCGATAACCCTTCTTCTGCGAGCGAATGGGGGTCATCGAAGTGGTGCGGGAAAGTGGAACTATGCCATCTTGGCGGGTTCGGGCCGTCACGGTCGCTTTGGATCTGGGTTAAATCTGTGCCAACGGCGCCTGCTGGAGCCTCAGTTTGGCCGGGGGAAGCTGTAGGTAGAAAGGTATATTAGCGATGCTACGTAACAGGATTGTGGCAAGATATCATGAGGAATAAAGCCTAGAAGAACCAACGGAAGCAGAGACTATGAACAGAGTAACAAAAAATCTTACAGTGTCGCGGAGGATAGTACGGGCGATATCCCCGAAAACGCTTGGAGAGAGTGTATATTGCCATGATGCAGTTAGGGATGGTAGTAATCAAAGTGATAAAGGCAAGAATACCGTCGGTTGACCATGCTATGCTGTATTGCTTTGGGAGTAGAACAAGGCAGTTTCAAGAGTGTTGTGAATTTGGAAAAAGTTGGAATGCACTATGGAAATTATTGGTATTTAACCTTTTATATTTTATTGCATTGTATTACATTGCATTTCATTGCATTGTTCAGCTAAAGGCAAAATGGGGGTGCAGCTCACCCCGCATGTTTTTTGAATCGAGAATCATAGGTCGATGGGAGACTATGAACTTGACTACCTGAAGGTCACCATCACTGGAAGCAAGGGAGAGTGCGCTATTTCCTTCGCTGTCCACTCTGTGGTCATACAAGGGGTCGAGAACGAGAGCCCGGACGGTTCTCGTGTGACCTTTTTGCACAGCAAGCATCAGGGGTGAAAGGCCACTATTACTCCGACAGTCGGAGTCAACGCCAGCCTTATCCACTAGGCAAGTGACGACACTCTCCTGATCATTGGCAGCGTTGAGCCAAATGGGCGTTTGCCCCCGGCTGTTCTTCGAGTTACTGTTCAGGTCGGTTTGGTGGGCAATCATGTTCAAGATCTCCAGATGGCCATTCTGAGCGGCAATATGGAATATAGTATTGCCATAATTATCAGGCTTCAGGTCAATATCTGGTGTCTCCAGAAGTGGCTGTACTTCTTGCAGGAGGCCACCATCGACAGCCCACACAAGGGGTGTACGGCCACCATTGTCCTGGGCATTTCGATCTACCCTATTGCACGCTAGAATCGTCATTGCCATTGGACGGTCTATCGCTATCAGTGCTAAAGCCAGGCAGGTTCGCCCCAACTAATCCTTAGCATTTGGCTGCGAGACGTCCGAATCTAGGAAGACCCGTGCCACAGAAGTATGTCTGCCTTAACAGCACGCATAAATGGTGTCAGTCCAGATGAACCGTATATGTCCTGGGCCCCATTCGCCAAACGATGCGAGACAGCCTCAGAGAATCCATGCGCTGCTGCATGTGACAGGGGTGTGTCACCATTGGAATCGACTCTATTCGGGTCTACCATGGTCAGTAGCTTGAGAAGAGCACGCCGAAGGGCCGGATTGGTGTAATCCAAGTTCCAGATATGCTCCGGCCACCCGTGATCTGCATACTGATAGAAGAATGACGGTGGCTCAGCCTTACAATTCCCCAGAGCCTCCAGGAGGGTCGGCCCTATATTTCTGTCGGCTCGACCATTTGCCCTGAGGAGCTTCAGCGCCAACCGTTGTGATTGCCCGAGTGAGCGGGCAGCAGCTTTCGTCACCGCCGAGGCTATGGCTGCTCCCTGGACTCTTGGACTCTTGACCGTGGACAGCGTCTTAAAGAATATCTCATAGTTGAGATATGTGGCAATGATATTGGCCATTTCCTCCTTCGCTTCGCCGAGGTCAAACCGCTCTGCGCCACGCCACTCGGTCTCGAGAAAAGCGATCACACTATGGCGTACCATGCGGATGCCGAGATCTCTTCATCCGTAATTAGCAGCCCTCCACAACATGCCAATGTAGAGTATATGTCATTCACACGATCGTGTGGATTCCAGTTCGTGTCGCCGGGTATAATACTCAGGGCCTCCCTCATTTCCTCTGTGGTTAGTGGGCGGCAGGCGACAGCTATCAGCTGGAGGATCTTGCTTTGATATGACAAGTCACTGATGCCACCCTTTTGAAGAATAGTGTCGTACGTATCAGAAAGGTCAGTGGGGAGGTTCGTTATGGCCTGGCGAATTCCCGCGTCTGTTCTTTTGAGGCACAATGCCTTGATCTGAAGGGCCACCCACAAAAACATGCCTTGAGCCCCCTTGGACAGACTTTCCTGGATGTCGAGTATTAACCGCGGGTCATGAAGGGCCAGGCTGCCTGATTCAAGACACGCTGTAAGCTCTAAGGTGATGAAATCGTCGATATCAGGATTAACATCCGGAATATAGAACGAACTGAGCCTGGGAAAGCACTCAAACGATGATATCAAGGGGCTCGAAGCTTCCTGTCTAATTGAAATGCACAGTGACACACTCGCCAGATCTTGAAGTTGTCGGAGAGAGCCGAGGATAGCAGTTCGTTCACCGTTATCACAACTTTCCAGGCCATCCAGAACTATATATGCTCGATACTCCCGACCGAGCACAGCCTTAAGCAAGCTGCACAGATGCGACAAGTCGCGGGCTGGGTGCTCTAAAAGGAAATCAAATATCGGAGTGAGGTCTCGGATAGGCCCCCGATATCAGCTCATGGGCGCAACATAACTATTCGCAGTCCCCCCGCCTTAGATCATGTATGGCAGAAGACTTCATCGTGGCTGTTCAGCTGTGCCATCACGTATCGAAGCTGAGCCGGAAGCCGAGCATCCGCCAGTGGTTGGCCACTACAATTGACTCGAAGCTTGCCGTGTTCCAATCCGATCTTGATCTATGGGCAGCATCCATCATGGACGAGGTAAACATTCTCATGGCGCAACAGATAGCAAACGAGGCCACTCAACATTCTCGATTCCGATCGGTCATTAGTTGGCGTCATGAATCAGATGGATTAGAAAAGCAGCTGAGGGCGAGGAAACATACCTTGGATACCTGCTCCGACCACGGCCACGAGGCTAACTGGAAAAGAACGCGAAAGCTTGGCAACAGCAGCATTTAAGCAGTCAGATGAGTACTCGACCTGGAAAAGCCAGACAGATTCGAGCACGTTACTGTGCGTCGGGAAGCTAGGCCCAGGGAAATCCGTCCTCTTGGCCAATGTCGTGGATGACCTCGTTTTGGACGCAAATGCAACAGCAACGATTGCGTATTTCTTTTGCCAACACGATGCGCTTGAAAGCCTGAAAGCACGAACCGAGATTGGGTGCGTGGGTCGCCAAATATTGCAGGCTAAACGGCCAGCAGCCATCAACATAGCAGATCGTCGCTCGAAATAGGCGGGGTGTTTCACAACTGCCTAAAGGCATATGGTTAGCTCTACGCGTGTACCCCTGGTCAATTTATAAGCTCCACTAAGTACGAAAAGCATGGAGTACTGCGTCAGTGCCGCATGAAACGGCCGGCTGCCAGGTTCCAGTGGCGAAGGCGCGGGACTAGTGTCAATAAGATAGATTAGCGGAATCCCAACATACCAGCAATGCCAGGCGCACAAGAGACCATACGCTGCAGGCCAACAAGTTCTGGGAGCCGCCGATAACAATATTGCGGAGCGCCGCGAACTGCTGGACAGCCTGCAGGATGCTCGTAACCGTGGACTAAAACATTGTCCTTGGGGTCCAGCAAATTGACTAAGTTCAGCCGTAACTTGCATGACAACGCGAATTCCCGGCGGCGACTTGGATGCATTCTGCTGATGCGACTGGAATCGTGCCTGTTGAGAAAGCGCCCGTTGATGTCAGCTGAGGCTAGCCTACGGCGGCTGGAGAGCGTCAAAACTCACCTGTTCGATCAACGAGAGATCGGCCTGGAACTGCGATATGGCCTGGCCCAGTCGCACCTCCCCCAATCAGGCGGCCGCAGAGCCTCCATCAGAGTCTGGGCAACGCGATTGTTTTTGCCTATTCACATCTCGTGGTGCGCTGCAGATGTTCCGTTCTACTAATTGTACCTTCCCTTACATAGTTACTCGGGAGAATGATAGGAAGATCCCGCGTGTCGGTGCGGGAAATCGATGGGGTGTTGTCTATGACTGGCTTGAGGAGCAGGGGCTGGGCGCTATCGGGGGACGGGATCCGGGGGTGGTCGGTGGCGATGATAATATATGTACTAACATGGACAAAGTGGTCTCGGTGCGGTGCCAAATGTGCATGCCGTTCCGAGTGATGGGAGGAGAGCGTTCGAGGTTTCTCTTCTTCCTATATCCTACAGCTACGCAGACCTCTATCACGCCCTGAAGGGCGGCGGATCGAATTGAGCAGCAGTTTGGAGGGTTCTTGTTGCGGGATCTTGAATGAAGTTGAGTGTGTACGATAGCTACCAAGTAGTCAAATATTGCAATCAATGCACCCATTTCTTCGTCGGCTGTCTTGAGCTCTTTGTCACTGGGTATAGACAGGGATCCGTTCTACCACGCAGAGATCGGGACGAGTCTGCCAAACCGCTGATCAATTTTCAATTAACGAGGTTGCCGCGCTCTTGTAGCGATAACTGAATGGAAAGCACTCGCGCGATCTAATCCAGCGATCCTCGATCGGAGATACCAACAGTATCGGTGTAGCCTCAACGTGCGCTAATGAAGCCAGAACTAGAACCCAAAAGAGAGGAAAGGCCAATGAAATAACATAAGCATTATCTAGATTGTCTTGCAATCGAGTATTATATCTATAGACATTATAATCTATTTTATCTCTACCCCTCCTCCTCCTCCTCCTCTTCTGCATTCTTCTCCCTCCCCCACGTATAACTCCTCAGCGTATAGAGCGCACTAATCCCCAAACCCAGTCCACCAAGCCCAATCGCAAAATATAAACAACTCCTATACCCCCTCAGCCTCTCCTGCTTATTCTCTCCATGCGTAATCTGACTCTCAATCGTCCCCGCAAACCCCAAACTCAAAGAAATACTGTAATTCACGACCGTCGTGACCAGACTCGCTGCCAACCCCTGGTGTTCCCTCTTCACGGCGTTCGAGAGCATCAACGTCGCCGCGGGGAACGACATATCCATGCCCCATGGGATTATGACTAGCGAGACGAAGGTGAGGGCCCAGTATGTTTGGTGCACAGGGGCGATGCTGATGAGGACTGTGCCGAGGGTGAATGCGCTCAGGGACATGCACATTATCCACGCGGGCCGGATACGCGACATGAGGTAGCCCGTTGCGAATGCAGCGATGAGGCCGGAGATTCCAGGGGGGATGAACATGGCCGAAGCAAGGAGGGGCGTCGCGCCGCGGATGTCGAGGAGGAAGCGCCAGGAGTAGAAGATCCATGTTCCGAAACAGCCCCATCCGGTCGCGACGCAGGCGAGGACAAAGGAGACGTCTGCGGAGAAGGCGTGGAAGGGGATGAGCGGGTGTTTTGCGAAGCGGAACTCGACGATGAAGAAGGCGGCGAGGAAGAGGGTTCCGAGGATGAGGAGGACGATCACGTAGGGCTCGGCCCAGGATACCGTCGGCGCCTGGTTCCAGGCGATATTGACGAGGACGAGGCCTGTTATTCCGGTGAATGCGCCGGGGATGTCGAGCGAGGTGTAGAGGTTATCGGCGGGTTTCTGGTGGCGGATGGGGACGATGACGAGGTGGGCGATTGCGGCGCAGACGACCGAGACAATCGCCATGGACCAGTATGTCCAGGGCCACCAGGCGAGCTGGGAGAAGAGGGCGGCGAAGACGCCACCGATGATTGCGCCGTTGGGGGCTGTTGCGCCGAAGAGGGCGAAGATCATGTCCTTCTTTTTGCCCGGGGCGTAGGTTGCGCCGAGGATCGCGAGGCCGTTGGGGAGGAGCATGGCCGGTCCGAGGCCCTGCAGAACGCGCGCGAAGATGAAGAGGATGTAATTCGAGTAGACGCTCAGTCCCGCGACAAGCGACCACAGCGCGAGCCAGAGGAAGCCGATGATGAACATGCGGTGGTACCCGAACAAATCGCCGCAGCGGCCAAAGACGAGGATGAACGTGCCGACCGTGAGCGAGTAACCGGCGAGGAACCAGGCGAGTTGGCCGGGATTGCTGAGGCCAAAGTGGTCGCCGATAATGTCAAGGGGCGAGAGGCAGATACCGACATTGGCCTGCGTGATGAACTGCGACATGCATACTATGATGACGAACGCGACTTCGCGGGGAAGCGAAAAGGTGTCGGCGATGGACTGGTTCGTCTTGACCTGCTGCAGCTCATTCTTCTGCTGTTCGTCCTCCATGGCGACTGCAAACCGACTGCGACGATGGCAGCGACTGCGTCAATGACCCCTGAGTGAACTGGACAAAAATTCGCTGGAGAATTGGGGAGAAAATATTTTGCCAGAGGGATCCACCTTGCGTGATAAGATAATGACGTCTCCATCTGATCCTTATGTATAAGCCAAGCCAGCCAGACCAGATCGGGCTTATCAATCGAGTGCCGCGGAATCCTGCTCCCGATCAGTTTTGCTTCTGCGTGCTTATGTTTCGTTGTCGTCGTTGGCATCTGATCGCGCCCAATTCCGCGGTGGCCAATGATGATGCATGGACATGAAAGAATTCGTTAAGGTTCTCGGAGATCGACCCCACAATACAAAACCGAGTAATTAAGTCCGATATTGCTCTGCCTGAATGAACGGCTTTCGGTCGCGTTGGAAAGAAAATACGCAAACATGCTCGCTACAAATGCTGTCTGGCATCATCCTTGATGGACTGTCCTCGTGTGACGCGTGATGACCTCACATTCTGCAATCCAGCACACCGCGATCGTCTCGCACGAGACAGATGACAGAAAGCATCATCGACGACCTGTTCAGAGGTGGAAGAGTGTCGGTCTCCGACAGTCGCGCAAAGAGAACGCCCCAAGGTGGAGCCGAGCTCGGAACGTGCTGCCTCGGATCGTTTGCGACCGGCAACAATGTCCGACTGCGATTTCAGGTACAGTCGGAAGCTGATGTATATTCTTATATGATCCCTCGTTGGGCTACCTGTTACTGCATGTATCTTGATACGAAGCCCGTCCATTTAAAGTGATTTCTTCTTCCATTCCTTCAAGACCTTCTGTACAGTACCCTCCAAGATATATATCTTAGGTTGTGGTATGGTGCGAAAACATGTTTGCATCTCAGGCTTATGAAGAACACAATATAGAGGTATAGAGGTATAGACAATGAGTTATTACTAAAGTCCACGTCCAAACCATGGTCATATTCAATAAACGCACTTGCTGTCACAAGGGGTCCTTTCCACGTGGATATCCACTCTGCGTTTGAGATTCCATTGAACCCCTTACTTCGGCTAAAAATATGCATAGGAGGGAAGCTTTTTTGCGAAATAAGAAAAGATATAAAGGTTCCGAATCAGGGGCGCAGGACGATATTTGCTCTGATGTTTGCCGTGATCCAAACAATCCAGCTCTGGCAATGGAAGATCTCGACGCTTTTGAGAAAATCCAAACCATCAGATAACTCTATAGAACCACCCGTCTATTCTCTCATATGATCGCAACTAGAAACCCGGATGCCCGACCTCACCCAACGCCTCCCTAACAACCTCCTCAAGCTCCTTCTTGGGCAACCCCAACTCCGCATTCCTCAACTTCTTCGCCGGCTCAAAATGCCCACTGAAAGACCCCTCCGTAAACCCAATATTAATCAACCCATACCCCGCAAACGTCTCGCCATTGTTAAACGCCTCCTTTAGCGCAGGGATGGCCTCCGCGGTATTTATCGATTTGCGCGTCCACTTTTCGCCGGTGAGCCGCTCGATCGTCTGCACGAGTTCTTCCTGCGTTGTCGCAAAGTCGCTCAGGAAGACGATCTGGTTTGCGCTGCCTGCGGGGGACAGGAGGATGCGGTTTAGGGCCAGTGCGGTGTTGGCGAGGGTTGTTGTGGAGAAGGGGCCCTTGCCGTCGTTGGTTAGGGTGATGGTGCGGTTCTTGTAGTCGAGGCCGAGGAAGTTGTTGCGGAGGGACCTGGCCGGATTGTCAGTATCCGTCGTCACATGAGGTCAAGAGAAAGTGGCCGTACCATCCAATCCACATCCCACAGGCAATAGTCGTCCAAGTCAACCCAGTCCCCTCCTTCTCACGGAGATAATCCTGCACAAGCCCCTTGTCGCGGAAGACAACGGAGAGATCCCTCGCAGCAGGGGTATTGTTATCAAGCCCATACTCCGATGGGAGATACCTCTTGACGCCGGCTGTAATAGCCGCATCGATGAACTTGAGCTGCTCAGCGACGGAGAAGCTAGTGATGGCGTTGACGATGGCGTCTTGCCCCTTGAAGGCCGAGACGAGGTCGTCGAGGGGGTAGCTGTCGGCGATTTTGATCACATTTGCGGTTGATGGGATGCTGTTGAGGGCTTTGGAGGATTCGCGGGCGAGGACGGTGACGTTGAAGGAGGGTTCGGAGAGGAGGGCTTTCAGCAGGACGCTGCCGAGGGAACCGCCGCCCTGTGAAGGGTTAGTTTATATTTCTCCATGACTGTGTGAGATGAGGGTGACGGACTCCGATGAGGATGATGTTCTTGTATCCTGAAGACATTTTGAGTCTATTGAGTGACGCGCGGGAAACTTGCGATTCTGATGATGTGAAGAGTAATGGAAGATGAGCTGCGATACAGACCCCAACAGACGACCGCACGACGTGGTTTATATACCTTCCCCCCCCCTCCAAGATACCGAACCTTCCGGAAAGCTACCGTGCCAGTGATTAATCAAGAACAATCACAAACTCTATATAGATCGGCTTTCGTGGTAGTTGATGCATTGCTAAGCAGGAGATCACTAATCAGGGCAACCAGCCCGGACTCCGATTGGGTCGCTCGACTAATTTTGAATGCCGAGCCGCTCGAAAAGTTTATTACGGGGTATATTTAGCTTCGAGTAAGTGAGTAATCAGAGCTTACTGATGTCATATGGAGAAAATATGGATTGCGCGTGCGGGGAGGTCGTTAGGGCTCGATTGCGATAGTCGGGAAGGGAATGGATAGCCTCGCGGTGAAAGCCTACAACTCCTAAGATAACATCGCGACTTGAATCCGAGCAACTTAATATACGTGATAGGATGGAGTAATATTCAGAGTGACTTCACAACTCATAATACATAAAACTAACCCAACCACCTACAATCCCTCCAATGACTCCCGCCTGCGAAAACCACCGAAGCTATCACTGGTAAACCGTCTTCGCCTGCATAAACGAATCCGCCGTCTCATAATCATGCCCAAAAATCAGCTTCGCACTAAAAAGCCTCTGCAACCGCTTGATAAACTTCCCACTCTCATGCCACGCCTTGTGGTCGCGCAGCAGCCACCCCTGCGCCTGGTTCTGCTCGTAGTTCTCTTTCACATGGAACTGGTCCGTCGTCCAGATGAATGTCCCGTCATCTTTTAGGTTCACTTGCATGATGCAGAGGCCGGGTGTGTGGCCTGGACAGTGGTACAGGGTTATTCCTGTGCAGAGGTCGTATTGCGATTCGGAGAATGTGATCCAGTTTAGGTGGTCGAGGGAGAGGTAGTCGGCTCTGTGCAACTTTCATCAGCATCTACTCATTGCGTCCAGAGAGTGTTTGACTTGGAGGAGTCGACCCACAAATATACCGCCCCATCGGCCCCCGTCGCCGCCGCCCAACACGCATGCTTAAACTCCTCCTCATGCACATATATCGGCACGCCCGAATCGCGGAAATGTTCGAGGCCACCCGCATGATCCAGATGCAAATGGCCCATGATAACCGCTTTGACGTCCTTGATGTCGTATCCCGCGCGCTTGATCGCTGCAGGGAGGTGGTGGAATTCTTCGTACCGGGTTCGGGGGAAGAGGTCTGTTGAGACTGGGCCCCATTGCTGTATCATGTGTTAGTATTTGCTGCGGAAGGAGGGGTGATTTGAAGGGGATTGAATGGGTTGTAACCGCACCCGATCAACATCCTCGGCACTCCCCGTCTCGAAAAGAATAAGTCCCATCTCAGGATGCTCGATCAATCCCGCAATGAGCATAAGGTCGCGGCGCTTGTTCGTCGGGTTGGGGTTACTCGCTGTGCCGCCATTTGCGCCGACGAGGAGCCTAAATATTGCTTGATTAGCACTATCCCTCCTAATATTCGAGAAAGCCTGTAGACCGTGACGTAGACATACCACCCTTCATCGACGTTCATGGTGCCGAGATTCAGTAGGTGCATTTTCGTTCCCGGGGGGCAAACGTAGGCGGGCAGGCATGCTGCGGCGAGTTGTTGCATTGGGGCTGCCATTTCCAGTAAATACTCCTGCAAGATATGTTGTGGCACTTCTGGTTCGAGGGTTGGACAGGGGTGTTGGTGGTGTAATTATGGATTGCTTGCATTCATATTGTAGAAGAACCCGCCGAGAAATAGTGATTAGTCGGATAGAAAGTCTGGATTACTAAAGTAGCATGTCCAGCTGGAGAGACTCGAATACTCGAGAATGCTGACTCGAGTAGTATTGGATTAGTGAGTTTGGAGATCTCGCCGGCTGCTTGCAACTTTGGTACTTGCGCGGCAATTCCAAGAGTCAAAAATCGACTGTGTTTCTATTCAACTATTTTTTAAGAAAGTGTTACCGCAAGTGTAGCTTTCTTGTATTCTGTCTGGCTCGATGACCTTGTGGGAGGAGATATAATCGAGCCCATTAAGTATACATCGAATCCACGTTGCCCTATCTAACTACTTAAACCCACCTGCTCAGAAGAAAACTCATACAGAATTAACTAGTCTTATTTACACACTCTGTTTCCAATGGCAACTTTTTGTAGAATCAACTACTCGATTTGCTCACCCTGAGACCCCAAATTCGGATTTACCGCAATCCTCGCGTCCCCAACCCCCTGGACATTCACTGCAACGAATCTAGCCGGACTCTTCACCTGTGTCGCCTCCTTGCCCCAGAGAGCCAAAGACCATAGTCCCTCATTAAAGACGAATTTCGTATCCTCTACCTTCCTATTCGCCGTCTTGGAATATAGGAAGTAGATGATCGGGATTGAGAATACCTTGAAACACCCAGATGAGATGGAAACGCCACTGTCCGGTCTGGAGCTCAATCAGTGTGACATGCACGACCAGGAGGTTGATCGCCCATTGTGGGACGACGCTTGCGGAAGCTCCTGTCACTTGCATGTGTAGGGAGTTGATGTCGGTGTTGTACAGCCACGCCAAAGAGCATGTTGAAGAGGGATATTATCGCGACAGAGGCCATGTATAGCTGTACAATCAGGCGTCGTCATCCGTATACTGGTTGAATTGGATCAGAAGCATAAGCAGAAAATTAGCAGACGCAGCTGCCTGACGTCCCGATCAGCATTGCGCGTCGGCCCCCATTGTCGATGAGCCTCATCCCAAGGTACGATAAGGAGACGTAGCGGATTAAGTTGACGGCCCTCGGAAGACGGGCGGTCTTCTTGCCTAGCCTGATGGACTGGCTGACGACGGTGGGAAGGTACTAGGGTGTGGCGTTGACTCCGGGCAGTTGGGCGATGATCAGCGTGCCACCGAGATATCGAGGACGAGGTGGCGCAGGCCATCGGGGCCCTTTGTATGGCTGCGGAGGAGCATCCTCACAAGACCCTAGCTTATTTTCTATCTCCGCTTTGTGTGCTTGCAGGATTTCGTTGCGCTCTGTCATGATGGTGGGCGAGGTGGGGCGGAGTCTTCGTCCTTGATATGGGAAACTACAGAGTTTTCATTGTCTACTCGGGACTTGGAGATGAGCTCTCGCAGACACTCACGGAGCTACAGCGCGATGAACAAGATAATAGGGTTTACCCGCCTTGAGAGCACGTCTTAGCCGCAGAGCATGCATGACTACGGGAATAGTATTGAATCATCTATGAGGTTAATTGCAGGCCGGCGCATCGTCCAGGGTAAATAAACTCCATTTGGTCGCAATCTGGAGTGACCCTAGCCTAGAGCCCAAACGTCCTACTGTTATCCCCAAGGTATGCGATATGCAGTTGTCCTTCTCTAGTAAAATATTCCGCGGAGATGTACGGCTTCGCAAATATAACCCGCATTGGGGCATATGATGCATGCTGGTGTCCAAAACCATGCATCCGGATAGGCCGTCGGCCTCAAAGTTGAGTCTGGATCTATTAGTATAACTGCCAAATTGAGGCACAATTGGCGATTCCAGATTTAGTGAACTTCATGGTGGAAGCAGACTCCAGAATCCAGCGTCGTTTCTACCACTCGTAAAACGCCAAGATTTGGAGATCCGATCACTAATAATTAATTCGGCTGCTTCATGACGTCAACTTGATATACGGAGTACATACATACATCCATCTCCCGATATCTATAAAACTTTATCCAGATTCGGCCCCTGTTCGATCAGAGTAGGGAACTCGCGCAGACCAGCTTGCTCAATATACGCACAAGGAACCTGATAGACCATAAGGAAGTGCCCCGTTCGAAGCCCCTTGGCCGGCATTCGACAACCGCCTACACATTCCAGACAATGTCCAACCCCACTCCCAGACCTATGATCCCCAAGCCAGTCGTCCTCTCCGCGAACAAAGTCCACACCCTCCCAATCGAATCATTCTCAGACCCCGCCCGAGGCAAAGTAGCATGGCGCACACTCTTCAGCCAACCAAAGACCCCAACGACCGATCTATCCGCCGGAATCGCCGTATGTCCAGGATACTCCGGCTACCTCTGCAGTCATCATCATGCCCAGACCGAAATCTACTACATCCTTGGAGGGCGGGGGGTCGTTACTATTAACGGGGTACGATACGATGTCGAAAAGGGGAGTGCGGTGTTCATTCCGGGGGACATGGAGCATTCCGTTGAGAATTGTGAGCAAGAGGAGTTGAAGTGGTTGTATGTTTTCCCGACCGGGGATTTTGAGCATGTCGTGTATCATTTTACGAGGAAGGGGCGGTCAAAGTTGTAGATTGCTGGTGAGGGAGGATTATGCATACATCGGATTGCAGTTCGTTGCCTAATCGTCCTATGGTTGTGGATACTCGAGTACGCATAATGAGAAGTATCTACCCAGACAGGTTTGACTATCGAGAAGGGTTCTGCAACATGCTACCGTTTCCAGGCCGAGCATCATTTCGGTATAAAAGAGAATGCGATTGGGAGCTGGTAACATAACACTTACACATATACGGTCTGTTTAATGTTAGTAGCCACGACTTCAACAGCGAGATCCTTTTTATTGTGGTTTTTACGTCCCACTGCAGTCCTCTAACCCGTTGCATACGACGCCTCTCCACAGACCTCATCCTCCCGTGCCCCCCACAACGTCCAGGCAAACCAGGAGTAGGATGGCCCCAGTTAGGGCTTACTTCATGGGCTTTGGGCTGTCAACGTGGATATCGCAGGTTATTATCACTGATACATACCAAATTGTGTCCGGCTCGCGGTCCGACGATAGTGCTTCTTGCTATGTATGCACTTCATAACCGAGTAGCGACCCTGCCACATACACCTCGTCGGAAGACAGGGGAGGGTAAGTGTAGAGGTTGGACTTCGCCGTCATATCAACGTGGACTGCACGTAGTCATAAAATGCACATTTTCAAGGTCTTAAGCACATCCGTGTAGCCTCTAAGTGCAGAGTGCTGTGGACAAAGTGATTGAGAGAGTCTAGCCAGAAAAACAACCGTTAAGATTAACGGAAAGAGCCCACGAATCAAGGCAAGAAGAGAATGGACGTCGACTGGGAGCTAAATTTAGATCCCAGCTATCAAAGGGGTACTATGAGCCCGCGCCCCAATTATTCCATCACAACGTGACAATGTCACAACGTGCATCAAACTTTGGGCCGTTATATCCAAGGAGCAAGGCCAAGGCGGGTCGGCCCATCCCGACTTTTCCCCAAAGAAGATTCGACCGCGTCGTCACGGGTTTCCCAGCTCAGGTTTCAGTCTCTGGAATCTGAAAGGATCTCGGGCTTGTTCGGCGTGGTGTTATTTCCGCGGACGTTAGGCGTCCTGTTTCAGCTTCGCAATCTGATCATCTCCGAGACTTCAGAGTTGATATCTCGCTATGGACTAGTGCAGCTGTGGTGGGTCTTGCGCCATATCACACTCCTTTTTCTTGTCTCAGTTGAACAGGCTTTAGAAGTCAATAGGTATATATTCATTATTTACATTAAGTCTATCAATGTGCTATACTTAGTCACATGAAGCCCCTTCTTTCCTACCCAGCGCAAAAACAAAACGACAAATAGACGCCGAGATTATGCAATTGCTAATATCTACTCAAGCGCTCGCTGCCCCAACTCCCGCCGACTGTGGTTTGGACGCCCCTCATCTCGCAAGCCGCGTTCAGAACATTATATCATACCCCTTATCAGGCATGATAACCGGCGCCATCTCCTGGCCGAGCAACATATCCCCCATAAGCATCGGATACGGCTCAACCCCCGGCGTAAATTGCAACGAGTCGGTATGCGGATTACCAAAGGGCATGGACATGGGCGTCGTCGTCGGCGGCGGGACCTGGACGTCTGTGTTTGCGAGGAGGAGTTGTAGATTATCCTGCAGAAGCTTGAGGCTGGGGTTCGCGCTGTAGTCGACTAGTAACCCTGTGCTCATCACCGCGGCATGTGTGCTGAGATACAGCCCACGGACGATGAGGAGTTTCTGCTCGAGCTCGGACACTTTGCGCGAGAGGATGGCCATTTGTTCTTCTTTGCGTGAGCGGTATGCGCGTTGTGCTTGGCGGACTTGGACTTTTCGGCGCTGGGTTGGGTTAGTATCATTGTTCGTTATCTCAAACAGCTCTTGATCGCCGACTCACCTCCTTGCTCGCCACCTCGCCGCCATCCTCATCGAGCATCTTCGGTCGCCCGCGCTTCCGGGGCTCGCGCTTTGAGCCCTGTTTTGTGGAGTTGGGGGATGGTGTTTGGCTGGGTGTGAGGTTATCCTCGTCTGCGTCTGTGGACTGGGGGCTTGTGACGTCGAGTGTTTCGAAAGATCCGTTCACGAGGGACATGTAGTCTGTGAATAGGCTGGGGTCTAGTGGTGACGATAATGCCTGGCTTGAGCGAGTTGATGATACCATGTTGATGGTTCTCTGAGTGTATGTTGCGGAGAAAGTCTCAAGTGACGATGTGGAACTGTGGTGTTGGTTTTCAATGATCCATCCAAAGAGTCGAGGGGAATGGATGGATATATAGTGGCAAAAGCAGTCCCTATTCGGACCCCAACGAGTGGCACCCACGACCTCCAAACACCCCATACGAGCTCTACCCGCCAACGAAATAACCTCAACCTGGAGCAGTCGCAGTCAATCTTCAAGATCGCACGAACAACGGCTGCATCTCCACAGGAACCGCATCACAACTGCTCAATCCGCTAAACCCAAAGAGTCCCGACGACTTCTCAACGTGGCCTAGCGTAAGGCGTACCAGGAATCGACCGACCGCCACTCAAAGCCCTAACGGGTGTGGAGTCAGCAGCGGAGGACGAGCCTTGCCCGAACCAGCGACGCAACTGCTGCGTTGGGTAATGATCGAGCAACTAGTGCGACGAGGCACGCTCAAGGGAAACCAGGGGCTGAATCTCTGGGAAAAAAAGGCTAAAGCCTGCAAGAGGAGTCTGGGCTGAGAATCGCGACTGCCAGTCAGCATTACTCAGAAGTCTAATTGCTTGGCGTCCTGACACTTGGGTGCGCTATCCCCTTTCTGGAAGTTATTCGCCTCGATTGGGGATGGCGTTGGCGTGTTTGAGGATCCACAATTTGCTTGCCATGCTGCAGGTGTCAGGGCCTCCAGGGCTCATCCATGGCTAAGTCCTCGCGGCGATGCTTGACTCCGAGATGGGTGTCCACGCGGTCCCACGGCAAGGCTGGATTTCGATCGGCCGACGAATGGCGGGATGGGCCGATAGGGGGTTGCGAGCTCGATGAATAGGAAGAATGCTGCCGATTTCCTTTTCCGGAACGTGAATGGCAGCTTCTGATTGAACGGCGGGAGCGAGGTAAGGCATGGTTGCGAGATGATGCCCTAGATCGTTCCATGAGAGCTGTCACCTGCCAGTCCACCGCCGCCGAGTCGGCCGGATCTACATGTCCGAGCCAAAGTATACCACGCGGACGCAGCCTCGGATCCGGGGGATTGGGTAGATCTGACAAGCAAAGTGTGTACGAGCCTAAGCTTTCTACAAGAGCTATTGAGCTCTCTCTTGTGAACGAGGAGGCAGCTCGGCCGCAAGGTCTTCTACAATTGAGGGGCACGGCTCAACGAATTGGGATAGACGAAGACTCGGGAAGATTTGATTGCTTCCTGTGAGGATTAGCAGACTTTGTTCCTCGTCAATACTCAGAGAGGTATCCTTATTTTCTTGACACACTCTTCCAGATCGGGGAGAACAGCCGATCTACCGTTGGAACGTGGCGTCGTGATACATGAGAGCAGAGATGGAGAGATGACGTGCGCCAATGTTCCAAGATCTGCAGGGAGTGGTTACTTAAAGCTCTATACGACGCCATGCTATTATATACTTTGTGGTGAGTAATCGTATATATTGTCTGCAGATAGATGTATATCAGTCGGACAGCGAGTCATGTACCACTCTAGCACCAAAGTGACTTGCTTAAACGATGAGGAACTGTGAGGTGCACCCAGTCAAGCATGAAGTATACACAAATGCTGATTCTATCCTCGTGGTATTGGGGCTAAGGAAGGACATGGAAGGAATGAGCTATACATTATACGTCTGATGAGGCTTGGCCCTTGGCAGCTATCTCAAACAGTTCCCGACAAGTCTTCTGACAACGATCATCCCAAAAGAACCTTTTCAGAACCGTTTCATGCTCGTTCTGACTACCAAGATACCGAAATCGAATACGCTGCCGCAGCAGAAGCTCCATACCCGGCTTATCCAGTGTTCCGTCCATCTGCCGCCAAGCCGTAACTGCAACCGTCCATATCCAATACAAACACTCTTCTACTTCTGGCTCCCTTATCTGGTGGCATTGAAGGAGCTTCGCCTTAAGAGATGCCCGCATACATACAGATATATTATTCACCGGAGGAATAGCACTGTACCGGACTCCCGCATACACTAGCAAACAGAGAAACAGCAGATTGTCCAACGATGGCTCCTCTGTATCACGCAGCGAAAGCGGCGGAAACGTGTCCCAGAAGTCGTCGAACATATAGCCGGATTGTGATGGGCTACCGTCTAGCCCAAGTTCTCCAGATTCGAATTGGATGAAGCGCTCTAGGATACTCAGAAAATGCGTCGAAAGCTTTCCTTGCAGAGCAAGGATCGCGAATCCATCGGGTAATCTGCGTATGTGCTTGATCAAAAGTTCAGTCGAATGAACAGATGGATACAGTGGTTGCCGCCGCTGCGTCCTGGGAAGCACCGAGGCCCCCGTCTCCATCGCCCAGGGAAACTCATACTGCATCAGGACGCTCTTTATATACGGAGAGAGCGCATCGAGCCCGCCGCGGGCAGCCACGAGTACCCCGAGAATCCGCTTGTGCGTATTATGCGCCTCGATTTCGTCGAAGCGGCGCTCCAGCAGGGCAAGGAAGCACACTGTGATCAGCACAGCATCGTTCATCTCCCCTCCGCGCGCCAGATGAGTGCGTAATGCAGCCATTGCTTTGCCGCGATGCTCGTAGATGATTTGAGATGGTCGAGTGCGGAACTCGGGGTTGATGAGTTGATCGTGCGCCGCATGCATGGCTGCTGCGCCGGCGTGGAAGAATACATCCTGTGCCATGTACGGCAGCCACTCTTCGTTTGTGACGCAGCGCGTATTGAAGAGAGTAAACAGTGGCTTCACGCCGGGAACAACCACATTCCAGTCTGCCGGTGTTGATCAGCATAGACTCAGAGCTATCATTGATTGCACGTACATATTTTTATCGATGTCGGGATATCCGCCAGCTTAGCATTGTAACGTATAACCGCTCCCTGAAACTCTCCACGCTTTGGCTCCTCCGTTTTGGGTTCAAGTTGCACGT
The DNA here is from genome assembly GCA_001511075.1 of Aspergillus calidoustus. NCBI lineage: Eukaryota > Fungi > Ascomycota > Eurotiomycetes > Eurotiales > Aspergillaceae > Aspergillus > Aspergillus calidoustus. The sequence goes on along the minus strand of CDMC01000019.1, from coordinate 46,830 downwards.
GTTTAGGTGCCTTGACTGCCTTGCGCTTTTCATGCGCCACACGCGCTGCGTGTGAGCGGGGCGTTGTCTGGAATAGAACACGCGGCCTCTTCGGTTTCTGGCCAGAGAGTCCATCCACGAAAAATACCTGAGACATAAACCCAAACGTTGATTCCGACATGATAGCGCGACGTCTCAACCTGCTCGGTTAATCTCTCACTGGGCCCAACAAAGGACATACTAATATCACGTATCGTCGGAGCGGCCGGGTCTTCTTGTCGCTATAGCGCGGAGCTCGTGGACTTCCACCATATCTCAACTCGTTGAAAACATCGGATGGAAGACAACCGAAGGACCATAGAGCTGCCTCGGACTCATGATTCCGTGCTTCTCGCTGCAGGGAGCCGATGGTGCGACTAAACCTCATCAGGAAGCAGCATTTCCGCAAAGGTTCTAGTGGCACTGGGCTTGTCTAGCTTAAATCTCGCAGGCGGGGCTAGACCCCAGCAGCCCCACTCGCGACTCGCATATCTCCAACTGCCCTGATGCCGGAATCTCGCCGCCACAAGGGCACTAAAGGAGCACTTTGGCTGCCCATTATTATTGGCCATGCTTAAAATTAGATTGCGTCGTGGAATTTCCAGTAGAGTGACCAGACGTCTGTTCGGTTCTGGCTGTAACCCTGCCACCAGTGCAGAGCCTGAAACTACTACTGCTACCTCATCTCCTGCACAGTCAGGCGAATATTGCGATTAGTAACGTTCAGGAATGTTCCATTATCTATGCGAATAAGCACAGGGTTTGGCCAACGGGAAACTTCCAGAAGGAAGCAATACTTCGCTCATCATACAACCAATGCGTCTGCTGCTGTGCGAGACGAGTCGGGTGAGCTTGACCCTAAAGACAACAGACACTCCAAGTGCTTGAAGCTTGAACAAACCAGTTATACGATGAAGATTGGCCGTCGAAGCATGGGCCTCCCCACTTTCCCCCGAAAATAACCTGCCTATCGCGGCTCACAAGCTCTACCCAATGAATAGTCTTGACGTCGGGTCTTCCTTCGCAAAGTGCAGGCCAAGTACACTGAATAAAGGAAGTGCACCCTTGGCCTGTCCTTAACCTACATGCGCGTGTTGAATGGTAGCAAGTCGTTGAGTGTCTTGGTCCACCGCAGCAACATCATGAAAGAATCAGTGCTCTAATTCTATTTATCACTAACACCTGTTGTCTCTCTCTTAACCTACCTAGGTACATGCTAGAAAGGTGCCCTTTCAGGTAGATTAGAAAGGCCTGTCTCTAACCACAACTCCAGGTTCATCCTTAGCATATATGCGAGAGGTCCCGCGTTCGATCCGTGGCTCGCGCCGTTCTTTCTTTTTTTTTTTGTATCACTCTCGCCCCCTGACATACTGTATGTGCATCTTGACGGCATTTGCCGAAAAATAGTCAGACGGGGCATGGCATCATACTCCTCATGATCTGGGCTTGAAGCCAAGAGTGCCCTCAGGGGTGGGACTATGCTTCTGTGTTTCTTTACTAGTTCATCGCCACGATGTAAGGCTTATGGATACGTGGCAATCCGACTGTATATATACGAGCCTCACGACAGTACACGGGCAGCAGCTCTAGTCGTGTACAGGAATGTATCGGTATCCTTGCAGACGCTTTTTCCCTTGTATTCATCGGAGTACTAGGCCCTCAACTCTCGCCAACGACGGCGTCGGCCCAGTCGACTAGGTGCAGACCCATCTACACAGACTTCGAGCTCTCGTGGCTGAAGCTGGTCGTCATCATGCTGGCAGCGCCGTATCGACGGAAACAACGGGCCACCACCCGCAGGTTGTCCGCAGAAGAAGCTTATTTTCCTCTCCTGCACAGGCTGGAACTCAAAGCCGGCTCATCCTACACGCGGGGTTACCCATCTATCCACCATATCGATCGTCACCCCGCGAAGCTTCCGCTTTGGTTCCACGCGCACGAAGACCCTCTGTAAGCCATATACCGTTTAGTTTCCTGTACTACTCCCCCACGAAACGAGTAATAGCCCCGAGAATATGCCAATTTATCATGCTCACTAGAAAGGGCTACATGGAGTTATACTCTCTGGTTATCCGCTTCAGATACCCGAAGCAGGGAATGTTCTTTGCTTTGCAGAAGTTGTGGGCCGATTCGCCTTGGCCTATTTCGCTCCGTGCTTTGCTATGCTTATTTGACGCATAAACCTGCAATACAGTCTTTACACCTCACGTTGCTTCTCCCTGTTTCCCTCAAGACGGTGATTGTGAGGGAATGGTGAACGTTTATCATGACTCAGACCTGCAGCTGGACGCAAACGTCTTGACGCGATATAAACCTCTGTACCCTGTATTCCAGTATCTTCTCATTACAGTCCAACCACCGGATTGTATACTGGAGTATTCGTCAGAATTAACTGACTTCATCAAATCATCCTACAACCTCGCAACAGCGCCCCAATACCTCCCCGCATCAACCCTAACATGCCTCACATGGCCACCCCTCTCTTCGCCCTTTCGACCAGACCCATCAAAAACCTCCATCTCAACCGTCCCCAGTCCCCTCCTCCGTGCCTCACCCGCATGCCCCTCAACAAACTCCGCTTTGACAACCCCATCCACATTCGAATAAAAATAACAACGCCGCCCATGCACACCCACAATCTCCGGATCATTCAGACTCCGCGCACCGACTTCCAGCGGATCGTCCCAGCCGAGTACAGTCTTGAGGCCGAGGTACACGGCGAGAATAAGTGAGAGGAAGGCGTATGCGGGGTACTTGACTAACGGCGAGGGTGGAAGCGCGGATGAGACGGCGCGGGATGTTTCGGTGTATGTGAGGCGGCCCGGGGCGGAGTCAATTGCGAGGCGGGGAAAGAGTGCCCTCGGAGTTTCTCCTGATGGGAAACTTGCGCTAGTAGGAGGTGCTGATATGTAGGCGCTCGCAAGGTTCGAGAAAACCCGCACGCCGCCGTTCGAGAAGATGTGTACGAGTGTATCCTCAGGCGCGTGTGCAGCGAGGATATCGAGTGCGGGGCGTAATTTGCGGGCGTTACCTGTGGTTGATGAAGGGGATAGCGTGACGAAGTCGGTAATTTCACTGGAGATAACGAGGAATGTAGGTTGTGTAGACGGGTAGAGCTCGATGTAGCCCCGTATATAAGACTCTGTTTGGCGGCGGGTAGCGCCCATCCACGCGAGGAGGAGGATTAGCGTTGGCGGAGTTGGGCGGTCCTTTGCTGGGCCTGTTTTGGATGACGATGTGGTTTCTGTGGGGTTGGTGGGTGGTGCCCTGAGTGTGTAGAGCGAGATTGTTGGTGATAGAGATGTGCGTGTGTAGGAGTCCATGGTCGAGGTAGCGGACTGATCACCTTTCTGTTTGCGGGTCTTTGAAGGAGAACGGTCGGATATGTAGGGACTAAAGAGAAAGAAATACACAGAAGTCGTACCGATGATTTCTTCGAGTCTAAGTACTGCGTCTCGCTAATCAAACAGCCCTACCAAGAGGAGTCGGTTCACTAATCGACTATTGTCCGCCAACAAAGTCGATGTACAGAGTATGGAGATGGGATTTCAAGATTACTGATCGGCGCCACAGCTGCCTCCTTTTTCGCCATATTCCCTCTTTCTCTCTGAGTTCAACATGTGTCCGGGAAACAAGATTCGTTTCAGAGGCACGCTCAGTCTTCAGCTGGTCGACATGGGCGTACATTATAAGGGTAGCTTACTCATGTTTATGCTCGCTGTAGATGCACATATCCGGTCAAGATAGATATATAACTACCTATCAGGAGCCGTGTCGCAAACGCGTATGGTACGGGAGAGCAGGCGTAGTCCACTGCTCTATCACATTTGAAATTCCGAATAGCAGCAATCAGCAGATCACCCATGAAAGCCCAGCGGAGTGTTGGACGGACATACCGCTACTTCGCCACTCCCAAGGTCAATGGCAGTAGTCCCCACGACCATAATGAGCCCGATTCTCTTCACGTGGCTCTCTGCCCGTATATAAATGGCCCAATCTGCGGCAGCTCATGCGGATTTGGTTGCAGAAAAAGACGAGATATTATCTCAAGATTTCACCTTCTACTTATCCAATAGCATAGCCCTTGTATTAATAATTTGTTGCCATAGTCACTAAGCTTTCACGAATCTGCCATCAGATCGGGCTACAATGCCCGACTATGAGATCGCCGAAAATACAATTCAGGTTGAAGGGGCGCAGGTGATTAAACTTCCCCTTTTCTGCCATGCCCGGTCACCAGTAGTAATCTACGAAGCAGACCTCCCTCTCGTCTCATACGGCAAAACCAAAAACCCCAGGCCCGCAACAACAAACAAGCTCGCGGAAATCCAAACCAGCACATCTGTCTCAACCCCGACATACGCCGCAATAATCGGCGCCATGAGACCGGATAGCCGATTACCCAGAGCGACTAACCCATTTGCCGTGCCGCGTACGGGAACAGGAAATAGCTCCGGTGTATAGGAGTCCCCTGTTGCAGGTGTAAAGCCGAGGACAGATGCGTTTATTGTTGCGCGTGTGAAGATGAATAGAAAGACGCCTGTGCATAGAGAGGCAAGTGTGCCTGTGCCCTTCCGGCCGAGGTGCTTTGTGTTTACGAGGAGGACGCCGAGAAGTGATGCAGAAATGCCGCAGACGTCTTGGATAGATGGCGCAGGCAAAATTTCCCGCCTCCAGGGCTCCGGCTCCCGCTTCGGCCCTGGGCCCGTTGGTGTGGGACTACGTACGTTTTTTATATCTAGAGAATACTAATGCTTATCTATTTCATAAAACAAAACAGACATCCATACACATCACCATGTATTCAGGGTAAGCTGCTCTATGCTAGTATGTTCTATTCTGAAATGGCCGCCCGAGTCGCGGAACGATTTTCGGGGCGTGGGCACCACCCAACCGATCGAGTAGCTCCTTGGGGAATTTCACAGAAGACTGCATCGCATAGTCCCCCGCTGTCTGTCCATACTCGTCCTTCACCGAAACGTCCACGTTATCGATACTCAGCAGTTGCGGACAACTTTCACATAACCTTTCTTCGCCGCGACATGCAATAGCGTGCGCATGCCACCCAGGTTAGCCTCGTTGACGTCAAACAGCGGCGCGAGGGCACGGACGACATCTCCGTGATTGCTCAAGATGGCGTGGGTAAACAGATTGTGCATTATGTCGCGCTGCTCAAACCCATCCGGGTGATCTCGATTACGGGAATCTGCCTTGGCAGCCACAAGACATCGAACGACTTCGGGACGGTTGCGAGTGACCGCGAGGCTCATGGCTGTTTCCTTGGTCGAGGCCTTGGTTTCTATATTTACGCCTCGTTCGATAAGAACTCGCACGACACGGGCTTGGCCGGCTTCGGCGGCGCGCATCAGAGGCGTGTAGTCTCCTTGGTCCGTGCCCGAGAGTGGCAGACCCCATTTGATCAGCTCGATTGCAGCGTCTTCGTGGCGTGATTCGATTGCAGTGACCAGAAGACGTGAGCTGCGTCGTTCTGCTTTGAGGTAATTCTTGCATTCGAGCAAAAGCAGAGTAGGTCGATCCTGCCCAGCTCCACGGCTAGTTCCATTGCCGGGGGCAACATATGGGAGGGACTGAGAAGCCATTTTCTAGATTCGAGAATATCGGGCTCGACTTCAAGTATGTCCATCACAGTCCCTCTGGGGGCCATGAGTTGATCCAAGAGTACGCGGACGAATCTAGAAGACTGATGTTCCACGGCATCCAGGAGCGGAGTTCGCCCAAAATCGTCGGCAATGCTGAGGAATCTAGTATGTTGCAATAGCAGACGAGCAGCAGGCTCTTCACCGCGAATGATAGCAATGTGGAGCGCAGTGCGACCGTTCTTGCTTCATTTATCATAGTTCGACACGTGTGGGATGAGGAATGAGAGAGCCCCATTCGGCACTGATTCGGCAGCGGCAACGAGAGCCGTCTTCCCTTCAACCTCGCAGTTGGGATCCATATCCCCACGCTCTAACAACTGCATCAGGAATACGACGTCTCCGGCGCCTGCAGTTGCACAGAACACGAGATTTGGGTCTGGACAGTGCAGATCCGACACTTGATCCCTCCACGCAGTAACTAAGTGAGCGATAGTGCGCGGCCAATCGTTGAGAAAAGCATGTCGTATCAAGTGCAGACCGGAATCAACAGTGATGACGGCTCCACCGTTCAGAATGATCTTTGCAATTTCGTACGGATCTTCCGATTCACTTAAAAGCGCTTGTAGCGGTGATTGCCCATCTGGGCCAACAGCGTTCACATCAGCGCCACGAGTGACTAACAACCGAACAACATCCGAGGACCTGCACCGAGACGCTAGAGCGAGTGGCGTCTCCCGATTGCCATTCAGACCATCAATGTCCAACCCGAGATCCAGAAGTAGTTTGACGTTGCAAGTGGTGCCAGCAGAGCTCGGTGTCCTCTTACAAGCGTGGTGCATAAAGTTGTTTCCGCCCTCATCCAGTTCGTTGACGTTAATTCCATGGGAGACGAGAAGTCGCGCTATCTCAAGGCGATCCGGCTGACCTCGACAGATGATGGAGAAATTTTCGCTGAAGTTGTGTGTCCCAGCTGTGGCACGCGCCTCAACGAGAATACGTACAACTTCAGTATGGCCATACATGGCGGCAGTCTCCAAGGGCGGAAATGACTGTCTGGAGTTTGACATGCTCGGCAGCAGCCCTGAGTCGAGTAAAATGCGCACGAGAGCGGCCTCGCCCTTTTTGCAGGCGTAATGCAGAGGGCCGTGTGCGAGATTGGGGTGCTTCGCAGCAATACGCCAGTTGTATCGGAATAGATGGATCATCGTCTGTGCTTGGTTCTTGAGCATCGCCCAGTCTATCACTCTTCGCAACTCCGCAATGGTCATCGAATAAAGCGAGTCATAGCCGATTCGGTGAGAGGTTTTGCAAGTCCTGACAAAAGACGCCAATTCGTTCGCGCTGAGATGGTGGGTGACTTGAGCCACGAGCTCTTCGGGAAGCTCGAAAGGGTTGAAATTAACCATGGTGGAAGATGAATCAATGGTTAAAGAAGATTCGGACTCAGACGGGAGATCATGGTATCTGTTAATCAGAAAAACTAGAGTGATCTCGAACAATTTGAGCCTACGAAGAACATCAAATGGAAACCCATGGAGAAACAGCTGTGTAAATAGAGCAATCTACTTCGCATCGACAAGAAACTTACAATTGATATTGTCTTTACCTACAGAACGGATGATGATGCCGTTTCTACTCCTGCATCTAGGAAGGGTGACAAAAGGGGCCGTGTTTCAACGATTAGAACGCAGCTTGCTGAATGCGACGCATATATTGCTGATAAGAAGAGCGAACAGGAAGGCCTTCATGCTGGGACCATGTTTATGCGCAGATGCGTTGTAGAGTCAGCTCATGCCCCCTGGGTTCGGACTGGTGTTAGGTGAACCCCCGTGACCAGAGACATTACAAACTTACCGGCCGATTTCTAACTAGATTAAGTGAATACGTTGAGGATGGTGGCAAATTGGACGGCCATGATGACGTCCCAGAAGATATCCAGAAAGATCTAATCGTACAAAGCCAAGGAAGAACAGCCTCTAAAAAGGCCCAGGGCATGGATATGCCGTACCACCCGATTAATATAAACGTATTGCCATCACAGCCGGGGGCACGTGAATCTACGGGAGTGGCAACCCCACCCCAGCAGCCCACGACTCTCAACCATTTGGTACTCCCTGGGCCTGGAGCTGTGAGGGATTACTGCAGATGGTTGGAGTCACGGGCTACGGGAGGCCTACAGAGCCGACATCCGGAAGGCCTGCCAAGTAACGCTGGAAAATCTCATGGACCTCGAGCTGATAATGGGCCCTCAGGATCCTGGTTTCTTTACCAAGAAGGGTATAAAAGAGGGAACAGCTCTCCGTTTCATTCGTGATATCCCTGAGTGGTCCGTCCTTCAGGGAGTTCTGAGAGGAAGTGAAGTCTCAGGATCGCTGGCTGATAGTGGCGTCGAATGAAGTATATTATCTGCTGGGTTTCACACTCTTAACTGTTTATATACATTGAAGCAACCTTATTACTAAGCTATCACCGAACAAACAAATGACCTAAATCACTATCTAATTATACTCCTGGATCTCTATGCCCGCATGGCTGAAATGGCCTTCGGCACTCTCTCGTTTTGCGCCAACATCGTAAACACATTCCCGGAGGAAGGCACGAAAGTTTTGTTTGGGGTTCCGCTCGAATGATGGCCAAAACTTTTTGATATAACCTTTCAGCTCGGCAAAGTATCCTCAATAGGGTTGAAATCCGGTGAGTAGGGTGACAGGTACAGAAGTTTAACTCCTACATTGGAGCACAACTGCTCAACCCTCTGAGAGTGATGAAAGGAAGCATTATCCATAACAAGCACAGATTTTGGTGCTGGGAACCTCCCATAATGCCGAAGAAGTTGTTCCAAGAAATCTTCGAAAAGGGCAGCATTGGTTGAGCCACTATAGATACGAGACAGAATAATGCCGTCTTGGGCATATGCTGGCAGTATATGATAGCGCTGGCCCCTCTAAAATTTTGATACTTGGACCGGGGTAGCTCCAAGCAGGGCCCAGCTAGTCCGCCTATATCCCACTCATTTATCACATCCAGACTCATCAACAGAGACCAGCTGATAAGAGTGGAATTTAGATAATTTGTGTTAGTAAAAAGCTCGTAGACGAGGGTTCTATTCCTGTGCTTTACGTTGTATCTGCTTCTTTGTCCATCCCCAGCGTGTGGGAGCATGTTAAATGCTATATTTAGAGACCCAAGCTCCAAATTAATAATACAAATAACTAACCATCTCTTTAAGATACAGCCCGGGGTGTTTATTCAGATGATCGAGAAGGACATCAATTATATAAGGGGTTACGGTTGGTTGGCAGCCGATATGGACAGAAGGAGTCCCAGGAGTACCGAACAATCGCAGGTTTTTGCGGATTGTCGAGACAGTTCGCCTATCATATTCCGCGCTTTCTGCTATCTAGGATGAAGTGAATCTTCCGCTACGAATCATATGAACAATCTTTGTACGCTGCCAGGGCTCCAGATGCCGTGCCATTTCGAGATGGATATATCCATGGGACGCTTGTCGAAGTGATGTCGCGGGTCAAGTTGATGTCACGTGGCTATCTGCTGTTCCCGTAAGATAGTCACTAGCCGTAGGATCTCGTACGAGCCCCGGAGCTAGAAACGTAATTCGGATTGCGGTAACTGGATTACTTCCCTAGTACTCAGTATGTACGTGGTAAGCGCAAGGCTTGGCAGGTGGAAGACGTGACGAGTGCACAGATGACTAAGTCTTGTTTGAATTCTTCTGCAACGGTATCGTGACAAGCAGTGGTTTACCAATAGGCTTGTAGTTAAAGTACGGCCACCTACTACACGCATGTAGTAGCTGTAGAGTAGTTCGGACGAGTGGAGTCTAGCAAAGGTATACTCTGCAATGACAACTGATATTGAACGCGAAGAACTAAGAAGTAACTAAGTACATGTGCGAGAACGAGCGTCCTTATATCCTCCTGGCGGTCACTGGTAGCCACGGTAGCTGTAGCTACTGTCCGGTAGCTAAGCTACTGCTTCAGTAGACGAGCTACTGTTCCCATAGCCAGGCTACCTGCTTCTCTTGGCTGGCTACTGTCACGTGACCTGACGGGCTTACGGGCGGTTGGTTTCTGCCGTAGCTTCCTGAGGTATCGTATTGTCTCACGCCCGATTGGTCCATGAATGATTGGCTGTCGTTGCTCTTTAACGAACAGAGGCTAGCGCCGTAACAGTTGACGTAGACATGCAAACACATCAAACAAATTTGGGTAAGCCATTTTAGTCAAGTTTATGCCTTAGGCTGCATTTGAGAATGGGCTTGGCCAGCCCCTCAGCGGCACGAGCAACGGAGCAAACATGTCAAACAGCGTAAGTGCCAATCCCATTCGGCCTCTAGATGCCTCAGGTTTCTTTTTGATGACGGGGGAATTCCTCAGCAGACTTCATTGCCAAGCCATCAGGGCAGCAAACCTCGATCTCCCAGAGAGCTAAACTAAAGCCTAATCTAGATTTCTTCCCGATCAGTCTGGATTTCTCGCATTGCTGCTAAATTATCTGTTTGTAAGCTGCTTGTTTCGCGTTATTTTTCTGCTGTCTTCGAGATATTTTCTTGAGGCCATGATTGGTCTTACTGTTTGATAGCCTCGTGGCTGTGCGTTGTCCTCACCTCCCAAGTCCTCGTTGCCCCTCCTTTTCTTGAAGTTCGATGGTCCCTCGCATCCTTCATTTTTACTGACAAACTACAAGTCTTTCATCCAAAGGAGCGGATCAAGTGCTACTCTGGGTACTTGCTGCTATTCCAACGCTTGACCACTCAAATGACGTTCACGCACGCTTCGTACACAGTCGCCTGGATCTGCGCCTTGCCGTTAGAGTTGGCAGCTGCAAAAGTATTCCTGGACCAAGTTCATCCTCGACTAACTCAACCAGAATCTGACCATAACGTCTACACACTTGGGAGTGTTGCTGGCCATAATGTGGTGGTGGTCTGCCTTCCTACTGGTGTCTATGGGACCACATCTGCCACTGCTGCCGTCTCACACCTGATGTCGACCTACCAAAATGTTCGATTTGGGCTGATGGTCGGCGTTGGAGGAGGGGTTCCCGGGGGAAATCCTGATATCCGCCTTGGCGATATTGTGGTTAGCAAGCCCACTGACACCTCAAGCGGGGTCATTCAGTATGACTATGGCAAGACGCTCCAAAGTGGACGATTTCATAGGACCGGATCGCTCAACAAGCCTCCTTCGTTATTACTCAAAGTCATTGCTCAGATGGAGAGCGACAACATGCTTGGAAAAGCCTCGCTCAGCCATATAATAGCCAGCAGTCTTCAACAGGAGGAAGTACGCAAACAATTTCCCCGGCCATCAAAAGACCAGCTATTTCAACCAACATATGATCACGCACTTAACAGACCTGACTGTGCAACTTGTGATCCAAGCCAGCTGGCGGACCGTCCCGAGCGGATACCAAAGCCTTATATCCACTATGGCTTGATCGCTTCTGGAAATCAGGTGATGAGAGACGCCAAAGCACGTGATCGGATCGCTCAAGAGCTCGATATCCTCTGTTTCGAAATGGAGGCTGCTGGACTTATGGATGAGATCCCATCACTTGTGATACGAGGCATCTGTGATTATTGCGACTCTCATAAACATAAAGAGTGGCAACCATATGCTGCTTTTGTTGCCGCTGCCTACGCGAAAGCTATTCTCATGCAGGTCCCCTTTCAGGAGCGGGCTAGTAACCTCAGGAAATCAATGCCTGAAAAGCGCCACTGGATGGTACCTTTTCGGAAAAACCCTGGGTTTGTGGGCCGAGAAGGAGAAATCGCGATGATCGAAGAACTATTTGGAAAGACGGATGGACCGTTCAAGGTCGCTCTCTGTGGGTTAGGTGGAGTAGGAAAAACTCAAATTGCCCTTGAATTGGCCTATCGCGTACGCGAGAGAGACCCCACATGCTCGATCTTCTGGATCCCGTGTACTAGCAACGCGAGCGTTGAACAAGCGTTCATGGGCATCGCACAAACTATAGGACTCCAGGAAGTAAAGGCATCTAATGTAAAAGAGCGTGTCAAGGCCTACTTGAGTCAGATAAACGGCCAGAAATGGCTTCTGATTTTTTACAATGCAGACGATACGGACATGTGGGTTGGAGATGGTGCTGGTGCAACAGAACTCGCAAATTTCTTAGCTCCAAGTAAGCAGGGCCATATCCTCTTTACCACTCGCAATCAAAAGCTAGCGGTGAGACTGGCATCACGTTTTGTGGTCGTTGTCTCTGAACCGGATGCAGAGACTGGTGTGAAGATTCTGGAGGAGGCACTACAAAAGAAAGAGCTGCTTGGGAATAGAGACGAAACAATCACTCTTCTTAAGCGGTTAACTTTTTTGCCCCTAGCAATCTCCCAGGCAGCGGCGTATGTCAACTCAAATGACATCAAGCTCTCTGACTACATTGCACTCTTAAAAGAGCAGGAGTCAGATGTTATTGAGTTACTAAGCGAAGATTTCGGAGACGATGGGCGGTATCAAGACATTCAGAATCCGGTTGCTACTACCTGGTTAATCTCATTCCAGCAAGTTCAGCGACTAAATCCGTTAGCAGCTGACTATCTGTCATTCATGGCGTGTATCAACCCACGTGATATTCCACAATCCTTACTTCCCGATGCTCCCTCCAAAAAGAAGAAGTTTGATGCAGTTGGGCTGCTTAAGGCATTCTCCTTCGTGAGTGAGCAAGTGGCAGACCATGCTCTAAGTCTTCACCGATTAGTGCACCTCTCGACTCGGAACTGGCTAAGGAGGGAACAGCAATTTAGCCTGCAAATCCAAAAAGCAGCCAACCACCTGAACCAGATGTTTCCAGACAATAATCATAATAACCGAAAGTTATGGAGGGAATATCTACCACATGCACTCTCATTGATTGACGAAAGTCATTTCCAAAGGGAGCGCGAGAACTACACAAGACTGGTTCAGAACGTAGGGAGGTGCCTGCAAGCAGACGGGAGATACTCTAGAGCAGCTGTATTGTTCGAGGACATTTTGGGGATACAAAGGAGAGAAAGAGATCATGATAATGCCTTAACCCTGGCTAGCATGGCCGACTTAGCATCCACATACCGGAATCAGGGACGATGGAAGGAGGCGGAGGAGCTGGAAGTACAGGTAATAGAGGTCTGTGGTCGGGTTCTAGGGCCAGAGCATCCTGATACTCTGAC